>BSBK01005278.1:2500-541858 GCA_027943335.1 Chamaecyparis obtusa | reverse complement strand
ATATATTTTCTCGTAGCCTCATTAACTTTGTTTGATTACTTGTAAATGCTAATACATGAAATTTAATGATATCATCTTTGACATTTATTATAAATAGTCAATTTATAAAAATCTTTATCAATTTTGTATTATAGAGTTTTCTGGACTTACTTGAATATTAAAGTCTATTTAAAATGTAATTGAACTTTAAACTCTCAATTGCCTCACTAATTAGTACTTGTTAAAAAATATTAAAAAAAGAAACATCTATAAAAATCTAGTTTCTTATAGAAAATCAAGGCCTATTACCAATAAAGGTTAGTCCCCGTTATATTTTTTAAAGTAAAAGTTTTGTCCAAGTTCATACAAATCAACTTACAATCAAATAACACAGATATCTTTAACTACAAAAGAAAAATAAGAACCTCTTTTAAATGTGGTTACACTTAGATAATATGGCAGAATGTGAAGCTATTAATCCGACCACTAATAATATGGCAGAATGTGAAGCTGTTATTTCGGGTCTTAGATTATGCCAACAACTGGGTCTTTCTTGTATAGAGATAGAAGGTGACTCCCAGATTATTATTAACGCTATCAGGACAAGGAAATTTACAAACTGGAAACTAGCATCGAAATTAGAGGAAATATTGGAAATTCTAGATAAATTTGACTTAATAGAAACTAAACATATTTATAGAGAGGGGAACTCAGATGCAAACCATCTTGCTAATAAAGGAGTAGATGGAGAAACTTTTTCAATAATCTTGTAAATAGAAGACCTAAGCATTGTGAGGATTGGGTTTGATCATGATATCAATGTTAGGTGATATTATATTTTCATAGATAAATCTTAGTAAATTAAGTTGGCTAACCAAGGTGCAGATGGGATTTATGTGTAAATCTTCTAAAACTATAGACTTCTTATAGATTCCCTTCAATTGGACATAGTTAAGCTTCAAGGACATAGTTTTACTTCTGATTACATAAGCCCATAGGTCTTGGACCATATAATTAATAGGGTAATCAAAATTACTAATGGTTGTCGGGGCTCTAATGCAAACTTTGATTTGAGGAATTTTTGAAACTATTATGGTTAGTCTAATCCTTAAGTTATACAACCACTAATAGACCTACGAATCTAACTAAAAAGTATCAATATAAACATCCCTGAATCTATAACTCAAGTAAGAGACAATGTACTTTGGAATCCTCACTAGAAATAATCCTTCCTTGCCCATTTGTTTTTATTATGGCATTTAATTTTATAAGCCTTAAAATGTCATTGACCTAATTAGCTATTATTAGTATTAAGCCCTAGTAGCATAACATGTACAGAGGGAGACTAGAATAGTGTAGGATTCTCCCCCGACGTAATTTGTGTCTCTCTTGAATATACTCCTTAGGCTAACTCAGCATGTCTTATCTTCCCTTAAGAATTTCCTCTCATTATCATAGTCCCTTGGAGACTGGTCTAGAACATAGTTGGATCTCCTTTAGACCTTTATAAGTCCTCTATTTCAGACAGTCAATCAATATACCCAGCACTAGCCTTTTTTCTAGCACTACAACACACTCTGTTATAATAGTTTAATTTGGAAACATAGAGAAACATGAAATTATTAAAATGTAATGAGCCTTTGTGCATAATGATACTTTAAATTATTAGCATCATATATAAACAACACTCAAGAGTTCTCTTGAAAGTTCTTACAGAGTATCGTGTTATCATTTCTATAAACGGAAGGAAGTTCCTACAGAGTATCATGTTATCATTTCTATAAACTAATAATGATCAAATAGGATTATCGAGTAGCACCTTCAGATGAGCCTTGTAACAACAATCATCACAAGCTATCCACGACAGTCCAGGATGGTAGTCTCAACATGATTTCACTTCTAGTATCTTCCCTAGAAACACAAGATATCCACGACAGTCCCAAGCATCGCCCTTGTTACTCTTCTCAAAAGCACGAAACTCATCTTCATCTCGGTTTTATCTTAACCATAGAGTCTAGATTACTCACCTTCTACACTACAGGGAACAGAGCTATGGCCTTCAGAGGACATATCCTCCTTGAACGATGGAACCAGATCCTTAAACCACTGCCAGATACGACTAGAAGAGCAATTGAGAATGCTCTTGGTGATAAGCATTTCGATGATGAATATACCTACCGAACTAATGGGGAGATCATTGGACAATTTATAGCAATTTCAATCTTCGCAGGAAAAACCAAGAATGATATAATCCAGGTAGCAAGGTTACTCTTCAATGAAGATCACCTTGGCGGACTGGAAAAAATGGTTAACTGTGTCGACAATGAGCTGACTATACCATATCCTAAGGTAACAATGAACACCGAGATATCAAAGTTAAAGCAAATTCCACAGTCCCAGCGGATACCCATGATCACATTTAAAGACGAATCCAGATTTGATAACCATTGGCCAAAGATGCATAGAAATCTGGAATTCATTTACAATGAGGCCTTGTCTGAGGAGTTGGACATGAATTGGCTCTTAAACTTTTGGAGGAGTGAGGGATTCAAAATTCCTGAAGAAATGGATCAAGTAGAGCCTGACAACATACATATCATAGCTCCGGAGGTTACAAGGTGCACTCGGTGATCTAAGAAGGGCGCTGAGGAGGTGGAAAGCATTGTCGTGGTGGTTAAAGAGGGGAATTCATGGAGCTATGGAACCATGTAGAAGGATGGTGATAACTAAGCAACAGCAACAAGTGTCTCCTTTCGAACAGTATAAGCTAATGACACTAAAATTTCAGCCCCACTATTATGTATAGCTAATGCCTAAATAGCTTATGTGTATTGGTTTCTTCTCTAACTACGTATACAAACTTATGACAATGTTTTAGTTAAGAGTGACTACGTCACAAACTTATAGAAGTATCTCATGGATTAATAGTAAACTGTTACAGTCTTATGTAGATCTCTGCATGTTTGAATAGATATGTAAACCTCGACATGTATGAATAGATGTGTGTATTACTTATATAGATCTTTGCATGGTTGATTAGAAATATATATTAACAAATGGTTCAAGATGGTCTTTCTTTCCTAACGGTAGGTACAGGGATTTTTTGACATGTCCTCCGCATCCAGGCTCTTTCTCTAAGACATGAGTTTTAGCCTGATTAGAGTAACATTTGACTCTAAGCTCATGTTTTACTTTTATTTAGAATAGTCATCAGCTGTTAGATAAGTTACGGTGGTATGGTATAGGCAAGATATTAGCTTCTCATGGTATTTAGTTCGAAATTTCCTTCGATTTCCAGAGGCTTGAATCAAAGGAGTTGTAGGATGGTTAATGCATTTAGGTAACTAACTATTACTGTTTATAAAGCCTTCGGCCTTGAAGAGAAATTGTAGATAACCAGCGAGAAGACAGGATACTTAAAATGTTGCATACTTCTCCTTGACTCCCCTTATTTTAGAATACCTTGGCTCCTAACATTAGCACAACGAATTATCAGTCTTTATGTCTCATATGGTACAAGTTTCTAAATGTCCTAGTTCTTGACAATAGCCAAGTTAATTCCATGCTTTTATCTATATATTAAGCTATTCATACGCAAATGGTTTCTTATCCTTGGGTAGTTTTCCATATCAAACATTCTTAGACAATCTTGGCCTTTACCAATTAATTTGTCACCACAATATAATTTTAATTCACACTCAACCTATTTTTAAAAAAATTAGATATAAAGATTAAAGCCCATGACCTTTCGTTTTAAACTTCCAACATAAAGAATTTGGATCAATTCCTCTCTGTATAACATGAACAAACCCCCGAAATTACCCTATATTAAGCCTTGTAGGGAATTGATCTAGGTAAGGGGGCCGTTTAATCTTAAATCCAGAATGACGACGCCCATTAAACTCAAAGGCCTAAAGGTTCAAATTGCTTTTGACTCACCAATTTCAGGGTTGAGGGTGAAAAACATTTCTCTTTCGTCTCACAATCTAGTTATTAGGGCAATACTGAGAGTCTTAGGCAGAGAATGCATCAATAATTTGGACAAACACCGGGTTAATTCTGATATCCCTGCTCTTTTCTTAGCCTCAACCATCTTTGCTGGCATTGACAAAATCCCTTTGGGGATCCTATGCAGAAGATTGTTCAAAAATTCCTACTTAGGGGACTTAGATAAGGTTTTGGCAAACATCAAGGAGGATTTAACTATACCTAAACCATGCTTTTATGAAATCTCAATGGTAGGAGGTCGGCCTGTACCAGCTTATCCAGTATTACAAGTTGACGATCTGGAACTCTACGTAGCCTGGACTCCTACTATCAGAAGAAACTTAAACTTCTTATACAATTTCTTTCATGTTAAACCGCCAGAAGGAGCAGACTGGATAAATTCTTTCATTCTGGAAGATAAGGTTGGCATTTGGGAAAATGATTTAGAACTCAATATCAACATAGATATTCCATTTCCAAGAAGACATTTCAATGTAGATTACGATTCTCTATCAATGAATGAATAAAACTGTGGTTGTGTGTTCCCTCCTCTCTCCTTTCTTGTTGATAGATATATCAGTTTTATTAAAAAGATCTATGAGGTTAAGTTAATTTCCCTCTACTTTGCAAAAGACAGAGTTGTTCCAAGGTCTGGAATAACCATGCATATGGGTACTCTCAGTTAATTTTTTCATGCACTCATTCACGCTCAAACACATTTATACGTATATTCTTACGCAAATAGTTATAGAAAATACTTATAATTTGTATTAGCCTCTTGGCATTAAGGAAATAATAATATACTGTTAAAGCCCACTCAATGATTCAAGGAAAAGTTATATGTTTATGCGTTATGGTTAACTGTATACAGGATACTCTCTTATTATACTCAAAATATCATCTTCATATCTCCCCCTATTGTTTTGAAATGAAAATTGAACAGTTAGAAATCAAAACAATTAGGGGAAGATTACATATTCGACCAGGTCTACGAGATGTTTTTCTTCTTAACCCTGTTAAATAAGGAATTGGATGGCCCTCAATCACAATTTTGAAATGGATTGTACATAACTATAGGAACAATACTTCGTTGAAATTGAAATAGTGTATGAAGGAATTAGGCTCGGTATAATAATGAAGATGTCCAACTATCCGAGATTTTCAGAATTATGACCAACTATACCAATCCTGAATGTAGATTGTATTAAGGATTAGTATAGTAGGCGGATATAAGCATGTTGCTAAGGTTGAGTTTATTATGAACAGAATTCTTAGTATCTAGCAAGAGATGATCTATTTGTATACTCCCTACTATATCTTCTTGCCTTACTATAATTTGGGTATTTTTAGCCATTAAATGATTAGGACTAATGGCTGATCTCAGATATGATGTTCTGTAAACTGACGTAGTCAAATTAGGAGCTTAGGCTTTGAACTATACAGTTTGTTTAGCTTAGAATAAAAGTTGTTTAAACTTCTTTTAGCTTTAAAATACAGGGCCGTCATAAAAGGCACAGTATAAATTTTGTAAACACCAATTTCAAATCCTAAAGAATTTTTAGCATTATAGTGTATGGAAAATCTATGTAAAATCTGCTTTAATTCAGTATCTGAGGTGCTGTTATATTAGTTATATTGAAGTTATTTGGTAAGAAGGATGTATTACTATCCCCTCTTCTTATATCTGATTTATTATATGCTTATTTCCCCTTTTTTTGTTTTGTAGTATGATTAAAGGAGATATCTGGACTATTAGACTTCAAAGCAAAAGAGGAAAAATTAATATAAGTTTATGCCTGTAACATGGCTTCCTATGCATAGGCTCAGTATTTGTTACTATGGGCCCATTGATGCATTATTTCATAATTAAAAGGCAGAAAATTAGTCAGTATAAATGGTTCAATGTAGCCTATGTCTTTGTGTGTCTAGGATCATAATGCAGTTTTGAATTCAAATTATGGCTCTAAAATTCCTTGAGGTAGTGATTATGTACTAAATTCATATACAGATAATTTTCAGTAGTATATGTAGATAGTAGTTTTTAATACTTTTTTAGGTGTTGAGGCTACAACATCAGCGCATTTAGCAAGTAAAAGGTAATTCAGATTGAGGTAAATACTATTTTTCTTTATATATACATACACGTTTACAATTAAGTTATATAAAGCTTGCTAACAAAGTTAGAAGGTAGATCTCTGTTTTGTTTTGTCAGGAGCAAGGTTTCCAGGTGAAAGATGCTCTTGGACCACACCAATAAGGAAGATTTTTTTAAAAAAAGATAGCTTTCCAACAGTAATAACAAATTATAGAGAAGCAAGTAACCAAGAAAGGGCACCTAGATAGATATCAATGTAAGAATGACGTATTTCTCTTTTCTAAACTTCAAATAGTGGGTATGCCCACTAAATAAGTATGTATCGGAATCCGGACTATGGTCCCAAGCACGGCCGGAGGTTTTCTCGACCCTGCTCTTTCCTACTAGCGCCTGCACTGAGCGGAGTTCTCTTGTAAAAATTTGATTTAAATATTAATAAAATTTCTTGGCTTCAGCCTTTTACCGATCAAAAAAAAAAAAAGTATTTACCATACTCATAGAATAAGAGATGGCAACAACTAAATGGTTTGAAATGTTATGAATCAAAGAAGATATCCGTATTCATGAAAAAGAAACATAAATTAAATTAGAAAAATGAATTTAAAAGCTAAGAAATGTTTGAATTTTAAACTTATGACATTTTAATGCCATTTTAACAAAAATATTAACAATAAAAATTATAAACATATAAAAATAGCACTCTTGAATTTTTAAATTTTTTTTAATGGTTTAAATGACTATTAATTTACTTGTACAGATGATATAAAATCTCAATGAAATACAATTTCTTCTAACTAAAAATCACATATCACTTCATTATAAATTAATAAAAACTTGAAAATATGGAGCTTTAAATTTAATAAATTGAGATTTTAAAAAATATAATTAAATTTGATAAACTCTATCTTCCAAATTATGTACTCCAAAGAGAGGGGCCTATTTTTCATCAATTTGCACGGTTGAATAAGGGCCTTGAGAAAGACATCTAACATATTATATACATACATGCATACATATGCTAGTAGTAATTAAAGAACAACATGGAAGACATAAATAAATTTTAGTATATAACATGAAGACATAAATAAATTCTAGTATATAATTATACTATATTATGATTATAATTAGGGTTAGAGTTTTTATTGGGATTGGGATTTAGGATTAAGGTTTAAGATTAGAATTATGGTTAAGGTTAGGATTTGCATCATGGTTGGTATTATGGTTAGGACTTTGAGTAGGGTTAGGGTTCAAGATTATGATTAAAGTTAGAGTTTACTTTTTTTTATTATGGTTAGGATCATAACATTTTGAATAAGCATATATTTAAATTGTAAGTCAACTTTAGTAAGACATCACAAAAGAAAAACATGAACCTCTCACTAATCATAAAATAATGATGTAGGAGGGAATCACACATAAAATTAAAAGCTAAATAACATTCATATAAATCAAATGATTTACATATTCACACAATGAAATATCACAACAACATGAATAAAAATAATATACATATAAACATCTAAATTTAAAATTAAAACATAATCAACATATATTTAAAAAAATTAAAATTATGAAATAATTCTTAAATAAAAAGATATATTAAATCATTTTAAAATAAAATGAATAACTTAAAATTGATATTGTAGATATATTTAACAATCTTTAAAATCCTCTAAAAAGCAATTCTTTATAAAAATTTATAATATTTGAGAAAAAAATCTTAAATTTGATATAATTAAGAAATTTGTTACTTTCATCTAAGGAGATTAAAAAACTTTCTATTTTCATTATTCATGAAACATATTTTCTGAAGAAAAACTTTACTAACAAGTGAGGCTTCAGAAATATGTCTTCAGAAATCGACATACCTCACACTCACAGGTTCCTGGTAAAAGGGGGCAACCGATCCAACTGGAGCTTTTTCAGCTCGTCTTCAATTTCAGAAGCTTCTGCCTCCGCCTCATTCTCATCCAACCATTCTTGAGCACTATTCAATGTCGACAGGACGCCTTCTGCATCAGATGTCTTTATATTATGTTTGGTCTTGGCCTCGGTTACCCTGCTTTTCATGTTGTAAATATACGTCTCCAGACTGTTTCTGGCCAGATTCTTCTGTTTAACTTTTTCGTCATTCTCTTGAAATTTCTATGCATCAGCTATCATTTTATCGATCTCCTCTTTGCTCAGTCTTCCACCCGCGTTGGTTATTGTAATCTCTTTACTTGTTCCGCTGCCCACGTCCTCTGCAGAGACTGTGAGAATGCCATCCTCGCTTATTTTGAAGCAGACCTTAATACTCGGCAACTCGGCTCTGGCCGGGGGAATTCCACGCAATTGAAATTCACCCAACAAATTGTTTTGTGCGAACAATGTTCTCTCTCCTTCATAGACGGCAACATTTATATCAGTTTGATTATCATACGCCGTAGTAAAATAGTCCACCCCTTCAGCGGGAATTGAGGTATTGCGGGGAACAACTACGCTCATGACACCATTTTCACAATCAGTTCCAAGGCTCAAAGGTGTAACATCTGCGAGCTCTAGGGGCACGTCTTCATTGTTCAAAGCTGCCGCCTGCACGGCCGCACCATAAGCAACGGCCTCGTCCGCGTTTACTTTGTTGCTTAGCTCTTCATGCCCAAAATTTTGTCCGATTAATTCTTGCAGTTTTGTTATACGCGACGAACCTCCCACTAATACAATCTCGTTGATTTGGCTGCTGCTCATGTGGGCATCTTCTAGGCATTCTTTCATTATTTCTATGCACTTCTCACATAAGTCGGCGTTGGGCTCTTCGAACTTGGCTCTCCTAAACTTTAGAAAAAAGTCATTTCCTTGGTAAAGACAGTCGATGTCGATGACAGTCTCTATCTCAGAGGACAAACTCCTCTTTGCTCTCTCCCATTCTGAACGAAGCCTTCGAAGAGCTTTGGCACTCATACTCATATCTACCTTGTATTTTGTGTTGAACTTTTGAACACAGAAATTAACCATTCTATTATCAAAATCCTGACCTCCCAAATGCATATCCCCTCTAATAGCCTTGACGACAATCTTACCCTTTTGAACAGACAAAACTGACACATCAAACGTACCTCCACCCAAATCGAAGACGAGAATGTTTCTTTGTTGAGTGGATGCATCATGAAAGCCATAAGTTATAGCTGCAGCAGTCGGTTCATTGATTATTCGCATGACGTTGAGGCCTGCAATGATACCAGCATCCTTTGTGGCCCTCTTCTGTGCATCATTAAAATAAGCAGGCACAGTAATAACCGCATTTTTCACCTCACACTTCAGATATTTTTCAGAAATGGTCTTCATTTTCATGAGCAGCATGGATGAAATCTCTTCAGGTGCAAACAACTTAGATTCCCCTTTGTACGTGACTTGGACGAGAGGCTTATCATCCTCCCCTTTGATGACAGTAAAAGGCCAGAATTTCATGTCATCCTGCACACAAGAATCGGAGACGCGCCTTCCAATGAGTCGCTTGGCATCGAAGACGGTGTTAACAGGATTGGTTGCAATCTGGTTGTTGGCCGCCTCGCCAATAAGTCTCTCCGAGGCAGTAAAAGCAACCATAGAAGGAGTGGTTCTGTTTCCTTGCTCATTAACAATAATTTCTGCCATGTGATGCTGTGGCTGCCATACCGCAACACAACAGTAGCTTGTTCCGAGGTCTATGCCAATTGCCCTCTCTTGCTGCCTCCCGCTGCTCCCCCCTCTTCCCCTGCCCCTGCCTCTCCCCCTTCCCTCCATGATCTCTGAACTGCTTAGTTGAAACTGAAGAAAAAGAAAACGAGAAAAGCTGATTTAAAGAGGTAGAGACTATTTGGATGTGGTGCTTATTTGGAAAGATCACTGACACCGCCTATGTTTTCTTTATGCATCTCAAACTTTGCTTTATTCATTTGCCATAGATTAAAGTCTATATTCTGACTTGACGGCACATGAATAAATAATGTTAAAGTAAATAGCTATAGCTTTGACAGCAACACATTAAAATATGCTCTCCAGTTAAATAACATTATATATTTTTTTAAAGTTTTTTTAATGTTTATTTGGTCTGTTAGTACACGGTAAAAAAATATAAATTTCTATAATTGTGATAATTTTTCAATCAATTAGATCAAGGGTCAATTCAGAATATATATTTTAAAAAGAAGTCTACTCTCTCAATTTCTACTTTTTCAATCAAGATGACATAGCAAAAGGTAAGCATAAATTTCTTGAATAATTAACTTGTGAAAATTGCACCAAGCATGCTAGATAAACATGAAAACATGAGATTGAAGACTCGATTGGTTGAGGCTGTTAGAAATAGTTTGGCCTTTTTTTCTAATATTCTATCAAATAATTTACCATAATAGAAAAATTTGTAGTCACTATTGATCCCTATGTAGTCAAGACTAAAATCTATATGCAAGCAAGGTCATTTGAAAGTTTTGAAAGTTGTGTAGATGTTAAACAAGGTTGTAATCCATCCTTAACTTTGAGTTATACATTGAAAAAAATAGAAGATTAAATAAGCAAAATTGCAGCAGGATTTCACTTAGTCAAGTATTTGAAGATTAAATAAGCAAAATTACAGTAGGGTTTCACTTAGTCAAGTATGTAGTTAAACCTCTACTTTTGTTTATGATCTAATTTTAATGGCAAAGACAACCCAAGATTTGAGAGTTGATCCATAGGTACTAGAGCTTTTTGTAAAGAAGTGACAACATAGGCTAACATTGGAAAAACCAACATTTGAGTTTTCTTATTGAAAAAGAAGAAGCCTCTTAACTTGCAATCTGAAAGAGGGCCTCTTGAAGTAGTGTCAAAATAAAAGTATCCTGGCCTTGTTTTTCATAGCAAACTCAATTAAAACACATCTAGGATGAAATAAATACAAAGAGTTTGTAGAACTCTTTAATCAACTATAAAACATATGAAGAAAAACAAATGGGATTGGAAGGCCACTAAAATTTGATTTTGGTAACTTATCACACTAGAGGCATTGTACTGGTGAGAATTTTCAATGTTGACTTCAAAGAAAAGGCAAATAAAAAGGAATCAAAAGTGTCAAATAAAAAATAATTTCAAAATTAAGACTTTAGTTCCCCATGAAATTATCCTTGAGAAATAGATATTTTCTTGTTAGAGTCAATTATTGTAGCTAGATTATTGTATTACTTGAAAAAAATTAGAGACTAGCTACTAACTTAAGATTGCAAGAGGTGATGAGTTATGTATAAATAATAATACATAGATAAATTAAGATTAGAAATGGATCATTATTTGAGACATTAGTCTAAATGAATGAGTAAATTTTAACAAAGAGAAATCAGGTGAATAAAAAAATTAGAACAATGATGTTGAAAAGAAAACAAATAGGAAAAGGCAACACAATATTACACAATTTAACCTGACTTACAAGCATTGTGGAAAAGGCCTATATAAAAGTAAAAATTGAAGAAAAAGATCCTCATTGTTAAGCTAAGAATTAGTTCCAATAAGAAATTGTATATGCATACCATACAATCAATAGTAAAAGAACATTTCATTCTTAAATATCTATGCATTGAGAGAGCTGCTAACACAAATCAAACATACAATTCTTAAATACAAATAAGTTAAAGAGAAAGCATAATTCATTTACAAATTTCAACTTAAATCTATGTTATGTATCTTTTTCAATTTTCCAAACCTACATTAAACATTGTAATTTTATGAAGTGTATTTAAAGTGGAACTAAAAATTGATTTTAACAACTAAAAAAATTCACCCTTATCATGCTGAAAATCCAAAGCATATTTTTTTAAATTGTATATGGACCAAACTAAAATAGAATGTCATTTTTAATCATATTCTAATTATTTTTAATCATGCTTTATGTTGGAAAGGAGCTGTATTAGACCTTAAGCTTAAAGAGAAAAACTTGTGGCGAGTCTTTCTCACAATCTATGTATAGTGTCATATGATGCATGCTCTTTTGGAGCTGTTGAAACATTTGAACTGTTATGTTTTCATTGACAACCAATCCACAGACTTTAATGTATTATTTTTAACTTTTTTCTATTTTATTCAATAAATTTACCCTCTTAACAAAATCAGATTTCCACAATTCATTATGATACAATATTGGTTTCTGGATTCGATGCTAAAAAATACACACAATCGAATCCAGAAACCAATATTGTAATTTACCCTCTATCAACTATACAAAAATTTTAAATAATTATTTTATTATTTTATTTTATATTTATATATTGTATTGAATATACATAAAATTCAGAAGACCACCCCCACCCGCCCTTATAAAGATATACTAAAATGCATTATGATTATACAATTTATGATCTACCTACTGTAGCTTTAATTATCAGTGATTAATTTGAAAATGGGTGTACTTTAAAATGGGTGTGCTTCACCTAAATCTGGTTTGGCTATTGGAACTTTAGATGCCATCTCTTATGTTACACTTATGCTGAACATTGAACACAGAAATATTTAGATTGGTTACCAATGACTGGCAACAAAATGGGACTTCTTTGGTCACTTATTACAAACAGAACAGAGCAGGCGTAGTCCCTTAATTGGATGCCACACAGAGTTTATTCCCAAATAACCAAGATAACACAAAAGGATAATCCACCAAAATGTAGACCCAGTGAAATCTCAAAAATCTGTCACTATGGACAAAGAATGTTAACAAAAATGGTTGATCCATACAATAAAAAGTTGTTGAATGATTCAATAGATAAAATTTGGGAAAAGGGTAATTTCTAATTATAACTGTGAAATGCTGCAAATACAATTGAAGTAATGTGGAATATGAATTGAAAAAGGGAAGTTATTAATGGCAACTGTAAAAAAAAGTTAATGCAATTGATGCAGGTTGGAGGTGTGCTACGGGTAATGCAATTGAAGTTAGTTGGAAGTATATTGAAGGAACAGGAACAATTCTTTTTTAATTGGAATAAGAGCGTAAAAAATACAGGGATGCAAATAAGACAATAGTATGAGGGACAGTTCTAGTTGCAAAACTAGTGTAAGGACAGCTTTAGCTAATTATTTTTCTACCTAGTCATTTCAAAATCTTTATGCAACGGAAATTCAGAATGTTGATTAAATTCAGTCAATCAAATTAGCTCCTAGTGCCTGGAGTTTCTTTTTTCAACTTTAACTCTTCATTTACAATTTCTAATTCTCAAATGATTTGTCCCTTTATACTAATGACATTATAGGATTTTTTCTTATTCTGTTTCCATTTTGTCACAGTAAAAAGGACAATGAATAATTTGCATTCTGTGTGTGTCTTAAGGCCCTTTAAGGAAGGCATAAAGACGCGGCATTGGAAATCTCATATGCATGACACCTGACCTAATTACAGCAGCACTCGCTACTGTGGGCCGACATCTCATTTATAAAATAAAAATAAATTTAGACATCGCAGCTTTAAAATATAAATAGAAAGCATGAAAATCTCATAATCTAGAATTGCAACTTTTCACAGATTTTCTAAAAAAATTGACTGTTAAATAATTATGATAAAATCTAGAAATTTGCAATGCCTACCTTTGTTGAACAGATCCACCAAAGAGTTAATGCTTGAAATTATCACTTGTCTCCTCTTTCAACAGCACACTCAAGTCACTATTTTCTGGTTCTGGACTCTGCAACATCAATCAACTCTCCAAAGATCATCTACTCTTTCAACCGCAAGCGCAGAGTGTAAAAATTTGCTCATTGTAAGCTCTCGCAGAAGAAACACTGAACAAACCCTAACCCTTTTTCTGTACAAATTTTAGGGCGAACTAAAATGATGTTTTTCGGGTTTTTTTTTCTTACGTTCGTCGTTTTTCACCCAGTGCCATGAGATAGGTTGTAACCAAAGCAGGTAAATGTCTTTCTGTAAACTTTCCAATTGCTGCAAAAGAAATATTTAAGAAGGCTAAGTGTTAAATGAGAAGTCGACGAAAAAACAGGGCATGAATCAAACAAAAACCCTTTCAAAAGAATGCTGAACAAACTGAAAAATGAATATGTTTATTTCTTTTGACGAAGACTATATAAACAACACAAAGAGTACTCGGAGCTTGCTTTTGACAGTCGGAATTATTTGAGGCCTGAAATTTTGTAGGAGTAATAACTTACAGTGCCTGTAATAAGTTCCCGTGTGTCTGTGTATAACTCTCTATACACAGTGCGTTTGGTGGGCAATGGCTAAATCTAAACTAAATCCCTCTGTCTGTCTATACATCGCATATCCATCCATCACCTGACAGTGATTTGATGTTGAATTCTTTGCATCGCAAATGATACAATTGGAAGAAATATGCCCAATCACCCGCAAACGAATTGACTTAAATTCATTGCATTTTCAATGACAAAATTGGAGGGAATATTAAAATGGGCAACGTCTATGCAGCCGACGGGATTACCTAGACAATTTTAATTTTTTTATCAATAAAGGCCGAACTCAGAGTTTTGTATTAAGATAAACAGCAGTAAAATGTACATGAAAATATTAAAGTATCTAAGAAACTAACTACCATTAAAACCAGTCTAATGTTTGCAGATAGAAATCGAAGAGCAACATAGCTCTACCACCAATATAAATAATAGTCTACGATTCTATCAAAGTCCAGCAGTTTCAAATTCTAAAAACAAAATATCAAAACTCAGAGGAACCTGTGAGACAACACCCCAAAGCTATAGAAAAGGAGATGTTGTATCATTCTCAGAGGTCTTAGAGCTCCCTTCTACCATGTCCTCTGCATCCAGGTCTTCTTCGTTAACTTCACTTTTGATTTCCTCCTCGTCCTCGTCCATTTCCTCTTCATCAGCCTCTTCCTGCTCTGCATTCTCTTCCTCCTTATCTTCTCCCTCGAATGATCATTTATTAATTACATAAAATTCAAATGACTAAGTGTATTGTGATTTTAAATATAAATAATAAATTAAATTAAATAGTCTTTTCAGGTAGTTTAGTCGGCTCGATAGCCATACATCTATGCAGCTAACTGGATTATGGTTGAAATTTAGTCAATGATGCATTTTGTTTGGAGCTTAGCCACATCTTATGAAAATTGTGGGTGGCCATAAAGTGTATTTATTGTCATTAATTTTTTATGTTGCAAATTGTCACCTACGAATAGTAGCAATCACTATGTTTTATTCTCATTTTTAAATTTATATAATGTGAAGAAAGGAAGATTTCTAAAATAGATTTTCTCTATGTTTACACTTTTCTTGTAGATCTAAATTAATTATATAAATCAATATATACATTTTTTATATTTTGTTGTTATTAAAAATTATTGTGATTATTAATTATTTTTTATTCTTATTGGTTCTACTTTTTTTCCTTATTTTTTATAATCATATTTTATTTTTACTTGACATTCATTTATTTACTACTTAGCCATATTTTCTTCTCTCTTTTTAATCAATATATAAAAAATATTACAATTTTAATTTTCAATAAATTAATAAATATGGAGGAGTCAAATTTGTATTAAAATATAATAGTGGATGAAAAAAGTAAAATCAAACAATAGACATATAAACTATTTATATATTCAAAATCAAACAATACATATAAACTATGTATATTTTCTAAAAACTCAAGAGAATATATTCATTCAAATAATATAATTATGAATTTTGATCACACATACTTTATTTTCTATCAGTTTTTCATCCCAAGAATTTTGTGAGCATGAGAAAAAAAATTCTTCTAAGTAGTACCTATCCAATAGCTAAAAGGAGAATAAACAAAGCTTGCTAAAACAAGACCTAAATAAAAATTTAAAATGTAGGGTGAGGGAATATGACTATGTTAAATGTAGTATTTTTTCAACCAAGTAAAAAGGGCTTTTAAACTGGAACAGAGTGGATACATTGATAAAAGAATCTTATCTTGTGAAATATTGTTTAACTATATTTGAATATGGTGATGATTCTATATAATACCATAAAATACATCAATATAATTGATTTAGATCTTATGTCAAGATTAGTTATATTGACCAAATGGTGTGGGAAAGAGAATATGTGATTATTTAGGTCAAATATTAAGCTAAAACAACACTATAAACACATGCCATAAGTAATTGGATTCTTGTAATGAAAGGTATTTTTTGCCCTAATTTTTTTACTTATTACATTAAAATATGTTATTTTATTTATTTTTTACTATTATAGTTTATTTCTTAATAAATTAATATTTGATACTATACTTAAAATTTTATTTAAAAAATTAAAAAAAATACATCTCTATATTTTTAATAGTATATTTACATATATATATATTTTTAAAAAATACATTTATATTTGTTTATCTTTAAATATTTGATATATTAGTATATCTTGTTATGATGTTTATTTTTATATTTAAAATTTAAATAGTTAGTACATTTTTAATATTTCTTATTAGTTCATATTATTTGCATACATTGTTGATATAGTTATTATACACATTTTCTCATAGATAAATTGGACATTATATAATGTAATATAACTTATTTTGACACTAACACAATGATTAAAAATGGATTTAATACCCTATTTTGTATATTTGCTCGAGAACATAGTCATAGGGTTCATATTTAAGAGAAAAAGATATGGATATGTGACTTAAACCACTACATTTTTCTTCTATTTTGACTTGCATTTGAAACTACAACTATAATGCATGAAAAAAGTAAAATCAAACAATATAGATTAATTATTAGGTTCAATTTGGTTTTGTGAGGGTTGCATTTTGTTTTATGTTCAATTAAGTTTATGGTTATAATTTAGTATTGTTTAATGTTAGGTTTAGGGTTCAATTTTGTTTAGGCTTAGGAATTAATTTGATTTAGTGTGAGTTTTAGGGTATAATTTGGCTTAGGTTTAGGGTTCATTTTGGTTAAATATAGGTTTAGGCTTTTCTTTCAATTCTAATTAGGGTAAGGGTTGAACTTGGTTTAATGTTAGTGTTAGGGTTTGATTTTTTATAGGTTAGGGTACAATTTTATTTAGTGTTACTTTTAAAGTATAATTTTATTTAGATATAGGGTTCAATTTGGTTTAATGTTTAATTAGGTTTAGGGTTATGGCTCAATATGGTTTATTGTGTTGGATACAACTGAGAGGGGGGGTGAATTAGTTGTATGTTATTAAAATAAAAATTTATATTTCCATATCAAAACATTAAATGCAAATTTGAAACCTTAAATGCAACATAGATCAGAACACCAAGATTTGTTTTCGTGGAATCCCCATGGGAAAAACCTCAATGTTGATGAAACCCACTAATAATGCACTAGTAATAAAGTATCTCAGTTACAATATCTTGTCCTGTTAGGAGCAGATAAATACAACTAGTACAAAGTCCTTATTAAAGGACATACTCTTTTCTTCGAGTCAGCAACCCTTTAGGAGTTGATAGGATGAGCCTTTCTTCACTCAGAGAAACTTGCCTAATGTGAAGGTTAAATCCACCTTTTGGAACCACTGTCCAAGTGAGAGTATATATAAATATATTGATTACAAATAATGAGCTGACTAACAACAACTTCTTTGCTAAAATAGTTCCAATGAAGTAGAATAACCACACTATCTTCTCTATATCAACAATCCTTGCATCCACATATTCACATTCCTACAAAACTCTTCGTATCACTTTTTTTACTCTTTTATAAAAAATACAAATGATTTATTAGGTTGGAACCAATTAGGACTTTCCTAATAAAAATGATTTACATAAACTCTTATCTTGAGATACACACAGGATCTTTGGACAAGAAAATATAAAAAAATCAGTTGTCTAGCATACTCCATAATCCATCACTTATCTTTGCACAAGATAGAACATGCCACATCTCATAGCTCGACACCAAATAAGACTTTGCAATGTCACACACTATAGTTGATGTCACCATCATCTCTACAACCTAATGTCCACATAAGATGAAGTGAAATGTGTCTTCTGCCATGTCCTAAGATTGCTAGACATAACTCCATATCACATACATGCTATACATAAAATTACAGTAACCATTTCACGCTTTTCCTCTGCACTGTCCTGTGACCAGTCCACATTGTTTCCACTATAACTTACTATAACCAACTAATCATATTTTATGATCATAGAAAACTATTCTAAACATTGTTCAGTACCAAAATACAAGCTCGTAGACTCATAGATGCAACACAGATCATCACATGCCTTATGCACTCTTTCCTCCACTTAGTGAAACATTTTGCTCAACATCTTCTTCACCAATTTTGTGATCCTTCACAATCATATGTTGACATGAATGACAACACACAAATGTCAACAAAATTCATAATAATCTCCCCCTTTGGCATTGATGTCAACATATCATGAAAAAACATCAATCCAAAAACCTTATACAACCTTCTTAATGTCTTCACTCTGCTCCCCTAATACAACTTAGGGTTTTTCATATATCACTCCCCCTTTCACATCAACGGAAAAGGGTGCTAGATATCCTTTACATATCTCTCAAAGCTTCTCCTTCTCCTATCTTGCAAATCTTCACTCTCAGATGCTCAATCACCCAGATAAGTGCTTGATAAGTCATGCGATCATACACCCTAAGGAGTGCATCTAAGCATCAAATCCAGAGAAGAATATAGCTCTGATAGCTACTAGAATGATGCATTATTGCATCATATAGTTCTCACAAGGAGGGTTTTTCACCCCAAGCATATCTCTGAGATACTCAAAGATATCTTTTGACAAAGGTTTAATGAATATATCTTCTAATTGCTCCTTTGTACTGACATACTCAACTTTGAATTCATTTTCTGTAACTTTCTTTCTTAAATGATGATATTTGATTAAGATATGTTTGGTTTTTGAGTGCATAATATAATTATTTGATATATTAATTTTGCTTGTAATATCATGATGAATCACAACTAGTTCTTCAAAGCTTATTCAAATATCCTTCAACATCTATTTCATCCAAATAACTTGTGAACAGTTTACAATAGCTACCACATATTCTGATTCAACAATAGATTGAGCAACACAACCTTGCTTCTTGCTTAACCAAGAGATTAACCTCTTTCCAAAGAAGAATGTACCACCACTAGTGCTCTTTCTGTCATCAATACATTTGGCCCAATCTGCATTAGTGTATGCATTGAGGGTAAAGTCATCTGGCTTATCATACCACAACCCAAATATCAATGTACCTTTCAAATACCTAAATATCCTTTTTACTGCAATATAGTGAGTCTATTTTAGAATTTCTTGAAACCTCACAATGATTCCAACTTCATTTGCAATATCTGATATGGTATGTGTTAAATATTTCAATCCTCTAATCATGGATCTGTACTTTATTTGATAGACACTTAGAGTTTCATCATTTGTAGTAAGCTTCCATCTAGTAATCATAGGTGTTCCTACAGGTTTGCAATCTTCCATGCCAAACCTTTTCAGTAATTCCTTGAGATACTTGGTTTGAGAAATGAAAATGCCATGTTTACTTTGCGTAATTTGTGAACCAAGAAAGAACTTCATTTCACCAATCATAGACATTTCCAATTCATCTTTCATATCTTCAGCAAATCTAGTACTCATTTCATCATTTCCCCCAAAGATAATATCATCCATAAATACTTCTATGATTGGGATTCTATCCTTGCTAGTTCTCAAATATAAATTACTATTTTCACTACCTTTTTCTGAAACCAAGATGTAATAAATATGTATGTCATGTTGTGCATACCAAGCTCTAGGAGCTTGCTTCAGTCCATACAAAGCCTTCTTCAATTTTCAAACCATGTCTCTATCATTTGTTAAGGGAAAACCATTAGGCTACTCAATTTAGACCTCTTCTTCTAGATCACCATTTAAGAATCCAGATTTCACATCCATCTAATACACTTTGAAGTCTTTGCAGGTAGCAAAGGAAATAAATAATCTTACTTCCTCCAACCTAGCTATAGGTGTTAAGGTTTCTTCAAATTATATTCCTTCTTGCTATGAGTAGCCCTTAAAGACCAATCTTTCTTTGTTCCTTATGATTTCTCCCTCTTTTTTCATTTTATTTCTAAATACCCATTTAGTTCCAATAACATTCTTTCCTTCAGGTCTAGAAACCAGTTCCCAAGTTTTGTTCTTTATTATCTAATCCAGATCTTCTTTCATTGCATTAATCTATGATTCCTCTTTGCGGGCCTCATCGATAGTTCTAGGTTTCACTTGTGAAATTAGACATAATTCCTCTATCCTTAGACCTAGTTAGCATGCTTTTATTCCTATCACCAATAATATGATCTTCAAATGATTTCTTGGAACATACCTTGGAATTTTAGGAGCTTTAGATTGTTCAAGTTTACACACATTTTCCTATTATTGTCAAATTTAACCAACTCTTCTATTTCAGTAGTATTTTCTGATTTTTTATCACAGATTATTTCTTGAACTTGAATCTTCTCATCAATTCTTGTATTAATACTCTCAACCATCTTTCTCAATCTCAAATTGAAATATCTATAATCTTTACTTTTGGTAGAATAACCAAGAAATATGCCTTCATCACTTCTTGAGTCAAACTTACCTACCTCATCATCTCTTTTGATAAAACATTTTCTACCAAAAATTCTAAAATATCTCACGGTAGGAGCATAGCCAAACCAAAGTTCATAAGGTGTTTTAGTATTACCGTCCCTGATCTAAAGTATGTTAAAAGTGTAAACTGCAGTTCTGACTGCTTCCCTCCAATGCACATGTGATACATTTCCTTCAATCATCATTGTTCTAGTAGCATACAATATAGTTATGTTCCTTCTTTCTGCAATCCCATTCTATTTTGGAGTCCTAGTCTAGTAGACGTCTTCCTACTTATCTCATGTTCTTCACAATAAGAATTGAATGCAACAGATGTAAACTCTCCTCCTCTGTCTGACCTCAAACATCTTATCCTCAAACCTGATTCAATTTATACTTTTTCCTCGAAGATCTTGAACTTGTCTTTGAATTCCTCTTATTTTTCTTTAAGAAAATTAATCCGCATCATTATAGAGTGATCATCAACAAATAGAATGAAATACCTTTCACCATAAGAGGATCCAATCCTTGTAGGACCACATAGATCTATATGCACCATATCTAGTTTTCCTTTGGCAGTGTATGACTTGCTTTGGAAACTCCCCTTTGTTTTATTTCCCATTACACATTCTCTACACATGGTGTTAGAGGGCTTCACAATTTTTGGTAAGTCCCTAACTACATTGATGTTAGTTTCCTTCACAATCTTATCAAAATTCACATAAAAAAATATTCTATGTCATAGCCAACTTTCATCAATATGAGCAAACAAAACATTTTGCATCAGCAGTGTTCAACTAAAATACATTACCTATTTTCTTTTTTCATGATGCAATCAGGTTTCCCTTTTGTCCTTTGATAGAAAATGATCTATTACTGATAATTGCAAGAAAAACATTTTAAAGATAATTTTCCTTCAAATTTACCCTTACCTCTTTTCTCCTTTCTCGCGATCAGAGCAACAAGTTCATCCATCTTCCTATTTTCTTCATCAATCTCCATTAGATCATATCCATAGTCTCCAAGCTCAGGATACTTTTTAACCCTACTAGTGCTCGCAAGGCATGATGGGGTCTTTTTCTCATTATGAATAGTTGCCTTGAATGCAGTTTCTATCTTAGCTATTGAATCATGTAATTCTGCCACCTCAAAGGTAGTTAACTTAGCTATCAACATCTCTTTATTGAATCTCTAAGTTAGTTGAATGATCTCCTCAATTGCCTGCACTTTGGTCTTGTAAACAAGAGTCAAAGATCTCATAATCTTTGCAATGACCTCTTCTTCAGTATAAGTGCCTCCTGAATTTATGATCCCTATAACAAATTTTGAAACCCTCTGGACATAAGCTCTAACATTTTCATCTTCTCCAATTTTTAGATTTTCCATCTTTGTCTTCCAGTTTTGTAACCTTGTCTGCTTGGTGTACTTGTCTCCTTCATAAAGTGCTTCTAGTCTTCCCCAAATTTCATGAGCTGAGTCTACTTTAGATAGTGCACTTATCAAATCTTCCCTTGCAACAATATTGCAAGAAAAAATCTTCTTTTCCTAATCAATAGCATTAGGCAAATCACTTTCTACAACAATCTTTTCCTTGTTCTTTGTAATTATAGAATAATAAATTCCTAGGCAAAACAAATGTGTCCTCATCTTGTTCTATCAGTTGTCAAATTTTTCAACATCAAATTTAGGATTGTCCTTCATGTAATAAGCCAGCTTTTGATCACCTCAAGATGTCAAGCTTTCTCTCTGAGGACCAATAGCTCTGATACCAATTGTTGGATACAACTGAGGGGGGGTGAATCAATTGTATGTTATTGAATAAGATGAAATAGTGTTCATCCTATTCATGAATGCATGGGGGAAATATGAGATCTACTTCTAAATCCAAATTCCCAAAGGAGAGATCCAAATTGATCAACCAAAAGGTTAATGCACAATCGAATCAATCTATGGAGAATATGAAAGAGGAAGAAAACCTTATATTTCCCTATAATGGAATTGTGCTTGAAATATGAAATAATTGAAAGGCAAATACTAACCTCAAAATAGGGAAAATCTGGAAAATACCAATTTCTAATGTCCTTGTGTAGTTTCAAGCAATTCTGTAACCTGTTTCAGACTGGAAATGCCGAGACGAAGAAAACCCAGAAAAAATTTATCTTTTTGACAGTAGGTAGTCTTTGACCCTGATAAAAGGTCAAAGGCTACATTAATATTCTGAAGGTCGACTTTGAATTTGTTCACAGATCTTGAAAGTTCACTGAAAAGGGTATCCCAATCCAATCTCAGATCCGAAGTTCTGCACCTGCACCTCTAAGGAAAAGAGGGTTTTGTTGAACTTGTATGGGGGGTTTTCCTTGGTCAAATCCCAATTTAGGAATTAACCTTGAAATTGAATTGAAATGTAATGTACATAAACAAAGCAAATGAAACAATTCACCTTGCTTATGTTCAAGTCCTTGTAGAGGATTCGAATCCTCAAATCCACAAGTAGGGATGCTCCAATGTATGTAGAATGAATGTAGGATGTCTCAAATCAATGGTATTTGATCTTCAACACCAATCTTGAATGGATCTTTGCATATGAGGAGGCTTGGATGAATGTAGAAGGATGGATCTTCAAGGGGGCTCCAAAGAGATTGAATCCTTCAATAGCTAACAATGGATCTCCTTGATGGATGAATGTTTGAACACTTGAATGCTTGAAGGCTTGCTTGAATGCTTGAATTCACTTGCTTGCACTTGAGAGCTTGCTCATGAAATTTCTTGAAGATGAGATGAAAATTTGATTGAGAGATTGATTGAAATGAGAGAGGAAGGCCTCCTTTTATAGTGAACTAGGGCACAAACCTCTAGAGAA
This sequence comes from Chamaecyparis obtusa, assembly GCA_027943335.1. NCBI lineage: Eukaryota > Viridiplantae > Streptophyta > Pinopsida > Cupressales > Cupressaceae > Chamaecyparis > Chamaecyparis obtusa. The sequence continues at coordinate 518,374 of BSBK01005278.1, read as the reverse complement.
GGCTGAAATTGGGGAATTAAATCCCAATTAACCTTAACCCATATAAATGGACCCATATTAAATGCAATTTAATGATTTATCATTCTGAAACCCAAAATAGTCAACCCAAAGGCAAGAAAAAGAATCTTTCAAAACCCGATACCCAGAAATCAGAAAAACTTGAAATTTGAACTGTGGGTCAAGGACGAGGTCGACTCTGCCCTAGGTCAGAGTTGAGATCGACCCTGACCTAGGTCAGATTCAAGGTTGAATTTGACCCTCAAGGTCGACTTTGACCTTGAGATCAAAGACCTCAGAACCCCAGCCCAAAATGCCAGGAAATGCAAATAGGAAGTGGAAAATAGGTGTAGAGGGAAGCAGAACGGGAGGAAAAGCCAAATACATGCAAAGACCCGATCAAGGCACTTAACATGACCCCAAACCACTTACTCGGGGGGCTAAACACTCTTATCATGGAAGTGCTTCCATTTTAAGATGATATAGTTATTAATATAAAACTTTATCTTTTCATATCAAAATATTAAATGCAAATTTGAAACCTTAAATGCAACATAGATCATAACACCAAGAATTATTTTTGAGGAAACCCTGTTAAGGGAAAAACCTTGCTGGGGATGAAACCCACTAATAATGTACTGGTAATAAAGTATCTTAGTTGCAAGATTTTCCCCTATTAGGAGAAGATAAATATAACTAGTAAAAATTCCCTATTAAAGGACAAACTATTTTCTTCGAGTCAACAACCCTGTTAGGAGTTGATAGGATGATCCTTTCTTCGCTCGGAGAAACTGCCCAATGTGAAGGTTAAATCCACCTTTTGAAGGTTAAACCCACCTTTTGGAACCACTCTCCAAATGAGAGTATATAAATATACTGATTACAGATAATGAACTAACTAACAACAACTCCTTTGCTAAAATAGTTCCAATGAAGTACAATAATCACACTGCCTGCTCTATATCAACAATCCTTGCATCCACATATTCACATTCCCACAACACTCTTTGCATCACTTGTTTTACTCCTTTATACAAAATATAAATGATTTATTAGGTTGACACCAATTAGGACTTTCCTATTAAAAATGATCTACATAAACTCTTGTCAAGATACACATGGGATATTTTGACAAGAAAATAATGAACATCAGTCAGGCAACATACTCTATAATATATAACTTATCTTTACACAAGATAGAACATGCCACATCTCATAGGTCGGCACCAAAAAAGACTTTGCAAGGTCACATGCTACAATTGACATCACCACAATCTCTGCGACCTCATGTCCACATAAGATGAATTTTCGTGTGTCTTATACCATGTCCTAAGCTTGCCATCATAACACCATATTGTATACATGCTATACTCAAAATTACAGTAACCATTTCATTGTTTTCCTCTGCACTATCCTGTGACTAGTCCACGTTGTTTCCACTATAACTTACTATAACCAACTAATCATATTCTGCAATCACAAATAACTATTCTAAATGCTTTTTAGTACTAAACTATGATCCTTTTTGTTTGTCATTTGTAAAATTATGCATGTTGACTATGATTTTCATTTGGCAAATATATTTCTCCAACTGATTATATTTTGTATAATGTATTGTTGGAGGTAGATTCTAGGTACTTTGATAATTTTTTGTACATGGAATATGAATCAAAGTTTTCTTTCTAGTTCTTTCTCTGAGGAGTCCCCTGAACTAGTTATAAAATAATAAAATATAAGTGCTCTGTCACTTTTTGATTAAAAAAAATACAAGCTCACATAATCAAAGATGCAACATAGATCATCGCATGTCTGATACTCCTATAGAGTTATTTTTTTGTCATTAGTTTTTTTAAAGTCACATTGATTGTCAAAGCCAATTGGTAAAGAAGGATAGTCAAATTGGTAAAGTAAATAAGTTAGTCAATAAAGGTGGAGACAATTTTGGCAAAGGGAAATGAGTGACAGACACCGAGCAGTGCAGAATAGTTACCGAGCCAAGAGTATACATATTACCAAGTAGAACAAAATGTTTTACCGAGTAACATAGGCTGACATAAAAGAATCTAATAGATACATTGAATCTGGACACCAAGCATAAATTTTTTTATAGATTCCAAGAAGATCATTTGGTGATGCATTAGAGATTTAAGCAAGATGATTATGCATGATTACAAGGTAAGATCCACTAATGCAAATAAAGTGGATATATACATTGGAGATGTAACCAATGCTAGCACCGTTTAAGGAGAAGAATCTAGAACATTTTCACCACTTCTAGATCGATTATAAAAAGATCAGTATGTGAAGATCAGAGAAGGATGCGATAGAGAGAGAAGAGAAAATAAATTACAGAGAGAAGGTTATGGAGAGTAGAGAAGCTACTGAGTAACAGAGTAGAAAAAGAAGAATTGTGAAGGTGAATCAGATTTAATGCTACCGAGTACATAAGTGAAATTTTTAGTGAAATACAAGAATGAGGTAATGTGATATTGAGCATATTGAGTCTAACAAGCATATGTCGATGCATCATTACAAATAATTGTTGTTACCAGTTATTGTTTAATCAGAATTGGAAAAGCTCTTAATTGAGTAGGCCCTAATAGGTCTTAATTGTAAATCCTTTAACATAGTACATCTTTTATATTAGAGTTGTAAAATCCTTTAGCAAGGTAGATTGAATAAGTCTTTATACTCTTAGCAAGGTAAATACTCTTAACAAGGTAAGCTATCAGAAATACCTAATTTTGTAGCTCTAACTGAGAAAACTTTTTACTGCGGTAGTGAAGTATTGTGAGTGTCATCCCCATTACAATTTTTTCCCTTTGACCAAGGATTTATGTGAGACCAAAAATCATGGTGTTATGAGTTGTGAATTATGTTTTTTATTTATATGTTTTATGAAGATGTATGCAAAATTTTCAATTCGGTGAATGGTTAGAAGAGTAGATAAAAGTTTTTGGAATACTGATTCACCCCTCCCTCTCAATACTTATCTTTCCATATTTAATCCAACAATTGGTATCAAAGCTGAGTCTCTTAATCAAAAGTTTAACCACTTGAGAGGAAAGATCTAAAGAAATGGAAAGCTATAGGTATGAAAAGGTGATTGACAACATGAACATAGAACTGAAGTTTGCAAATGAACATATTAATGAACTAAGAAGGAAATTAAAGCAATCACTCAACAAGAGAAAGGAGTTAGCCCATCAACATAAAGATACTCAAGATTAGGTTGAAGAACTTGAAGAAAAATCAGAGGGAAGTTTATCTGATGAATCTGAAGCTACCATATCAAAACTGACTAAAAATAATAAAATATTAACTTATCAAGTAAAAGCATTGAAAAAGGAACAAGAAGCCCAATCAGTAAGAATGTGTGAAGTCCTAGAACAAAAGAGAAAAGTTGAAGATGATAAGAGATTAATAGAAGATGAGAGAAGACAAATGAGTGCAAGATTGAATGAGAAAGATGTGGAAATGCAAAGGTTGACACAAAATCATTATAATATCACAGATCAATTAGTCGGTGTTAATCTAGAGATTACAAGGAAATTTGAAGATATTGTTGGACTGAAATGTGTTATTGAAACAACCGTGAGGAAGGTTAAAGAGACAAAATGAATGATGAATATTAAGAGGCAAAATCTAATGAATGAAAAGAAAACGGTTTATGATGTCTATTTAAAGAGACATAGGATTCATTATTGAGTATGGGATTTTTGATATTGCATGAGAATTCACGTGAAATGACTATTTTCATGCACCACTGATCAAACTGGTTGAAGATAGAACCGAGTTGAACTGTAGACATTACCGAGCATTAGAGAATCATACACGGAGTGGAATAAAGTTGGAGGATATGAAGGATTGAATTTTTTATTGATTAGAGGAGGTATTTTGAGCTTAGCATCGATCTAAAAATCTGCAAATCTTAGTTGTTTTTGAATCACATCATTACTGTATCAGTGTAACCCTTGTTACAGTAAAATCTATTTATCGAGTGGGACTTAACAATGTTTTGTATTTCAATATGACCTTCAATGAATGTTGATTGTTTTCTTGTTGACCCCATAGAGAATATTTGTCAAGGGAGAACTGTTAGTGATAAATCCTCTAACCAGATCACATCTTACAGTGTATTTTGTAACCTTTAACAAGGTTGGCTCCTAACCGAGCTCACTTCAGACGAGTGAAATATTTTGGGTTACCGGTCCTGGGTGGTTTTTCCCCTAAAAAGGTTTCCACATTAAAAATTTGTTTTATGTGTGAATGATGTGTTGAATTATTATTTTTCTTTACACATTTCTTAGCTGGATAGATCGGTAAACACGTTATTGAATTTACTATCAATCGGTAGATTAAGAGAAAGACACTGTTGATATCTTATCGAGTTGATTATTTGATTGAAAAGTTTGAATATATACATCTAGGAGATTGGGACTACAGGATAACTGTACTTAATTGATTCACCCTCCCCTCTCAGTTATCTAACATTATACCCCTAGGTATGTGCAGGATCATGGTATGCCAAAAAGTGGCAATGTGAAAAAATAAACTTTTCACTCATCCAAAAGTGCACAAATGGATTTGTTGACTTTTTAGTAGGCATAGGTGTCAGTACACATGGCCAAGCCAAACGCCAAAGCATAGGCCAAATCGGATATCCGATAATATCAGATATCTGATTTTTATCAGTAATTATATATTTGCATACCCTGACCGTGTTCAACATTTTCACTGTGAAAACGTTGAACGCGGCTAGGGCTTTCGGATATTCAGTTTTAGATCTCTTATCTGATTTTTCTTCAATCTAAGGTAAGTTCAATCTTCAAATTTTTATTGTTTTTATTGTTTTTTAATAGAAATTTATAGTTTTTATATAAAAATTAGCTTGTTTAAATGAGTTTTTGTATTGTTTTTTAAAATTCATTGTAATTATCTATTAGTTTTCTAATTGTAATCAGACATGGAATCATAAAACCCTCCTAATGATCTTGTAAACAATCCAGAACCAACTCCCAACAATCCCCCACTTTTAGAAGATGAACCAGTGTCAAACCCTCACCGTTTAGAGGATCTCATAGGAGACAATCTAAATCAGCTTAGAGGATTTCAAACTACCTATTTCAATATCCCCACATTGCACCCCATGTTTACCACATTGAGCTCCATTATTGAAAACATGGAGAAACTTACAAAGAAACATAGTGCTATACTTCTTTGGTGCGATTCCACGCACGCCCAATTTGACGATGAGCTTGACTATGATCAAGTCATGAACCCAAAAATAACAAAACATGACATATGTAATCTTTTTTTTGATCCTAAAACCGGTCTAAAAGTAGACCCTAAAAAAACTAAGTTGTCAATTAAATGGTGCACAAATAGTGCAATACGTGACAACTTTTGGGACCGTTGGTGGATGGTTTTTGATAGACCACCTCACAACAATTTGGATGTCCCATTTTATTTTATTAAAAAATTGTATGTTGAATTTGTGCTCAGTCACAAGGTCAATTATTGGAGTATGAGACCAAACCAAGGTGTAGGTTTAGGCGCTCCTCAGGATAGGCCATGGTCACAACAGGTGAAATCCCGCACATATGTCCCCCCTCTCAATATTTCACTACCTCCCATAGTGCAGCATCCTAACATTATTGCTAAGGCCGGCTCATAGACTATTCAATCCATTCACACCTTGAGTGATCTGCTAGTTACACAGAGAACAACATTATTGCCTCCTCGTGCTGATGCTTTTGGCCCTTCCACATCCTCCATGAGCTCACATGTTTGTGTGCCCCACACTTGCATTATGTGCAAAAATCTGTGCTTAGGTCCCCTAAATGATAGTGATGCATATAACTATGTCTTTGGGGTGGACGATTCTACACAACACACTACAAGAACTGAAGCACCTCATGAAGATGTGCATCATGGGCATACAAAGCCATGGACTCCTACTGTTACGGTAAGGGTAAACAATTTACTTTTTACATTGTATTTAAATTTTATTGTTCGTATTTTAAGTAGAATTTTATTATAATAATTTCTCAAATTTTTTTTATGTGTTACATTTATGTTCAGTTGATGACAAAGGAGGAGATGGCGCAAGTGGAGGGGTCCACGCTTTCGGCCATATCATTTGGTCTTGACAATTCCATGGTACATATGTTTTAATGTACTCATTGGTTTCCTTAAATTATTATAATATTATATGTACATTGTTTTCTAATTTTTAAGATCATCTTATTACATCCTGATGCAGGTGTCACCAATTGCCATCAGGAGGCAATGTGAGGGGGTGCAGGTGTCAAGTGTTGACAAGGGAAAGGTAATTAAGAAATTTAGTTTGTTTATGCATACATGTATACTTGTCAGTTGTGCATACTCATTTTTAATGTACATGGTTTATTTGATAGAGAGTGGCATATGATGATGTCGTGAGACCACTACTACATTTGGGGCCAAATTTTGACAGAAGTTTTTGATGGGTAAGTTTTTATTACAAATTTGGTGTTTTTTTTTAATAGGCCCCAATGGTGTCGGTATTCTGATAGGTGTTTAATTGACCATCAAAATTCTGATAGATTTAGGGTATAGATGAAAAAAAAAGTGAAACGGCCTTATCATTTATATTTTGATTGGATAGAGAAGGAGCGAGAGAAGGAGCTAAAGCTGTGTGTGGGAGAAGGTATGTGATTTCTTCATCTTTTGAGCCTCTAGCATCATATTTGAATGCATTGCATTGCATTTTATCATGAATGCTCTCTGAAATGACCACATTCTACTGGTGTCATGCCCTAGCCCGTGCTTTAACTCCATTATTTGATGTTATTGGTGCTTGTGCTCAAGAATATCCATTCTTTTGAAATGTTGACTGTGATTATCAAATGAATAGCCCGTGAGCTTCTAGCTAGGTGCCATTTGTATATTTGATAGCTTAGGGTATCAAATGTATATTGTATCATTGATAGTTGAGACTTTGTTAAAAGGAAATAGGATAAAGAACGATTTTGATTTAGTCTCTCTATTTTGATCCCCAAGTGGCTTACAACCCTAGAGAAGTATATGCAGATTTATGAATGTAGTTGCAGGATACATAACAACCAATAATTCACAAGAAATTCATGCATCCAATTTGAATAGAAATTAATACAAATAAATAAGGTCCTCCAATGGTGCAATCATCCGGACCTTGACTGTCCCCTCAACCAGTGACCCTTCAAAACTAGGTTATCATGCAATCAGTGAGTGATCCTTCATTTTCCTGGTGAGCTTCTAGCTAGGTGCCATTTGTATATTTGATATCTTAGGGCATCAAATTTATATTGTATCATTGATAGTTGAGACTTTGTTAAAAGTAAATAGGACAGAATGATTTTGATTTAGTCTCTCTATTTTGATCCCTAAGTGGCTTACAACCCTAGAGAAGTCTATGCAGATTTATGGATGTAGTTGCAGGATACATAGCAACTGATAATTCACAAGAAATCCATGCATCCAATTTGAATAGTAATTAATACAATGAAATAGGGTCCTCCAATGGCGCAATCATTTGGACCTTGATTGTCCCCTCAACCAGTGACCCTTCAAAATTGGGTTATCATGCAATCAGTGAGTGATCTTTCATTCTCCTGGTCTGCCCTGCATCCAAACATATTGGAAATACACAATACAATGATAACAAGTCTTTCACAATCCCCCTTCCCTCAAGGAACACTATCAACCATCCCTTCCACATAGCATTTCACTATTTTATGAGTGGATTGTGTAGGAACAATTAACATTAAACAAGGAGAAAACTCCTCAACACATCTTGGAAACCATTGAATTCAATAATAAATGAAACCTAACACCAACACTATTCCTTCCATAGTTGTAGGATACATAGCAGTCGATAATTCACAAGAAATCCATGCATTAAATTTTTATAAGGATATCCTACTAATTAATAGGAATTCTCTTGAGATGACCAATGATTATGCATTTTGATGGCAGTGTGCTAGTTCAAAAGGATAATATAAAACTGAAATAATTTTTTCTAATTTTCATTCAAGTATTGCTATGCTTCAGCTACCTCACCTTTGAGCTTCATCTAGAGGAATGTGTAGCTTTAAGATAGAGTTACTTCTTGGGCCTTACAATAGGGTGGAATATGATCAAGATTTGTTTAGGCTGTATCTTTGTTAGTCCCATTGTTAGGTTCTTATAGTTCATGGTTTGAATCTATTATGGTTGTGTAAGGGATTTGTAGATGTTTTTTCTAACATAATTATTGGACACCATGATTGGAACAGCTGGTTGTTGGCTATTGTACACATGAATCATATATGTCAATGGTTCTTTGTGTTAAAGAATTCATTGATCAATCTTTGAGATTTATTGTCCCAGCTTTAAAAGAGTGATAAAAGATATAGTGAGTGTTATCTTTTCCAAGTGTTTTGTGGGTGCCATTATCTTCTAGGATTAATTGCTAGAACCAAATTATGTTATTTGCCTCTAGTAAATATTGTAGACACAATCATCTTCTTGGTGAAGGGTTGCTTCCATCCCCATGAGGCACTATTGCATGGTTTCCATTCCCTTGTAGTATAGTGAACCTAATTTAATACAAGTGTGCACTATTTTGGGATCCATAATTTATGGCCCCTACACTATGGTTGTTAGCCTAAGACAAGCCTACCTTTGCATATAATAAGAGGCCAACATAAAACAAACATCCAAAGGTTAGGGGGTTGTTCCATGTCCATAATTTATTATTTAAGTGCTAAGTGATGATGGGTATATCATGTAATTCATACCTAGTGTGTCTCTTTCTTTCTCTCCACATTTTATATTAGGAGTATATGCTATAAAATACTAATGAAATCAACTATTGGTCAAATCTAATAAAAAATGCAATATAAAGATTAAAATAGATCTTGAAGAAATATGGGAACCATTTTTGACAGATATTGTACAAACGAAGAGAATACTCCGAAGAGGAAATGCTTCAATGTGGAACAATTGAAGGACAATATTTTACTTCTATATGCACATCTACAATGTTTTTGATATATTTCTAAGATAACAAAACCATAGAAAGAATAGCATATAGAAGAAAGTAAAGAATAACATATAGAAGAAAGTAAAGAAAAATGATCATACTTTGAGATATTGTGGAAACTTAAAGGAAAGAATGCATGGTGGGGTTATCATGCAATCAGTGAGTGATCATTCATTCCCCTCTTCCAGTGACCCTTCAAAACCAGGTTATCATGCAATCAGTGAGTGACCCTTCATTCTTCTGGTCTGCCCCTACATCCAAACATATTGGAAATCCACAATACATTGATAACAAGTCTTTCAAAATCCCCCTTCCCTCAAGGAACACTATCAACCATCCCTTCCACATAGCATTTCACTGTTGTATGAGTGGATTGTGCAGGAACAGTTAACATTAAACAAGGAGAAAACTCTTCAACACATCTTGGAAACCATTGAATTCAATAATAAATGAAACCTAACACCAACACTATTCCTTCCATTCACTTCTACCAAGAATAAAGAATTTAATCCATTCAACATTACTGTAGACTAGGATTTGAGTGTGCACCTAAACCTATTTTGAAGGCCAAAGACAAACAAATGTCATAGCATATAATCAAATCAAATTTAATGGTAAACAAACTAAAATCAAAGCCACCTCAGTTTAAGCCTAAAACGGATGCGCCCATGCACCGTTTGATATGCTTGGATATAGAGGGATGTGGGTGTGCAAACTCAAGCACTTGGAGCATTGGGTTTTGCTATTGGCTCTTCCTTGGGTTCTGTTATTGGTTTCCTTGGAGACTTTTGCGGTGAAGAAGAATTGGAAGGTGGAGGAGATGGGGAGCTCGGATGGTCTTCGCATGAAAGTGGGGTTTGTGCTTGGGTAGATGTTCGCGAAGGAGGAGAGAAAGAAGGGAACACCCATGAAAAAGATGATTTTGAAAAGGAAGCTTTGGGTTTTGCTTGAGGGGATGATGTAGCTGCAGCGGTTTGAAGGGATGACGGTGCTGAAAAGGTAGGGGTGATGGTTTGAGGTACAGGATATGAAGCAGGTTGAGGGGAGCATTCTGCTTGAGGGAAGAGACTTTTGGTAATGTGGTTTTGAAGAGAGGATGGTGGTTTGGGACAGGATGGAGGATTGGGGTTTGGAGCAGAAGATGGTGGTTTGGGAAAGGATAGAGGTTTGGTGAAAAGGATGGGAGGACTAGAATCTTGGATTTCAGAATGTTTTGGAGGATGGGTAGATGGAGGCCTTAGATAAGGAAAGTAACGTGAAGCACTTCTAAGGGATGATGGTGAATGGGATATGACCATAGCAGAAGGTGGAGGCCTGAAAGGAGCATATGGAAGAGGTTTGGGTTGAAGACAAGGGTATGCTGGGGATGGATAAGATACTGGGTTTGCTTTGCCGAGGACATGAAAAGAAGTGCTAGCCTTGCCGAGGACATGAAAGGGAGTGCTACGAGATAAGTGTGAAGGCATGGTTCGCTGGATTGGAGGAATGATGGAACGCTGGGGGTTGCTTGGAGCAAACTGGCTGAAATAGGCATCATGGTCTACAAGACCTTCATCATCATTAGGATCGAAATACAAGCATATAAAGTATAATTTCATCAAAATGATTGTGGTTAGAGTCCCACCGGGCGTGCCAGAATGTAGACTAGGATTTGAGCGTGCACCTAAACCTGTTTTGAAGGCCAAAGACAAACAAACGTCATAGCATATAATCAAATCAAATTTAATGGTAAACAAACTAAAATCAAAGCCACCTCAGTTTAAGCCTAAAACGGATGCGCCCATGCACCGTTTGATATGCTTGGATATAGAGGGATGTGGGTGTGCAAACTCAAGCACTTGGAGCATGCAAGATGAATGATGATTTGAGGTTGATGAAGACCCAAAATGACACAAAATAGGTATGAGGAACCTATTTTGCCTCAAAGGCCTCAAGAACACACAAATATGCAAAGCTAAAAGATGAACTAAGATTAAAACAAGAAATGAATCTATGTTAATCCATTTAGGCTAATTTAGATGTGATTTAAGCTTGAAAATGATCTAAAATGATGAGTTTATGCTTATGCTAGAATGAAAATGGCATTATAACTTTGCTATTGCTTGAGAATGAAAGATTAGAGAGGATTGTTTGCTCAAAGAAGTGAGGCTAGTTATAGGAAAAGGGAAGGTCTTGGGTTAAAAGGATGAGTCAGAGTTAGGGCTAAGGTTAGGGTTGAGTCAAGGACAAGTGTCCTGACAAGTGTCAAGGGAGGATTGAGTTGAAAGTTTGAGGGCATGTGCACAATTTGGTAAATGTGCCCAAGACTAAGAGGTGGCAAGGAAGGGATAAGAAGGTCTTAAATGCATAATGAATGCTGTAAGAAAAATAAAGATGGCTTAAATGCATCCTTAAATGCATTTGCAAGAGGTGGCCAAGAGGTGGCCATCTTTGTTGACTAAGGAGGATGACTAAGAGGAGGTTAGCATAAGTTTTGGTAAACCTTTTGCTAATGGAATGTGACAAGATTAGAAAGGGGATTAGGATTAGGATTAGGAGAAAGGGATGGGCAAGTGGCTTTAGGTGAGATTTAGATATTTATTAAAGGTAAATTTAATAAATATTAAATATCTAGGCTTAGGGTTTGAAGGGACTAGATTAGGGTTTTGACCCATTTAGAGGAAGGTTTAGGACTTTCTAGAAGAGTTTAGTGCTCTTTAGAATTTTGGCCAACTTTGGGATAAAAAATAAATTAAAAATAAATTAATTTATTTTTGATGTTTTTGGTCAATTTATTAATTAAATAATTAATAAATTAGGGATAATGTCCAAATGACATTTTTAGGCTAGATTCCTTAATTAAAGATTTTTAATTAAGAGAGAGGGATTTAATGCCATAAAAATGAATTAATTAATTAAATAATTAATTAATTAATAAATGATGATGTCATCAAGGATTTCCAAAAAACAAAAATAATTTATTTTCTGAAGGATTTTTCGGTGTCTACATTTTGCCCCTCTTTGATGCGATGCCGCAGGTGGCATGACTTCAAAAACAAGAAAATAAGATGCCCAAGGCTAGAACTTGGAGGAATGAGGGGAACGCCCGGGTGGACTAGGAGAAAGAGGATACATGCCCCGGTGGGACAAAATCATGGAAGATGCACCCAGTGGGACAAGGAGAAAGAGGGAGATAAATAACCTCACTTCTATGAGCAAATATGGATGATATGCAAGATGAGATGATAAATGCAAGATGCAAGATGCAGTTGTATGCAAAGATGCAAGTTTAATCTATATGATAAATGCAAGGGACCAGATAGCTCCAAGTGCAAACGAGAGTGCACAACCTAGATTTAATATAGCTATGTTAGAGACCTGCCAAGGATACTGGGATCACGAGGCCTGTCAACAATGTCACAGAGGACTGACGAGAACTGACGCTAAACAAACACACAGGGTTGCCCCAACATCACACATGAAGCGCAGAGGTGACATGGCGGAACCGATGCTGAAGGAACCACAAACACACAACTGACTCACAGGCAGAAGCGAAAGATCAAAAGACCTTGCCCCAGATTATCCGCACACGTAGCACACCGTGATATAATGAATCGTGGTGACCCTGGTGGGATAATGAGAAGCCAAAAAGATTAACAAGATCAAAAGGACAAAAATCCAAGATCAAAATGATAACCCCAAAAAGACATCCTTTGCCAAGGAGAGAGATTAGGTTTGATTGATGGTGGGAAGATTGGTCGGACAGGAGGAACGATATATCCTCAAGGACCAGGATGGAAGATTAGGTCGGATAGGAGGAACGATATATCCTCAAGGACCCATGGGTTGGTGAGAGAATAAGTGTAGTTGTTCACTGGCAAAAGCTGAAGTTCAAGGAATAATCAGGATGAGCAAAGATAAGTCGACAATTGATGTTGCTGAAGCACAAGGCCCGAGTGGGACTAAAAGTTTTCTGAGGCTGGGGATGGGACAAGATATTTCTGATCAAATGCTGCTGCAGGACGGACAAAGGTTATGTACAATAAGGATGGGACCTAAAGACACAAATGTACAAATGAGCTTAGGTGGAGACATGACTGACGCTATGGTACAAGACTCAAGAATAGGATATACAAAGAACCTGGGGATGAAGCTGACAACTTCAAAGATATGCAAGATGGTGCCCCAGTTGGGTTGGAAGGCCAAGATGGACTGGCAGCGGATGATGTGTCCTAAAATGACACGGATTTGGGAAGAACATATCCCAATGATGATGATTGGATCGAGATCAAGGCTTGCTACAAGATGAAGGATGCGATTTCATCGGTTAGCTTGATCTTGGATGTTGGCTAGCTAGAAGAGATGGATAGGTTGGGAAGATTGTTAGCAAGGTGTGGATAGGGATGAATGGCATTGGATTGCAATGAGGTTGGCCTATAGCTAGATACCAATGACAAGAGAAGATACTAGGTGTTGGAAAGATGGAGGAAAATGCTGAGGATAGGGAGGATGGAATTGCTAGAAGATTTGGATGGAGGAAGATTCTGGGAGATTGGATGGTGGAACTGCTAGAGGATTTTGAAGATGGAAAAGCTGCTTGGAGGATGAAAAGTTGGTGGAAGATGAAAAGCTGGTGGAAGATTACCAAGTGTCAACAAAATGAGCTGTTGTTTTCCCAATGGAGGATCAGTGATAGGATTGCGTCAACCTAGGATAGACTGATGATCTTCGGTCAACTGGATTCTTGTCAATACAAGCCAATCTCTTGCTCGAGATGATAAGGCTATGCAAGGACAAGGTTTTGATTTCTTTAAGACAACACGTTGTGCCAAAAAGAGGATGATTTCTGATTTAGGATAAGGGATGGAAACAACTCAAAGGGCTGGAACACGATAATGCTTGTGGATTTGGAGCTCTAGATTTTGGTGCAAAAGATGGTGAATCTGCTTTCTGCTGTGGATGGTGGATGTTGGATTCTGATAAAGGATATGGGACGCTGAGTTGGTTTGCTGGTGGATCAAGATAGAGGATGCTGGAGGAACTGCTAATGGATTAAGATAGAGGAGTGCTGGAAGGATTGGATGGTGGTTGGTTTGGATTTGGATAGAGAAATTGCTGAGGATTTTGGGAGATGGAAGATTCGGATTTGGATAGCCTCCAAGGAATACGTCACCAAGGAAGAGGATGCCCCCTATTTAAGATAGTTCATGTGGTTTAAAGGCATGGTGTATGCTTGGACGAAAGATATGCCAACAAGAGGATGAGGAAGGATGGAAGCTAGGATGAAAGGATTGGATAGAGGATATGTAGCTGAAAGGTGCAATGGATGCCAAGGAGGTGCTCAAAAGCATGTACATCTGATAGTCTCTATTTTTGTCATCAAGATCCAATGGAAAATGAAGGAAGTGAGAGACAAAAGGGGATGGACATGTTGGATAAGAGGTGATAGAAAGGAAGCCCCTATTTGCAGAAAGGAATTAGGGGGGGGCACTACGCATGGCGCCTGTTTGCTAGGTTTTTACCATGGTACTTGTCCAAGGCGCTTGAATTGCCAAGTTTTCACCAGAGGACGAATGTTTTTCTCTTGATTTTTGCTTTGTTGATAATTTGCTCCTTTGATTTATCCAATTTTTATGGATTTTTGTGTTTTTTTCTTGACTTTGTGCTGATCTTGCTGATTTGTTGCTGAGCTTGTGCTGATATTCCACTGATTTTCTGATTTGTTGCTGATTTTATGCTGATATGCATTGATACTTTTGATTTTGTTTGGATGTGTTGCTGATATGCACTGACATTTTGATTTGTTGCTGAAGCTCTGATTTAATGCTGTCGTGCTTGCTGATCAGCTGATTTCACCATTTTGGCGCTTCCTCTTGATTAGATGGTGACCTTTTGATTTGTCACTGATATTCTGATGGTGTTGCTGATTCTTTGATTGGATGTTCCCTTATGATTTGATGATGGCCTTGCTGTTTTTGATTTTGCATAGATATTTTGATGTTATTGCTAACTCTCTGATGTGGCACTGAGTTTTGTGCTGATTTTGGTGCTATCATGCGATTTGATGTTGATCTTTTGAGAGATTCTTCACTGATTTTCTGATGTGGATTGCTGATTTTCTGATGTTGCCGGCTTGTCATGGGGATCCATTGCTAGAGGATGGACGACAGGCTTAAGATCACACCTAGGCATGTGCATATGACCATGCACAGTTGATAATTGACTCCTCGGAGCAAGGCACTTAAGGTCATGATTCACTTTCTGTCAGGTTACCCTCCATGTAGATGAGCCACAAACATCCTTCTGTACCCAAGTTGATTTAGCTTGGTTTCTGCAATGTTGATAGGGAACTATCATGTGTTGTTATCCCAGATAGGAGGAAGAGGCAAAGCCCCATCTTCTAGCGCTTGAATTGCCAAGTTTTCACTAGAAGATACGCCCTTTATTTTTACTGTTTTGGAATCAGAATGTGCCCCAGAAGGGTTTTCACATAAAGACTCATGATTTTGCCTTTGCTTTTTTAACTTTTGTGACTAAAGCTTGCCTCTTCCCCAAAATATGCTTCTGTTTTAAGCTGATAGGCATATGTTGATGCTAAAGCCTGATTGCCTGTTGACTTTGCTGATTTCTCTGATTTGTCATTGATTTCCCTTTGCTGTTTTAGATGTGCTAACCAATCTTTGCTGACTTTCCTCACTGATTTCTTCTGATTGTGTGCCTGGATGTTGGTACAACTGTAGCAGGACGGGGGGGATCATGCAAAGTCATGGATTAGATGGGGGAGATGGGAAAGATGGTGGTAGAAAGTATTTGGATGGAAGGATGGAAAGTGATCAAGATAGGGGGATGTTGTCAGGATCAACATTGGCACATGTTGTGAGGAAGATGGATGATTGGATGTGGAAGATAGAGATAGATGTGATGGAGGATTTATGCTAGAGGATGGAGGAGATGGAGGGGAAGATTGAGGAGCTGGGAGATGGGCAACGTTGGATGCCATTGTGGATGTTTTTGTTAGATGGATTACACCTTTTTGCTTTGGGATCCACATCATTTTTGTTTTAGCTTTAGTGTGCCTTTGCAGCCATTGGTGGGCATCAGATTGTGCTTTTTCTTTGCTAGGCCTTTGTGGCCATGTGATAGATTTTGCTTGGACTTTGCTAGGTTTTCAGAGCCATTGGGGTGCTTTAGCATGCCTGATTGGCTCTTTGCTGGGCCTTTGCGGCACATTTGATTGCCTGATTGGAGCTTGCATTGATTGACCATGTCGATTAGACTAGATATGGTAATCATCATTGAGCCTTTGCAGCCATTGGGATGCATTAGATTTGGCATTTTCTTTGATGGGCCTTTGTGGCCAGTGGTTTTCTTTGGCTTGCTTGATCGGATTTTGCTTTGATTGTGCATGTCGATTAGACTGGACATAACAATCCTGGGATTTTTGTGGATTTTTCCCTTTATTCATGCGCGATATGGCATCCAAGTTGCGAGGAGCATTGGGAGGAATATGAGGAGTTGTCTGGGATGGAGGAAATTTGGATGGAGAGATGGAAGGAGATTGGTAGATAGGATATGTGGACATGTGCCATTGTTGATCTTGACTAGGGATGCTTGGATGTTGAATGAAAGGTTGAGTAGGATAAGATGGGGGATGATATTTTGGGATATAAGGTCCCAAAATGGATTTTCTGGGTGACGGAGATGCGCTGAAAGACTTTGGGACATAGGGACCCAAAATGGATGGGGAGGATGAAGGAGGAATATGATAGGTTTTCCTCAGTTGTAATGATGGAGGGGGAGGAATTGCATTGTGGGCTCTGAAAGATGTTTTGTTGGTTTTGAATGGATGTTTGAACTTTGCCTTAGCTGTACCAACATTTCTGGATGAAGTACCTTTCGCTGATGTGGAGGGAGTGTCCTCTTCTGGTGTGCAACCAATTCCATAGCCTTTTGGATGTTTCTTGCCTTGAATGGGCTGTATATTTCCCTGTTCATGAGTGCCAAGGCCTTTGCCTTGATAGTTCCATCTTTTCAACATTTTATCCAGACAAGGATATTTCTGACTTGGGGTGAATGACAAACAGCCATTTTCTGGTTCTCTGATGAAAGATAGGAAGCTGATTTCTTCTTCTTCAAGTGGTTTGCCTTTGACAAATGTTAGTTTTCCAAGTGGATAGAGTGATGGTAGCTGTTTAGTTTGGATTGGCGGATCCTCAAGAGGAGAGGATAGGATGCTGGGATTTTGACTAGGATTGGGGGATGGTAAAGGAGCTTTAGTTGGAGAAACTAGGATGATAGGATCTTGGATTGGAGGAATTGGGATTGTAGGATTTTCGATTGGAAGACTTGGGATTGTAGGATTTTGGATAGGAGGTGATGGGAGAAGAGAAGGGATTGGATCTTGATTTTCTTCTGTGAGTAGTTCATCATGCTTTTGGCCAAGATCTTGATAGGATAGGATTTGTGTAGATAGAGGATTGGGGGATGTATGGATGGACTCTTCAGAGGGAGTGGATAGAAGGATTGAGAACTCTGCTGCTGGGGTGTCTGGAAGAAGGAAGAACTCTTCAGATGGTATGGATAAAAGGATGGAAGATCTTTCAGCTGCAATGGTAGGAAGAAGGGTGAACTCATGGGGCTCACTGAATGTGCTTTGGATAATGCTAGGAGGAGGTAATGTTGGTGGGGATTGGATGGAGACTCCAGATGGAAGGGACTCAATGATGCTAGGAGATGGAAGAGGATCGTCGATTAGGATAGATGGAGGACAGATAACAGATGGGAGCGCTGGATGGGCCTCGTCAATGATGGCTTCACATGAAGGATTGCTTGGCTTTTCAATTTCAGGCGTGGGTTTTGCTATTGGCTCTTCCTTGGGTTCTGTTATTGGTTTCCTTGGAGACTTTTGCGGTGAAGAAGAATTGGAAGGTGGAGGAGATGGGGAGCTCGGATGGTCTTCGCATGAAAGTGGGGTTTGTGCTTGGGTAGATGTTCGCGAAGGAGGAGAGAAAGAAGGGAACACCCATGAAAAAGATGATTTTGAAAAGGGAGCTTTGGGTTTTGCTTGAGGGGATGATGTAGCTGCAGCGGTTTGAAGGGATGACGGTGCTGAAAAGGTAGGGGTGATGGTTTGAGGTACAGGATATGAAGCGGGTTGAGGGGAGCATTCTGCTTGAGGGAAGAGACTTTTGGTAATGTGGTTTTGAAGAGAGGATGGTGGTTTGGGACAGGATGGAGGATTGGGGTTTGGAGCAGAAGATGGTGGTTTGGGAAAGGATAGAGCTTTGGTGAAAAGGATGGGAGGACTAGAATCTTGGATTTCAGAATGTTTTGGAGGATGGGTAGATGGAGGCCTTAGATAAGGAAAGTAACGTGAAGCACTTCTAAGGGATGATGGTGAATGGGATATGACCATAGCAGAAGGTGGAGGCCTGAAAGGAGCATATAGAAGAGGTTTGGGTTGAAGACAAGGGTATGCTGGGGATGGATAAGATACTGGGTTTGCTTTGTCGAGGACATGAAAAGAAGTGCTAGCCTTGCCGAGGACATGAAAGGGAGTGCTATGAGATAAGTGCGAAGGCATGGTTCGCTAGATTGGAGGAATGATGGAACGCTGGGGGTTGCTTGGAGCAAACTGGCTGAAATAGGCATCATGGTCTACAAGACCTTCATCATCATTAGGATCGATTGGACGGAGAGGAGAGATATCATAACCAAACTTATTATAGATTTGAGACATGCTGACTTTGTGAATGAGTTGGATAAGGAGGAAGGATGAAGATGGTTTGGAAGACTAAGACTCAGATTGGGATGACTGACGGAAGCAGGAATAGGATTGGATTTAGCTCAAGATTGGAAGAAGACAGTTTTCTAGAAGAAGACAGACAAAGGGATGGGAGATGACCAAGTTTTGGGATGGCTGCTCTAATTGTCCTTTGAACCAAGTTATAGATCTGCTTGATGTTTTTCCATTGGCAAAGGATTTGATAAAAGCAATCTTCACAAAGGACAAAGCAACTTTGTGAGATACAAGCAAGATAAAAGACTCTGATAAATGCTTTCGAAAAAGTGTATGTTTGACAAATGTTTTCATAGGTTTCTAACTGTCAAGCACTTCAAACAGATCTACCTAAGGAAGGTGAGTATCAAAATCACTTGCCCACAGCTTGGTATCCCCCAGAAGGCAATACAAATGGTGAGTAATCTTGAGGCGACCCGGTAAACCCCTTGGAATCGGTCCTTGCACAAGGATTTTGATACTTTCGGATGTAGATAGGGTAGCCTCTAGTTTATCAGGTTGCTAATGATTCCGTGGCGTCTCCATACCTGGTTATGCTGATCATCCATGACTCACTTAAGAGCCTTGCCATTTATGCTGGGGGAGAGGAATGTTTACCATCTCCAGACACGTGTTTGGCACGAACGCCCGGTGATTAGGAGATGTAAGCGATTCTTTTGGTATTCGCTTATTTGTATACCGGCCGGAGGGGATACCGGTTTGAGGTCGTTCTCCGAGGAGGAAGCGCTTCTCCTTGGATAGGCCTCGCTAAAAGCAGAACAGGTGAACTTGTCCAAGTTCAAATGTTCCACGTTGCTTACTCTAACAAGGATTATGCAAGAATTAAAAAAAAAAACTCCTACATGCTCATTAAGCAAATTTTGTTCATTTTCCCAAATTTGATTAAGTGATGTTTGAACTTTGAAATGAAGACACTCGTGATTAGATTTTGATTTGTTCCTTTCTCCAAAATGTAAATGATTTGAACAGTTGCAAGTTCTTTCCTTTTGTGCATTCAAGATTTGATTAGCGAGTTGATTTAAGAACTTTGAAAAAGCTTTGTTTTATCCCTTAGATCATTCAAGATTGAATTTGTTTGCTTGCTTTGGAATTTGAAACGAGATAGGGAATAGAGTTGTTCGTTCCTTTTAGTGCATTCAAGATTTGGTTTGATTTTCAAATTGACAATGACACTTAGGACCTAAGTTCATTTCCTTAATGTCATTCAAGATTTTGTTTTTGACCTTTGCTGTAATAAAAGAAATGAAAAACCAGTCTCAAGCAACTCAAGACAGAAAACCAAAAAGTGACACTGTCCAGCTTATAGGCGACGCTGGAAAGTGCAGAAGCGACATTTGATTTTTACAGGCGACATTCTGTACCTCAAAAGGTGACAGATAAAAATGCAGAGGTGTGATTTCTTTCGTTACAGGCGTGATTTCTTTACATGCAGGCGACAGAAGAGAATTCTGAGACGGAACAGAAGTTATCGATCACAGGAAAATCTCAGTTATGCAGGCGTGAAAACAGAGCTCATAGGCGTCATTTCTTTCCTCAGAGGCATGATTTCATTGCATGAAGGCGTGACTGGATTGTATGTAGGTGACATTTCTTTTGATGAAGGTGACATTTCTTTGCTTAAAGGCGACATTTAATTGCTGTAGGCGACATTTCTTTTCATGAAGGTGACATTTCTTTTGTTTCCTGCAAAATACAAGCATATAAAGTATAATTTCATCAAAATGATTGTGGTTAGAGTCCCACCGGGCGTGCCAGAATGTAGACTAGGATTTGAGCGTGCACCTAAACCTGTTTTGAAGGCCAAAGACAAACAAACGTCATAGCATATAATCAAATCAAATTTAATGGTAAACAAACTAAAATCAAAGCCACCTCAGTTTAAGCCTAAAACGGATGCGCCCATGCACCGTTTGATATGCTTGGATATAGAGGGATGTGGGTGTGCAAACTCAAGCACTTGGAGCATGCAAGATGAATGATGATTTGAGGTTGATGAAGACCCAAAATGACACAAAATAGGTATGAGGAACCTATTTTGCCTCAAAGGCCTCAAGAACACATAAATATGCAAAGCTAAAAGATGAACTAAGATTAAAACAAGAAATGAATCTATGTTAATCCATTTAGGCTAATTTAGATGTGATTTAAGCTTGAAAATGATCTAAAATGATGAGTTTATGCTTATGCTAGAATGAAAATGGCATTATAACTTTGCTATTGCTTGAGAATGAAAGATTAGAGAGGATTGTTTGCTCAAAGAAGTGAGGCTATTTATAGGAAAAGGGAAGGTCTTGGGTTAAAGGGATGAGTCAGAGTTAGGGCTAAGGTTAGGGTTGAGTCAAGGACAAGTGTCAAGGGAGGATTGAGTTGAAAGTTTGAGGGCATGTGCACAATTTGGTAAATGTGCCCAAGACTAAGAGGTGGAAAGGAAGGGATAAGAAGGTCTTAAATGCATAATGAATGCATGTAAGAAAGGTAAGGATGGCTTAAATGCATCCTTAAATGCATTTGCAAGAGGTGGCCAAGAGGTGGCCATCTTTGTTGACTAAGGAGGATGACTAAGAGGAGGTTAGCATAAGTTTTGGTAAACCTTTTGCTAATGGAATGTGACAAGATTAGAAAGGGGATTAGGATTAGGATTAGGAGAAAGGGATGGGCAAGTGGCTTTAGGTGAGATTTAGATATTTATTAAAGGTAAATTTAATAAATATTAAATATCTAGGCTTAGGGTTTGAAGGGACTAGATTAGGGTTTTGACCCATTTAGAGGAAGGTTTAGGACTTTCTAGAAGAGTTTAGTGCTCTTTAGAATTTTGGCCAACTTTGGGATAAAAAATAAATTAATTTATTTTTGAAGTTTTTGGTCAATTTATTAATTAAATAATTAATAAATTAGGGATAATGTCCAAATGATATTTTTAGGCTAGATTCCTTAATTAAAGATTTTTAATTAAGAGAGAGGGATTTAATGCCATAAAAATGAATTAATTAATTAAATAATTAATTAATTAATAAATGATGATGTCATCAAGGATTTTCAGAAAACAAAAATAATTTATTTTCTGAAGGATTTTTCGGTGTCTACATTACATATAATCATTAGACAGTTACATTCCCTGACTGTGTAGAGGAATAGTCACGACGAAAACAATGAAAACTACTTTCACCCTTGCACAAGCTATTCCAAACTTCAAGTAAAATGAGCAATATGCTATATCAAATCATTCATATTCATGGTAACCATTCGAAGGGTCATTTGTCAATGAACCCTCTGATTGTACCCCTACGACAGAGATTGAAAACCTCAAAATAGAGAAAGGAAACTTAGTAAAACCAGTCTATGCCGTTGTTTGTGAGGGAAACTTAGTCACAACATCAAGTATCATCTCATCATGGTCTATTCACCATGTTTCAACACCTCATTCACTTTGATCTATTCAACTTACACCATTCTTCTTCTCCAGGACTCAAAGGCTTGAAACAGTATATGTGGTAAAAATTCATGAAATACTAAAGAAGACCTGCTATTTGTCAGACAAATCTTCATTGTCCCCCACAAAAAACTAAGTAATAACTACTCTACCCTTAATTTGTTTAACGATGCACCATATTAGATAAAGTAGGTTCTATCACACATGGCATGAACTCTCTTCAAACTCACAATGCGTTGCATACGTAGTACAAAACTCATGAGATTTTAAAGAAGGCCTCATTGTTAATGAGTTATAAACATGCCATTGTTTCAATTTTTCTTGCGAGTTATGATAATTTTTGTAAACATGTCATTGGTTCAATTTAGTGTATTCATTTTTGTCAGACAAATCTTCATTGTCTTCTTTATATAGTAGCATGTATTAATTGGTTGACAAATAAAGAAGCATTTAGACAATCAAAAGACAATGAAGATAATTTTAAATGCATCTAACACAATTTTTTTTTACAAAACTGAACCAATGGCATGTTTACAACAAAGAAATAGAGTGATAATAATATGCTGAAAATTGTATTCTATTTAATACATGCCAAAGGACCAGTCCCAACAATTCTTAAACATACTTTATCTGATATGATGAATTCTTAAACAATTAAGGTTGGAGTAGACATAGTTATCACACAGTTTTTTTGTGTGGTACAAGGAAGATTTGGTTGATTAAGAGTGAGGCCTTCTTTAGAATCTCATATAAATTTAGTTGATTAAGATGAGAAGACAAATGCAATTCATTAGTTAAATTTTTTAATTTCATGTATTTTTTCTCCTATTTATTAGGTGCATGAGTTGAAGGTTGAATGTAAGAGTCTTATAATGTTGTGTTACCTTTGGATCTCGAGTTTTTGATACTCCTATGATGATCTTTCTCAACAAGTATTTTATTCTATTGTTATTTTTTGAATAACATATTGGGCAAATACAAAACTGTGTACTTCTACAGGACAGTGAACACAAAATTGAAACATCAAACAAGACTTGATCAAGTTGCAGGTGGAACATGCACTCAAATAGTAAATAATGTAGAATAAAAAAATAAGTAATCTGTCATGTCTACATTTTGTTATTTTCTAAGATTACATCCATGTTCTATATTCACAGAATGGTTCCAAATTAAAATTTACAATTTGATAAAAGTACTGACGGGTGTTGTTCCCTGCACCCTCAATAAACAACTTGCCTCCATTTTATTTTGATTTACAAACTACTATATTATTTGAATATCTTTCTTTCTTGCCACAATAGGAAAGAGTTTGAGGTGGAAGACTACAATAATAGAAGTGTTTCAATTTGGTATACTATACTATAACATCATTTCATAACTAAGTTTTCAATTTCTATATATAATTAGGTTATAGATAATCTAAGTGAAGAAGGATCGTGTCAGACAATTCAAGTGAAGAGGGTAATGGGGATGCAATCAATAGATTGTGGTCGAACTTTAAAAGAAAAGGTGATGGAAAATGTTATTTTCCCTGTAATATTTGTAAGGGCTTAAACATTAGAAGATTTCTAATCAAAACAGCTAAGAGACATTGTAGGGATAATGGTCACATTGAAGGAGGGTTTGATTATCATGAATTGGTAAGTTTTTCATTATATTTATTTAACAATTAATATATATATATATGAAATACACTTGATGATGACATAATTATCATGGTTTATTTGTGTTCATCATTTTTATATAGGTCAACCTCCCTAGGGGAGTACGTGATATGGACCATGGAGGTGTGAATATTGAGAATATGGCTTTGGAAGTGGAGGATCATGGATGTGCGAATATTGAAGCTGAAGATTATGATCCCATGGAAGAAGAAGATGATGTGCCAGATGATGGTACTAATACATTGATCCAAGACACATTTGGTATTGGTGCAAATGATGATGATGATTAGGATGATGTTGATGTCATCCATGATATACCTCTACTTGAGAAGGCAGCCACACCCCTTTATGAAGGCTCCCAAACAACTCTTCTCTCTGATGTATTTTTGTTGTTAAATTTGATAGTTATGAATGGTTTATCCAACACAACAATGTCATGTATGCTAAGGTATGTCATATATGTCATTATAGTAATTAAATGGTGAAACATCTACCATAAATATTATTAATAATAACAACTTAGATTTTTTTCTATAGATTGATAGGTGAGTTCTTGTTACCACCATCGAATATCCTCCCTCGCTCATACCGAGAATTATGTGCCACTATGAAAGATATTGGAATAGAGTATCAAGCAATAGATGCTTATCCCAATGATCATATTATTTATCATAAAGAACATAAATTTGCAACAAAATGCTCTAAATGTCATACAAGTAGATATCGAATAGATCAAATAACAAAAAAAGTGTTTCACAAGGTTCTTCGTTACATCCCCATTATACCACATTTGCAAAGATTATTCAGGTGTAGTAGCTTGGCACAATTTATAGATTAACATGCATGCAATAAGAGTCAAGATGACATTATTCAAATGCTTGCGGATAGTTCTGTATTTAAGGACATAGAGGAAAAGTGACCGCACTTTATCGAAGAACCTCAAAATCTCAAGGTTTCAATGGCAGTGGACAGTGTCAATCCATTTGGAGAGCTAAGATCTGTTTACACTGTTTGGCATGTTTTTGTCATCAACAATAACATTCTTCCATGGATGTCAATAAAGGGGGAGCACATTATGTTGGCAATGATTGTTCTAGGTATTTGATCATTTAATAATTATCTGCATGTAATTATTAATCTTATAGTAAAATGGTCACAATAATTATGTAATGTTGTTGTTTATTCAATTAGGTAAATACCAAGTTAAAGATATGAATGTATATATTGAGCCTCTTATTGACGAGTTGGTGGAGTTAATGAAAAGGTGTCACTGTGTATGACATCTTGATGCAAGAGCATCTTGGGTGTAAGAGAAATCTTGCATCACCCAAAAATATTTCTATTTTTGTATTTAATAAGGGCTATCTTGTGTAGAGCTGCTATTTATGGAAACTTGCTATTTTTAGTAAGTTGGTCATACGATCTTGGAATGTTTTGACTTTACATGTGGAGGTTCATCTCAATCATATCAGCTTGCTAGTAAAGTTTCATGGCTAGATTAGGTCTAGTTTTGAAGATATTGAAGATTTTTGATATTGGTAGTAGGGTAAAAAACTTTGAACTCAATTTTGAAGGCTTTAGAGGCCCCAGATGAGGTCAAAAATTTGGGTGATAGGCGCTTGTGTGAGTCAAGCCTATAAAGCGCTTCGTGGTCTTTTCAAAATGGGGTTATAATAGTCAATCAGGTCAACTGGTGATGACTTATGGCCTCCAGAAGTCGGGTCACCTGAAATGGTGAAAAATAATTTTCCTTCAAAATTTATGTTCGGGTTTCAAAAGTTATTTTGAGCCGACTTTGATGTAATAAATTGAAAAATAAAATAATTCTAAGTTTGGTCGGCCCTAAGGGCTAAATTTCTAGAACCTTCTTGGGCGGTGGAAAATGCCTATATAAAGAAGGCCTGTAGTGTTGTCTAGGGTAGTTCTGGGTAGTAGATCTGGGTATTGATCCAAGGCTTTATCCTATAGAATATTAGAAGGGAATGCCCATGTGGCTTTGCATATTGTAATTCTGAAAGTTTGTAATTCCACATTTGTGGAGATAATAAGAAGCCAATTTTCTTTTCTTGCATATTATTGTTGTTTCTCTATTTTTGTTATGTGTTTGTGGTATTAATAAGAGCACCCTTCATCAAGTGGTATCAGACTAGGAGTTCTTGAGTGTGTAAATAGATCACCGACTGTGAGGTAGTTTGCACTAGGACCGTGGTTAGAGTTTTAGTGCGCATCGTGAAAATACCTCCATGAAGGGAACATGGTGAAAGAGCTGGTGTTGTAACACCTGAGGTTAGAGTGCTCCAGAGACAAGTGTGAGCATTGCAAGAAGATATTCACAGAGGAATGAATCTCAATGTCAAATATGAAAGCGAGGATGAAGCCAAAGAAGAAGATCAAGAAGGAGAAGTCGAAGTTGTGAACCAGGAGGAAGAAAGACTTTTTTGGGCCATTTTCAAGATCGAAAAAAGACCTAAGATTGAGGTTCCTGCATTTTTCAATAAATCTTAACTCAGAGGAGTTGATTGACTGGATCAATGAATGTGAAAAATATTTTGAGTATGAAGATATTGAGGATCCTGATAAAGTCAAATTTGCGAAGGCCAGACTGAAAGGTCATGTGAAGATTTGGTTGCAAGAGATTCAATTGGAGTGAAATAGAAGAGGGAAATAAAAAATCACAAGATGGGATCGAATGGTGGATAAATTGAAGTGGTAATTCATTCCTGTTAATTATGAGCTTGACCTACTGAAGAAGATGAAAATTTTGAAGCAGGCAGGAAGATTTGTTCAGGAGTATACAGAGGAGTTCTATCGAATCCTCATCAGAACAGGCCATGCAGAAGCTGACAAGGAGAAAGTTTCCCATTACCTTAATGGGTAAAGGCCGAGCATTCAGGAGGAGCTAAATCTGGTTCGAATGAACAGTATTGAAGAGGCATACCAATTTTCCCTAAAAGTAGAGGAAAAGTTGAACAAGAAGTTCGAGAGCAGATAAAATGGAAGGGGTCGCAGTGGATGATCTGGTGGACGGTCATATGGAGGCTGAAATGAAGATTTGAAAAAGAAGGATGAGGCTAGTAGTAGTCAAAATCAGAGAGGAAACAATTCCAATCGTTTCCAAGATTAGAATAATAGAGATCAAAGAGGAAGAGGAAGAGGACAAGGTTCAGGAAGAGGAGGCTTCTGTGAAACATGTTTTCACTGTGGAGAAGAAGGTCATAGGGCATTTGAATGTCCTCAACGCCAAGGAAGGATAGATAGGAGGAATGAAGGCCAAGCTAGAGTTGCACATGTAGATGAAGATGTCAGATCATCAAATTCAGAAGATGATGAAAGAGGAGAAACACTGATTATCAAAAGAGTCCTGCTGAGTGGTGAGAATGAACCTAAACAAAGGAGGAGCCTGTTTCGCACTAGATGCAAGTGTGAGGGTAAATGTTGTGATTATTGATAGTGGAAGCATTGAAAATTTGGTGTCAGAAGAGATGGTGACAAAGTTGAAGCTCAAGAGACAGAAACACCCACATCCATATCGGATTGCTTAGCTACAAGATGACCACACGGTCATGGTCAGTGAACAGTGCCTAGTAAAGTTCAAGATTGGTGGGTACCAAGATGAGGTACTATGTGATATCATATCTATGGATGCATGTCATATGTTGTTGGGTAGATCGTGGTAGTTTGACAGATGTGCTATACATGATGGTCATGCAAAAACCTATTCCCTGACAAAGGATGGAGTGCGACATAAGCTAAAGCCATTGAAGGAGACTGAAGAAAAAGTATGTGGTAATGCAAGAATAACTTTTGTTGATGGAATAAATTCCTAGATGGTATGAGACATGAGCATGTGTGTTTTTCTGTAATTCCAAAATCTGGTAAAGAGGAAGTAGAGGATGTACCTGTAGAGGTTACAGATTTGTTGAATGAGTTTCAAGATATTGTATTTGATAATGCACCTGATGGATTACCACCAGTAAGGAAGATCAGTCATCAAATGGATTTGATTCCAGGAGCCAGTTTGCCAAACAAGGTAGCACACAGAATGACACTAGCAGAAAGTAAAGAGTTGAACAGACAAGTACATGAGTTATTGCAGAAGGGGTTGATTCGAGAGAGTCTAAGTCCATGTGTTGTACTAGTAGTATTAGCACCAAAGAAGAATGAAGAATGGAGGATGTGTACAAATTCTAGAGCAATAAACAAGATCACAATCAAGTATAGGTTTCCATTGCCATGAATGAATGATATTATGGATTGTTTGAGTGGAGCTGTGTATTTCTCAAAGATAGATCTGAAGAGTGGATATCACTAGATTCGGATCAAAGAAGGAGATGAATGGAAGAATGCCTTCAAGACAAAGGAAGGACTGTATGAGTGGTTAGTCATGCCTTTTGGGCTAACCAATGCACCGAGCACTTTCATACAGCTCATGAATGAGGTTCTGAAAAAATTTCTGGGTAAGTTTTTCATTGTGTATGTAGATGATATTTTGATCTTTAGTAAGCCATTGAAAGAGAATATGATGCATATTCGTATGGTGTTTGAGAAGTTAAGAGATGAGAAATTGTTGATTAATTTGAAGAAGTGTAGTTTTATGAAGAAAGAGTTAGTGTATTTGAGATTTGTAGTTTCAATAGAAGGTCTAAAAATGGACCCAGAGAAGGTACAGGCTATCCTTGAATGGCCTACTCCAAGGAGTGCTACTGAGGTAAGATCTTTTCATGGTTTGGCTAGATTTTACAAAAAGTTTATTAGAAATTTTAGCAGTATTTGTGGACCCTTGACTGAAAAAATGAGAGGGGATAGAAAAGAGTTCAAGTGGGCTAATGGGGAGGATAAGAGTTTTAAACTATTGAAACAAAAGGTTACAGAACAACCTATTTTAGCACTTCCTGATTTTAATAAGGTGTTTCAAGTAGACTGTGATGCTAGTGGTACTGCAATAGGAGCTGTTATGAGCCAAGAAGGTAAACCTATTGCTTAATTTAGTGAGAATTTAAATGATGCCAAGAGAAAATATTATGTTTATGATCAAAAATTTTATGCTATAGTTTAGACATTGAAGAAGTGGAGACAGTATCTACTTCCTAAAGAGTTTGTTTTGTATACTGATCATCAAGATTTGCAATATTTGAATAGTCAAGGAAAGTTGAATCAAAGACATTTGAAATGGGTTGAGTTTTTGCAAAGTTATACATTTGTTTTGAAACACAGGAGTGGAAAGTCTAATAGGGTTGTAGATGCTCTTAGCAGAAGGCAACTATTGCTGACAAAAATGCGGATTGAAGTGGTTGGGTTTAAGGAACTCAAGAATTTGTATCCAGAGGATCCTGATTTTGGTGAAGCTTGGAAAGCTTGTAAAGAACCTGTTATTCTAGACAGGACGAAGTGGCTAAATTTCATCATTCAGGATGTTATGCTATTCAGAGGGAGTCAGTTGTGCATTTCAAGAAGTTCTATGAGGTAGAATTGCCTACTAAGTTGAATATTTCACTAGTGTTTAACATTTCAGATTTGACAAAGTATCATGAGGGAGGTGTTGAAGATGAGATCACAACAACACACTGGAGTATTTCAGAAACTAGTTCAGATACCAAAGAGATTGAGGATATATTGGATAGTCGTGTTCGCAGAAGCATAAGGAACATGACATATGAAGAATATTTGGTCAAGTGGAAAGGATGACCTGTTGAAGATTCATCATGGCTGACAAAGGAGGAGGTTAACCATCTTGGTTTTCCTCTACACACCTGAGACATGACGGGGTCACTTCTCAAATTACCCTAGGTGTCTGATGCAGGCGCATCCTAGGTGTAAGAGCAATCTTGCATCACCCAAAAATATTTTTGTTTTTGTATTCAATAAGGGTTATCTTGTGCAGAGCTGCTATTTATGGAAACTTGCTATTTTTAGTAAGTTGGTCATACGATCTTAGAATATTTTGACTTTACATGTGGAGGTTCATCTTAGTCATATTAGCCTGCCAGTAAAGTTTCATGACTAGATCAGGTCCAGTTTTGAAGATATTGAAGATTTTCGGTATTGGCAGCAGGGTACAGAAACTTTGAACTCAGTTTTGAAGGCTTTAGAGGCCCCAAATGAGGTCAAAAATTTGGGTGATAGGCACTTGCGCGAGTCAAGCCTATAGAGCGCTTCGTGGCCTTTCTGAAATGGGGTTATAATAGTCAATCGGGTCAAATAGTGATGACTTATGGTCTCCAGAAGTCGGGTCACCTGAAATGGTGGAAAATAATTTTTCTTCAAAATTTTTGTTCGGGTTTCAAAAGTTATTTTAAGCCGACTTTGATGTAATAAATTGAAAAATAAAATAATTCTAAGTTTGGTCGGCCCTAAGGGCTAAATATCTGGAACCTTCTCGGGCAGTGGAGAATGCCTATATAAAGAAGGTCTGTAGTGTTGTCTAGGGCAGTTCTGGGTAGTAGATCTGGGTATTGATTTGAGGCTTTTTCCTACAGAATATTGTAAGGGAATGCCCATGTGGCTTTGCATATTGTAATTCTGAAAGTTTGTAATTCCACATTTGTGGAGATAATAAGAAGCCAATTTTTTTTTCTTGCATATTGTTGTTGTTTCTCTATTTCTGTTATGTGTTTGTGGTATTAAGGGGACCACCCTTCATCACATCTCTAGACCAATAGGAGACAAGCAATTTCAATTCCATGCAATGCTTGTATGGACAATACATGATGCCCCAAGGCTAACACATTTTTCTAGTATGTTATGGTGAATTCAAGTTGCACATGATAATTCTAAAAAAAAAAATTAACATATTTAATCCAATTGTATCATTACCTTGTAGGTGTTCAAACAAAGGGAAAATTTGCATGTCTAGTTTGTGGTCCAAAAATGAAATCTCGTCATTCAAAATGTTTAGGAAAGCAGGTGTTTAATGAGCATAGACACTTTCTCCAAAAAAATCATAACTATCAAATTACCAAAAAACATATTTTTAATGGAAAAGAAGAGACTACATCTAATCCATGGAGAATGACACCTCGCCTATGGAAGTTGGAATATAATAGAATTAATCATCAAGGTACTACCATTCTACCTAACGGTTTATGTTTGGAATTTATATATTTTTAGTCTTTTGTTTGCTAATGATGTGATTGATGATTGTGAATGTCATCAAGGCAACACTACTGAGCACCTTCCAAAGGGACTAAAGAGTTATCCTAGATAATTTAGTAGGTTACCCTACTACAAGTAGCTGTAAATTGTGTATTTATTTGATATTATGCATATTGGAAAGAATGTAACAAAGACATTGTGGAAGATATTGGATGGAAGACGTGACAAAGAAAAAATTATCAAAATTTGTATCGACATTCATGAATCCAATCATGTAATGAAAAATTTCATTGAATCAAATAGAAATGGAGAACGGATTAATACAAGTGCCCTTCCTTGGTTATTAATAGAACAACAAAGTGATGCCATAAAAGAAGTCATACGAAAAATTTAATTTCTCATAGGATTTGCTGCAAACATAAGCAAAACCATATCAAAGAAAAGTGAATTTGGGCCAGGGTTGAAAACGCATGATTGGCATACCTTCATCAAGGTAAGTCATGTTCTTTTGTATTTACAATATATTTGTAAACTGCATGTACTTCTCATTGTATTATATGAGAAAAGAATGACATGATTATTTTTATAATTATTGCAGTATGTGTTACCCCTATCTCTCCTAGAGAACTTTGACAATAACATCAAACAAGTGATATATGATTTTGGAAAATACATGAGGTAAGCAATGATATCTGTTCAATTTTTTGTATATATATATACTGTAAAGTCTCATGTTTATATATTTTTATGTCTTGAATGTCTTGTAGATGGTTGTCATCTAAAGAAATCCATAGAGCAGATATAAAATACTGGAAGAGAAGAATTCCTTATCTAATGTGTGAAATGCAAAAGTGTCTACCTTCAACCTTTTTCAATGCATAAGAACACTACCTCATACACCAAATTGAGGAGATTGAAATGTGTGGACCCATACACACTCGGTCAATGTGGATGGTTGAGAGGCACCTAAACTTTTTGAAGGCTTTGGTTTGGCAAAGAGCACGTCTTGAGGGTTCTATGATAGAGAGATATATGGTATATCAGACTATGGTGTATGTTACTGAATATCTTCCTAAACTTGCAACAAAGATCCATATAGATCACATTTGGGATCTAGACACCATTAGAAAATTTGAAGGGGAGTACTTGGTGGGGAAAGGTAGAATGAGGAAAGTGAGAGGTAATAAATTATAAGATTTTATTGTAGCTGTTAATTAATTATTAATCTTCAAAATTAATCGGTTGTAAGTATTCTATTTATTTTTTGTACAGCTGCTCGAGAGTGGGATGCAATACATTTATATATTGCAAACAATCAAGATTGGATGATGAAATAGATTGAA
The DNA here is from genome assembly GCA_027943335.1 of Chamaecyparis obtusa. Taxonomy (NCBI): domain Eukaryota; kingdom Viridiplantae; phylum Streptophyta; class Pinopsida; order Cupressales; family Cupressaceae; genus Chamaecyparis; species Chamaecyparis obtusa. Next base: position 486,024 of record BSBK01005278.1, on the reverse strand, counting down.
CAATGTCATCATTTAGGTCTCACATTAACATGAGAAGCTATGTCTTCATTGGTTAATGAAGCTCATCATAACGGAGATCCAAATGTTATGCAAAGGGAAATAGATTTAGCACATGGTTTAAGAGATTTCTAGGTACGTATAAATTTGTTAATCACTTGTATGTTTATGAACTCTCGATGCATTAATTTATACATGTTTTACATATTTTTACAGGTCAAACACCACAAGGCTATGTTTTGCAATGGTCATAAATTTTACATCAAAAAGTTGGATGACAAAGAAAACATGTGATTCTGGGATAAGTGTAGTCTTTCACGTGACTAATATTTCATCTAGAAATGACTTACATCCTCGAGAGTCTGAAAATTGATACTATGGCATTTTGGATGATATACTTGAGTGTGACTTTAATTCCTTCGAATTAGTTCTCTTCGTCGTCAGATGGTATAGGCTACGACTTAATCAAAATGATCCTAATAGAACTATTATTGAACATGACAATGGATTTTCAATGATTAATACAAGGTGGTTTGAGCCAGTTGGGGATGAACCCTATGTTCTTCCAAGCCGATGTGAGCAGGTATTTTACTCAAAAGTTCCACATAAATTAGGTTGTTCATTTGTTGTTAGACATGATCCAAGAGGAAGGTCGATGAGGTATAATGCGATGGAAGAAGAAGATTGCAAACAACTAGAAGATGATGATCACAAACAATAGTTAGTTGATGATGTTCCTGATGCAACTTTTCTTGAAGAAGAAGAAGATGATGACAATGATGATGCTATTGATGATGATGATGATGATGATGATGATGATGATCCTATTGTTGTTGCTGTTGCTGATGATGATGATGATGATGATGATGATGATGATGATGATGATGATGATGATGCTGATGTCGATGATGATGATGATAATGATGGTGGTGGTGATGATGTCAACATCAACAATGATCATGGCGATTAGTTAGATGAAGAAGATGATGAATGACATGAATGAAATGTATACTTACTTGATCACTTCTTAATCTATTTATTATTGATTTCTTGATAGAAATGTGCAGTTATGCAATCACTACTTAATCTAATTAATTCATGATGTACTTACTATGGGATGCTTATGGTTTTTAATGTACTTACTATGTGGTTTTGAGTATATGTATCATGAATTTTTTAGCTAACATTAGATAATTGAATTACATATGCAGGTACCCGAACTCCTTCACAAGCATCCCACACAGTCTCATGGATTGACAGGTATAAGTCAATACACCATATAGAGATTAATGTATTTCACAATTTGCAAAATATCTCACATTACTTGCTATCTCTCTAATTTGATGGAGTGCAGGTAGCAGCAAATAGGTATTTTTTAGATGTGTCTTCCTCGAGTGAAGAAAGTGAGTCATTTAGTATGTCTGAATTAGGAAGATCAACTAGAGGTCAAAAGACTAGAAGGAAATTCAATAAACGCATGAAATTTTTCCTTGCTCAAGGGGAGTCATGTTCTTATGATGATGAGAGAAAAGGTGACATCGAGGTACCCTCTAGGTACTAAAATCTACAAAAACAATGGGTCCCCAAGGAACTTCCTCCAATAAACATCGATTTTAGTGTTAAAGGCAAGATATATCGTATTGCACCATTATCAATACATGGTTCAGGCCTATTTTCCATGGATGGCATAAAGGTCTCTTACAACAAAGTTGTTGAATTGTTGGAGTATGTTGGACCTTGTTACGATTACAAAAGTTGGAGGCAAATTGTTCAATATAAAAAAATTATGCATAGGTATGCACTCTTGGCAAATTATATTCAACAAAAAGACAATGAGAAAAGTAAAAGAGTGGCTATATACATTGATGGAAGGCCAAAAGCATCAGAGAATATTGTAGGTTTTATAAATAGCACGCGACCTCTTTCAACTATTAAGCAACCCAATTTCATATTTAAGGCGCATGAGGGAAATCATGTATTTTTATGTGCGATAAAATCAATAAGTGTAGGGGAATAGCTGCTTATTGATTACAATTTGAATCACATAGATACAAACAATGTCACTATCATTATGGTGCAGGTACATACTATGTACCAATAAATAATTGAGTTTTTTTTGCCAACCACATTTAGAGAGTCTCCTCACCACCCACCTCATCTCCATCATCATCTTCTAATGAAATTTATTAATGTAGTCCTTTCTAATTATTGGTTAACTTTAAATAATAACACAGGACCACAATATGGAGCAACCACATAAAGGGGACAATGATGATCGTGCATGCACTTCTTCCCAGTAGGTAAACCTCTTTGTTATTGTACTAAAAATTAGATAGAAGCAAAATGGTAAATAAGATTTTTATTATATTCTTTTCATCACTATTTTAGATTAATTCTAATAGTGTTAGTAATATTGTTGTTACAAACAGGTGGTTAGCAGATAAAGGGAAAGGAAGTCACAGTCCCTGAAGAGGAGTCCTTTGACGAGGACCTAGTTGTTGATTTGGCTAGTTGTGATGAGCCAGCCTCTGCATTTAAAATATGCCTCCACAAAATTGGAAAAAGATTGGCTGAATCGACATCTATATTCTCTCCCACTCTTGAGTCACAAAAGAGGGCAAGTAAATTGATGCACCTATCTCAAAATTACAGAGTAAGTATTAATGTAATTTTTAATTATAACAAAAGTTCAATAATACTTTTTATGTTATAGTAGTCTTTTATGTCATTAAAAAATAAGTGGATGTGTTGCTTTTACAACTTTTTTTGCATAATTTTGATCCTCACGGCCATGATGAGGGTACTACAGCTAGTTTAGGTAGATCGCATGTTGGACTATATTTTTTTTTACTCTCAACACTATTGTCCATGCTAATCACTGGATTTATTATGCTCTAACAATCTTATTCTTTAGCACATGTCAATGATCATTTACTATCACCGCCTCATATGATGGCAGGCTCAGATGTACTACATCATGCAATGTCGGCAACACATAGCATAGCCACAGATGCCATGGCACCACCTAATCATACACAGATTTTATTTTCTCTATCATTATATATATGTTTATTTCCCTTGAAGTGTTCCATCTTAGGGCCATTTTGTAATGGATTCAATTTATGCAACAGAGGATGCAACACTTGATGGTGATTTTCTTGGATGTACTATTATTCCTAGTATGGGAACGGTGAAGGATTGCATATTACTTGTGAGTGAAGAAGAAGGAATTCTCTTGAAAATAGAAAAACTTCCAGATACTTTAAAGATTGGACCTTTCTTTTACTATACAATCATATGTTAATCACACCTTGCATTCAATATGAGAAGCTTACATCTATTGTATTCTTATTTTATACTATTATATCCTTCAACTAATGATCCCATGATTATTTTGTAGGGAATGATGTTTTTTATAGTAAACTTAATGATGAGTGTTTGCAAATATTCAAGTCCACCATCTATACAGGGTGGAACATCATATCTGAACTAAAACCCCAATCCACTATTTTGATTTCATGTCATTGCTAGGATAGTTATCATTACATCCATTTTTGAATCTAACACTACTTTCTTTCTTAAAAGGTGGAAAACCCAAAATCAAAAGTTAAAGGATGATCTCGTAGAGAGTATGAAAAACTTTTTTGGACCTCATGCATTTGATAAGGGTAAGCTCCTTCAAAGAGCTAGGTTATGTTTGAGGTATATTAGGGACTAGTACAGGTGTACATTAACCAAAAACCCGAATTACCACCTCCCCCCTTGCATTCTTGATAAAGAGTGGAAATCTCATATTCTGGATGCAAATGAGAAAACTAAAATTAAAAAAGGAAATATACCACCAGAGAACAGAAGAAGGTATGTGATACTCTTAAGAATGTAATTGTCTACTAAATACTCTTCATATTTATATGAACTAACATATTTCAATCTCTTCATAGATTTCCTAACACATCAAAGGAAACAAAGGAAAGACTACAAAAGCACGGGCAACACAAGCTAGGCTCTGGTGGTTATTCAAAACTTGTTGCACGAGTTATAATTTGAAATATTTTTTTGTTTTGATGAAATAATAAAATAAAATTTGATGATACCAAGAAAAAATGAAAGGTGCAGAGTTCAATGTATGTCTCACAAAAGAGGACAAGAGAATTGGCTTCCAACAAGGCTGTAAAGTCATGGCAGAAGGAATAAGAAGTGCACAAGGTTCTACTGATGGATCCGTCATGATAAGTAAGATAAATAGATGATATTTCAAATTTAATTATTTACCAATTAGTTTATTTGATGTTAAGTTCCAACATAAAGTGAGTAAATTTGTTTTAAGTAAGAAAATAATGATAAAATGAATGCATATGAAATTGAAATGCAGCCTGTCGATTCTTGTCGTACACAACCTATGTGTTGATGACAATGAGGATGTGCATCACAATATACAAGTAAACATCTTAAATTGATTGGTGTAGTAATACAAATTTAATTGCAATTGGTGTTTGGATTAATGTAACAATTTGTATTGCAGCTGTAGAGAGTGTAGAGGCCGCTGTTAATGAGCATGTTGAGGTTGAGGCCGAGGCCAGACAAACTGACCTCGATGTTGATGATGTGACTAGATCAAGTAAAGAGCTATACAATTATGGCTTGTAAAGTACTAAAATACTTTAAAATGTTTTTAATGTTTTTAATTATAATAAAATATTTTTAATTTAACCCTTTTATATGTTATTGCAGATGACCCCCCTTTGCATCAGTAGAGAACTAGGCATACATTGAGATCTAATGAGAGGGTAGATGATCATCATGATGATATCGATACTCCTCTTAATGATTACTTCTTAAAAACTAGAAATCAAAAGAAAAGAAAGAAATGATTGTCATCTATGCAGCGTAATTGATAATGATTGATTTTTATATGCCAATGAATTTAATTATGTGGTATTGAATGTTCATAAATTTTATAATGTGTTAATGAATGTTATCATGTGATAATTAATGAATGTCACATTTTATTAATGTGTGAATGAATGTTAATGAATGTTATCATGTGATAATTAATGAATGTTACATTTTATTAATGGATGAAATAATGAATGTTAGATGTTAACGGGGAATTTAGAGTGATGTTAGGGGGGGGGAATGAGATTCCACCTTCACGTGGTTGTCCCTGTTTAGTACAAAATATAAAACTATTCTCGAAACAAAGTGAAGCTCAATAAGTTTGTTCCTTACATAGGGTCTCAAGTGTAGCTTTTATCCCACTCTAAACATTGCAAGGCTTCAAGTGGTGTTCTAATATTGGTTTCTCCATCTCCCATTGACATTTTGTCTTTCTCCTAAGAACTCTCACCGAGCTCTGATACATGGATGAGCAGAAGATGTCCCTTATAGGGTACACATATATAATATGGTAGATCCAGGGAACAAATATACTACAACATAGAATGAGTCAACTTGAATCTATAGTTTCTTCATTCACAATGAAAATTCAAATTACAAGCCATATTTTAGATTTAATATTCATATTCATCTTCATCATGATCATAGCCATCATGGTCAACATTTGGTTCAACTTCATTTGAACCACACTCCATGTCGAGTACCATTATAAGGCATGGAGTGTGGTCATACCCATGTTACCATAATGAGTTAGCCTATAAAATTATGAATAAAATATCTCGTGTATCATATTTATAATATTGCAGGTGCACTCAGGATTGGCCTAGGCACCCAAGTTCCTACCAAAAGAACCCAAGTTGAACCCAGAGGAGAACAAAAGTAGAACTAGAACCCAGCCTCAAACAAAGAACCGAATAACTTAGCTTTTTCTAATTCAAGTTTATTTCTAAATTTTTCTCCAATTCCAACCTGATTATTCCATATTTTGTTTTCCAATTTTCCTTTTTTCTCACTCTGAATTATGTTATGTTGTTATTTCCTTTTACTAATTGTGCTATTTCAAGGATCACCACCCATGACTTGGTTAAGATGATGAATGTTGTCAATGCCTTTATTACCAAGGAATAACCACCCACCATTAATAAATATTAATGATCATTTTTTCCTAAAGGTAATCATTGTTTGTGTATGTTGATCACCCAAGTCTTTGGTTGTGATTTGCATGTTGTGAGGTTTGTCAAAAGTGGGGGTATGACATGCTGGTTGGATTATAGCATATTGACACTTACATCATGAAAAATACAAATGATTAAACAGAAAGAGAGGACCAAATGAACCATCTTATGGTCAGTCTATATCACATTGAGAAACAATGTCAAGACTCAAGAATCAAAACAATCAAAAGTTTCTTCAATACCATGAATGATCAACAACATTTCATTAGAAAATAAAACACTAATCTATATTATCATTAAGCCATAAAATATGTCTTTAAAGTTTAGAAGCTTCACAAAAACTTTCAAGAAACATAGTACTATCCAAAACAAATACCCTCCAAATGATTATGATTATGTTGATGTTGATGTCTATAATTTATGTCTAATGATTATGATGATGTTGATGTTGATGTCTATAATTTATTTCACTTACTGATGCTTGCTTAGATTGAATTTTGAATTGCCAGGCTAGAGAACGCTTTCAAAGTTTAGGGTCTATTCTACATGATACTCTTAGTTACAGCTCAAATGCAACTCAACATATTTTTGATGCTAGGCAACCCAATGCAGAAACTCATCTGTAGGTGAAATTTAATGTTGTGAATCTTGGCATTGTTAATGTTATTACTTTTCCTCATGTTTCATATTTGTGAAAATGTTTCTTGGCACTATCTTCTTTTTCAATTCCTATATTTGCATCTTTTTAGATCATTAACTTAAGCATTACATGTCTTTGTTCAAAGTTTATTCTAACACTATATTATATCTTATTCTTATTACAATGTTCTTTGTTGTGGGGTAGGAGGTCAATCTTCATTGTCTTCATTGTGGGGGACAGTGAAGATTTCTCTGACAAATAGCAGATCTTCTTTAGTATCTTATAATAACATGCTAAACTGATAAAGGTGTTATGGGAATTTAATCTACAATTACTAATGGACTAATCATATTATTACTATGCTTAATATTCCATTTAAACACATTTAACACAAAAAACAAATTTGCAAAATTGAACCAATGGCATGTTTACAACAAAGATGTGTTGAGGAGTTTGCTCCTTGTTTAATGTCAACTGTTCCTACATAATCCAATCATACAACAGTGAAATTATATGTGGAAGGGATGGTTGATAGTGTTCCTTGAGGGAAGGGGGATTGTGAAAGACTTTTTATCATTGTATTGTGTATTTCCAATATGTTTGGTTGCAAGGCAGACTAGGAGAATGAAGGATCACTCACTGATTGCATGATAACCTAGTTTTGAAGGGTCACTGGTTGAGGGGATAGTAAAGGTCTGGATGATTGGGCCATTGGAGGACCCTATTTCTTTGTATTAATTTATATTCAAATTGGATGCATGGATTTCTTGTGAATTATCAGCTGCTATGTATCCTGCAACTGCATTCATAAATTTGCATATACTTCTCTAGGGTTGTAAGCCACTTAGAGATCAAAATAGAGAAACTAAATCAAAATCATTCTTTGTCATATTTCCTTTTAACAAAGTATCAACTATCAATGATACAATACATTTGATTCCCTAAGTTATCAATACAAATGACGCCTAGCTAGAAGCTCACGGGCTGTCCATTTGATAACCATAGTCAACATTTCAAAAAAATGGATATCCAAACATTTGAAAACCAATGACATGTTTACAACAAAGGTCTAATAGAACTCCCAACAATTCTTAAACATACTTTATCTGATATGATGAATTCTTAAACAATTAAGGTTGGAGTAGACATAGTTATCGCACTTTTTTTTTGTGGTACAAGGAAGATTTGGTTAGGTCAAGTCTTCATTCATGCTAGCAATCTACATAATTAGACTGTTATTAACAATTTATCATATTAGATAACTAGTATGTTTAAGAATTGTTGGGGCTGGTCCTTTGGCATGTATTAAATAGAATGGAATTTTTAGCATATTATTATCATTCTATTTCTTTGTTGTAAAAATGCCATTAGTTCAGTTTTGTAAGTTCACTGTTGTATGAGTGGATTGAGTAGGAATGGTTAACATTAAACAAGGAGAAAACTCCTCAACACATCTTGGAAACCATTGAATTCAATAATAAATGAAACCTAACATCAGCACTATTACTTCCATTCACTTCTACCAAGAATAAAGCATTTAATCCATTCAACATTACATATAATCATTAGATAGTTACATTTCCTGACTGTGTAGAGGAACAATCATGACCAAAATGATCAAAACTACTTTCACCCTTGCACAAGCTATTCCAAACTTCAAGTAAAATGAGAAATATGCTATATCAAATCATTCATATTCATAGTAACCATTCAAATGATCATTTTGTCAATGAACCCTCTGACTGTACCCCTGTGGCAGAGAAAGGAAACCTCAAAATAGAGAAAGGAAACTTAGTAAAACCAGTCTATGCCATTTTTTGTGAGGGTACAGTCATGATAAATGCCTCTCAAACCTCTCCAAACATGTAAGATTGTCTTTAAATACTTTATTGATCTCTTCTAAACATTAACCAAATCAAACCTACATTTGAATCCACACACAATAACCCCAAAATGAAGGGTTTTGTATCCTTTAATGAATCTTAGTCATTGGTAACACATGGACAATCAAACCAGTAGTCTCCAAAGCATTCAATGAGTGACTAGATTGTATTTGATACACACCAAAGGACTAGTTGTATGAAATTGTCAATCACATAGCATTTCACTATTGTATGAGTGGATTGTGCAGGAACAGTTAACATTAAACAAGGAGAAAACTCCTCAACACATCTTGGAAACCATTGAATTCAATAATAAATGAAACCTAACACCAACACTATTCCTTCCATTCACTTCTACCAAGAATAAAGCATTTAATCCATTCAACATTACATATAATCATTAGACAGTTACATTTCCTGACTATGTACTAGAGGAACAATCACGACCAAAATGATCCAAACATTTGAAAATAGTGAATCGATATCCTTGAGCACAAGCACCAATAACATCAAATAATGGAGATAAAGCACAGGCTAGGGCACGACACTAGTAGAATGCGGTCATTTCAGAGAGCATTCATGATCAAATAAAATGCAATGCATTTTAAATTTGCGGTTGAATATGATGTCAGATGCTTGAAAGATGAAGAAATCACATACCTTCTCTCGTGCTCAGATTTCACTCCTCTATCCAATCGAAATAAAAATGATGAGGCTGTTTCACTTTTTTTTTTCATAGCCAAATCTTCCTTGTACCACACGAAGAACATGCCATTGGTTCAGTTTTGTAAATTTGTTTTTTGTGTAATTAGTAATTGGTAGATTAAATGCAGATAACACCTTTATCAATTTAATTAGCATGTTATTATCATATCAGATAAAGTATGTTTAAGAATTATTGGGACTAGTCCTTTTGCGTGTATTAAACATACTAGAATTTTCAACATATTATTATCATTCTATTTCTTTGTTCTAAACATGCCATTGGTTCAGTTTTGTAGATTTGTTTTTTGTGTTAAATGCATTTTTCGTGAGGAGGGGTCTTGTTCTAAGGAGATTGATGAAGATTGTGCACCTCAAAAACTAATTCATAAGGTACCAATCATGTTTCCTATTCGATTATATTTTTGGATTGGTAAATCTCCTCATAAATATGGATGAGATATATATCTGACATTTAACATTCAACTTCTTTACATTTTAGAACATGTAGTGCATTTTTTGAGGATTTTACCAAATCAACTTTTAACATAAACTAAAAACACCAAACTTATATCTTGCCCTTTCAACTTGACAAAATATTTGCATTTGACCAATAACTGCAAGCAACTGAATGATAAATCCACATACCTGTATCTTTGTAAAATACCTGGAACATCAAAAAGATGGCTAAGTGGTTGCTGCCATGATTTTTATCTACTAAATATGAGAAAAAAAGCACCAAAAAGAATTGAATAGAAAACATGATTGGTCATTTCAGAGAGCATTCATGATCAAATAAAATGCAATGCCTTCTCTCGCGCTCAATCAGCTTTCACCTGCTCATTTTCTCCCACTCCTTTTCTCTATAATCAAAATAAAAATTATTTGGCCATTTCAAAATAGTGAATCGATATCCTTGAGCAAAAGCACCAATAACATCAACTATTTTGATATGTGGGTACCCTAATGTTGGAAAGAGTTCTTTTATTAATAAGATTACTCTACAAGCTTGAAGAAGCGATATATTTTGGCAAACAAAGAGTGGAAAGACGATGATATTCCTGAGATCATGGATGGACACAATGTTGCAAATAGAATGAGAAGACATCTTTCTAGCCTAGCCCTGGATCCTTTGACAATTGGGGTAGGATCCAGACCTAGGCTAAAAATATGTATTCCTTTTTGTTGTGGAATAGAGGCTATGCTACTGCAACAATGATAGATTGCAATGTAAATATCACAACAGCTGAGAAACATAAATGTAGGCATCATGGTCATAATTTTTTGGAGACACAACATAATTGAGTGCTATTGTCAGACAATGCAAAGGAACCACTACTTTGCATCATCTGGGAAAACCACTCAATTATGTTGTGTCTCCAAAAAATTGTGACCATGATGCCTAAATTTATGTTTCTCAATTGTTGTGTCTGGGGACCCCTTATGACCCTTTACGACCCTTTATGATCCCTAAGAATACATCTTAGAGGTCTTAAAATATCATAAAGGGTCATAAGAGACTCCTAGGAGGGGCCATGTGAGCTTCCACCTTCACGTTGTTGGCCCTGTTAAGTAGAGAATGTTAAACTATTCCTGAAACAAAGAGAAGCTCAATAATTTAAGTTCTCAGTCCACGGAGATGCTGAAAAAATGGCGGGAATCAATGATGGAGAGTTTTTAGATTCTGAGAAGATGTATATGGAGTGGAGGCCAGATTGAGTACTAGTGCAGAGATGATGATTCAGTAACCTACATCTACAAAACCTTCACAATTATCCCTTCTTTGGCCTCCACTCATTCCTCTTCTCAAAAATGGTTATCTAGAAACTTATGATACTGTTTCTTATCCATGCACGAAATGTACTAGTGATCATATAAAATTACTTTAGGCCTCCAGTATTGATGAGATGTACAAGTGTAAAATGTTTTTGCAAGACTGGGATCAATTTGTGATGTGTACATAAATGCAAGGCGATGATTTTTCTCAATGATCGACATGTATAAGTCTTTTAGGCCTTACCCAGTAGCTAGGACTAAAGATAACATAGCTCAAGAGACCATCATAGGTTGTCTCTTTCTTTTCTCTACATTATTGATAGAATGTTTTACCTTTCATTAGCTCATCAAATTTGAGGATTTGAAAGAATTTAATAGAATATTTTCATGACAACGTATATTATTTAAGTTGACATTGCATGAATTTATCTACTTTGCACACCTGTAGTCTATGAGGATGATGATAAAGAAGCATCTCCTCCCATTGCCATGCTTTTTTATTGCCATCCTCATAGTCTACAAGTGTGCAAAGTAGATAAATTCATGCAATGTCAACTTAAATAATATACGTTGTCATGAAAATATTCTATTAAATTCTTTCAAATCCCTAGATTTGATGAGCTAATGAAAGGTAAAACATTCTGTCAATAATATAGACCAAAGAAAGAGACAACCTATGATGGTCTCTTGAGCTGTGTTATCTTTAATGTGCATATCCGTCAATTTTTTGACACTTTATAATTCATTCTGATAGCAATGCTATACATCTGACATCATTTCCCATCGGAATATAGGCCAACACGTCACCTATCTGACAGATCAAATGTCAGAGAAAAATACTTTATGACAATTATTGTGATAGTAATGCTATATGCCTGACAGGGCAACCTGTTGGAGATATACTTCCCCACCGTCGCTCTTCCAATAGTTAAAATGTTATAGATATGCAATTTTTGAAAGACTATTCCGACAGTAATGCTATGTCACTAATGGGTCTATCTGTCGGAAGTTGGTTGCAGATCTATCACTATTCCAACAGTTCTAATGTCGGAAAGGATATCTTTTTGATAGTTAGTTCTAACAGTGATTGTATATTTTTGATAGGTCTTTGTGTCATAATTCCGATAGATGGACCGTAGGAAATGCCATAACAAAGTTGTTATCATGTGCAAGTTTCTGACGTAATGGGGTGTCGATAATGTTGGTTCCTGGATAGGATTTTACACTCCATGAGATACCAATATGCCCATGATGGATATTAAGGATTGGTTAGTTCCAAATGTGAGCAATAGATGAGCAATTACACCAAATATAGGGATAAGATTTCCCTCTTCTTCTTCTAGCTCTACAAAACTAAGGCGGGTACACCTAATCCAATAGTATCAACTCTGACTGATAGTTCTAACTCTGCCCCCTATTTCTTTATTGGATCTTTCAACAGATGAATACAGTGAGAAAGTACTAAATAAGAACCTATTGTTCATTGAATCTCCATCATTGGATAGGACAATACATAAATGTAAATAAAATTAAAAGACTAGTAGTGATTTGAATGATTGGGATCATAAGGTTTGAATCACTCTTCTCAACACAAAGATAGGAGAATATAGGCCAGTGCCTTATCCATTGGGAAAAATATCAAGGAAAAGGATGAATACAATGGTGTCTAAAATTGGTCTATAGACATAAATACAAATATATCCCAACTCTTTCCTGCTTATGAAAATCCTTCACATAAACTCTAAGAACACATATCCAACTTTGAGCAATATTTTAATCTAACCCTAGGTTGGAACTCAAAGCATCAATACATTCACATAAACCTTATACAAAGATTTAAAGATTCAAAGAATAGAGCAAAGGAGAGCAAAGATCTGAGGTTTGTATTAAGTATAACCTTTCACCATGTGCATACAGTATCCAGAATAGTAAGCTTGCAAGATAAGAACATCAATTTGTACTTCTTCTCTATTGTTTGATAAAATGATATCAAAAATTACAATCCTTGACTGAAAGCTAGGGTTTCAGAAATTTCTATCTTTTTAACACCTAAACTCCCATCCCTCAGAATGATTATGAAAAATCCCTTTATACCAAGAGATGCAACAAGAAACCGATCATTCTAGGGTTACCAAAAAATTAACCTAAAAGACTTTACAACAACCCTAAAGGGTTTACAATAACTGCACTACTGAAATAGGTGAGATATTTTATAATTGAGTCAACATGCCTTTTTTTTCTTCAATGCTATCCTTGGATCCTTTTCCACAAATCTGATTTTATCATCTCACTATCAAACTGCAATGAATGCCCTTCTACAAAAATCAACCCTGATATTCATTTGGCTCAGTATCATAGGAAGCAAAATCAGATTCTATCAGTAGTTTATGTCTTCTATATCCTTCCCCAACTACAATCTGTACTGAAGAATTTAATTCATGGCCACCGCTTCATTTTACAACTTTCTACATCAAAAACCTTAGCAAAACCCTATAGGAAATTTGAATTCAAATAAAAAAGGGTAACCGACTCAACTTTAAAATGTGACCGCTGATCTATCTTATTCCCGGTAGATCAAGTGGCTCGTAGAATCCTTCAACAGTCAACAAAACCTTTAAAAATCACTTTTCCACCTCATAAAACCTTTGAACCAATGAAAATAGAGCACGTCAGCAATGAATTGGTGTATTGGACCCACTTCTTCATAAGCTTTAGAATGAACGGCTATCTTAAGATCGCATAGCCTCAAGAGATTTTATGCAATGATATGACAATCGTCAAATCCTCCATCTCTGCATTCTTTAGAATCTCTCAGGCCCACTGACGTGTCTACACTTCTTTCCAGCTCAACCAATCACAACACAACACCTCAGCAACACCTGGAAAAATGGTCCCATAATTTTCGGCTGACCTTTAACCCTTTTTGTTATCCCGCGGACATGTGACTAAAGGGAAAAAATTTAGTCGCTTAATGCCTTCCTTGACTATGGTTAGGTCAAATGATTCAGCGAATGACTGCATTTGCTGAATTGTGAAGTCCCTTCTTAACCTCAGGTTACTCCTTGCAAATTGGCAAATACATAAGAAAATTGAGGGCCCACTGACTATCTAGTGAATTAGTGACCAAAGACTTTTTGCCAATTCACTAAAAAAGTTGAAACACTGCCACTTTATCTAGAGATTCAGTGAACATGTATTCGCTGAATCGCTAAAATATTTTAGAACCCTACCAAAAACTTTTCTAATGAGCGGACACAGAAGACTTTATCGGTGCCGCCAAAAACTTGTCCAAATTGCCAAAACTTTAGACCAGAAACTGGGCCCACCTGAAATGAGATCAACGGTTGTCATAAGATCTCATGCATTTGACACATTCTATCAGATCTTATGACAACCATTGGATCAACCTTTTTATACTGCTCTGACAGTTCCCCTGACACAAAACAAATCTACGGTCAGGCTTAAGCCCTCATAAGCCATGAAGATTCCACCAGAACACATGCCCACCATTGATGAAGAATCTCTCCCCTGTTCTGACAAACCTCTAACATAGAAAAGAATCAACAGCTAGTCTTATAGCCTCATGTGTCAGAAATGACCCTTAAGATCATACGCTGGCCATCAATGTTAAAAGACTACAAGATGCTGGGCCTACAAACCACATGAATACACGACCAAAGAACAAGAAACCACCATGCCAAGTTGCCTGATGCCAACACATAACCGCTCGATAATAAGAGATTACGCAAACACTGTGTTCGCGTAATTGTTGAGAGAAAAAGATAACTACTGGGGAACTTAGAGAATGCACGATTGACATGTTCGCTGAATCACCAAAAATTTAAAAGTGACCACCAAGGATTAAGCGACCAAGTGATTGACTGGGAAGAAAAGCGCATATGCATTTTACAAGACTTAAGTGGCCTGAAAAGGTAAAGACAAATTAGAACAAGGCCAAGGCACACTTAGGGTTTTTCCTACAAACGGCTAGAATTTGAATTTTTGCCTAGGGTTTTTCCAGGAAAATGGAAAAAATAATTGCAAAGACCTGGAAAATATGATTCAACCATGGAATTCTTCACTTGTGCTAACAGTGGCTCATGCTCGGGGACGTGTATCTTCTGTAGATACAATGAGAAACTAGAATCTCCTGGTATAGCAAACTAGAACCAAAAATTCAAACCAAAAATAGGGAACTGTACACAAAAACTTAAACAAAACCTGTATAGAAACTGCCAAAACCATTAGGAGAAATAGAATTTCAAAAATTGACTATGACCAGGCAGCTCCAAGAGCTCTCCTATCAAATTCTTCAGAATGTAAGAACCTGCTCCCCATTTTTCTTCAATAATATAGGGGCCTAACCATATGGGATCAAACTTCCCATGTTTTCCTTTGTCTTGCATTCTTACATTCCTCATTAATACCATGTCTCCCTCTGCAAAATTTCTCTGAGTAGTCCTTCTATCATACAGGACTTTGCACTAGGCCTGCAACTTCTCATTCTTGATGTGTGCATCATTCCTTACCTCATTTAGCTGAATCAAATCATTCATTCTAACTGTCATATCTTCTTCAACATCTTCATCATATTTTTGAATGAATTGATACATCTGCAACAAGTTATTTTGAGGTAATCTTGCATTTATTCCATACACTAATTCAAAAGGGGCACACCCTATTGCTTTCTTTATTGTAACTCTATCAGCCCACAGGGCTTGTAATAACTTGGAATCCCAAGCCTTCTTGTTTTTGTCCAGGACTCTTTTCAAAATCTTGATTAAACTCCTATTGTTGGATTATGTCTGGCCATTGCCTTGTGGATGATAAGCAAATGAATATGAAATTTTAATACCATTATGTCGGTAGAAGTCAACACACTTTTCTGACCTAAAACATAATGCATTATCAACCACCATAGTTTCTGGGCAACCAAACCTTGTCAAGATATTCTGCATTATAAAATCTGTTACTACTTTGCTAGTTGCTCTTCTTGTAGGGATTGCCTCAACCCACTTAGTGAAATAATCCATTGCTACTAAGATGTAGGAATGTCCACCACTGGATTTATTAGGGATTTCACCAATGAAATCCATACCCCACTTCTGAAAAGGGGCTTGAACAGAAACAGGTCTGAGAGGCAAATTCCCACCAAATTTTAGTTTTCCTGCAAACTTTTGGCAAGGATCACACTTCTTGACAAACTGATGGGTATCCTTGAAAAGTGAAGGCCACCAAAAACCTACCCTGATAATCTTGTGGGTTGTAGTCTTTGCCATGTAGTGTCCTCCACAAATTCCATTGTGCATTTCTTCCATCAAAAGTTGGGCCTTATCATGGTCTACACACCTGAGCAAAACACCTTCATTACTCCTCCACCAAAGCTCACCATTCATAATTGCATATCTCAAAGAGTGGAGTTTAACAGTTCTTCTTTTATTATCATCTAGTTCAAGGGGTAAGACCATCATTTGTAAATATTTGACAATATCCTTGTACCATTCACAACAATCCATGTTGCACACATAAGGCCTTTGATCCTCTTCTAGCATATTGATCTGGTTTGCATTAAGATTACTTTGGGCCATCAACTTCACTAGGCCTAAACATCTAACCAACTTTGTAATGTGGATATCAATGTTAAATTCTTGAATTTTGTTAATCCACCTACATCTTCTTCCTGAAACCTCTTGTTGGACCAAAATGTCCTTGACTGCAGCACTAGGAACATAAGCAACCACTGTGGCTCCCACCAAATAACGTCTAAATGTTGTAATGGCCTTGACTAAGGCATAAGCTTGTTTCTCAATGATATCATAATTTAATTCTACTACTTGTAAAGTCTTGCTAAAAAAGGAAATAGGCTGTTCAAAACCTTCAACATTCTTTTGTAATAGCACTACAACAATAGTATGAGCAGATGCAAAAGAGAAAATTTGCATTGGCTTGCTATAATCTGGTGTCTTTAAGATTGGGGCATGCTTAATGGCCCTATGTCATTGAAGGCTTGAACTATTTCAGTATTCCATTCTATTTTTGCTCCTTTCTTTAACATCCTTGATATGGGAATACTAATTTCTGCAAAGTTTGTGATAAACCTTCTTAAAAAGTTAACTTGTCCTAGAAAGGATTGAATTCCCTTGATATTCTTTGGTAAGGATAGTTTATCAATAGCCTCTACTCTTTCAAGATCTATCCTCACACCATCTTTTGAAACAATGTGCCCTAAAAGTTTTCCTTCTGTCACACCAAAGGAACACTTCTTTGGGGTCAAAGAAACCCCATACTCTAATGCTCTGATAAAAAATTTCTCAAGATGTTGACAATGTTGTTCTTCTTTTGCTAAAAAGGCTGTCAAGTCATCTTGATATACCACCATAAATTTATCAATGAAATCTGCAAAGGCCACATCCATAGCCCTTTGAAAAGTGGCACCTACATTAGTCAACCCAAATGGCATTCTTACATAAACATATGTTCCCCATGGAGTTGTAAATGCAGTTTTAAACTATTCTGTGTCCTTTACCATAACCTGATTGTAACCAGAAAAGCCATCCATCATGGACATCAATTCTGATCCAGTGACCTTTTGCAACATGTTCTCCATATTTGGTAATCCATAATTATCCTTCAGAGAATTTATGTGAAGATTCCTAAAATCTACACATAATCTGATATCACCATTCTTTTTTCTGACAGACACTAAATTTGAAACCCAAGTGGAATGCCTGATTGGCTTGATTATTCCAACATCCATCATCTTCTTGAGTTCACTCTACATTTTGGGTGCCAAGGTAGGGTTAACAGGTCTTAATTTTTGTCTGAAAGGTTTTGTGCCTTCCTTGAGTGGGACCTCATGCTGAAAAAGGTCCTCCCTGTAAGCTTTAAGGTCTTCATAAGACCAGGCAAAAACATGCCTAAATTTTTTAAGAAGGTCAATCAATTTTTTTCTAATTCTTGGGGATAGAGACCTGCCTATGTAAACTTTCTTTGGAGCTATCCCTATGCCCAAGTTTATATCTTCAAGCTCATTGATTTTATCGGTATTAGCAGAGAAAGCCTGTTCTTTATTGTCAAATGCCCTTTCAAGAGCAACTAGTCCCTTAGGAACCTTGTTTGATTTTAATTGCAAAACCTCTTTCCCAAAGATGACATCTTTACCATTCACTGTATTAACATAAGCACTAAAATCTCTTTCTTTATCACCAAAGTGAGATTCACAATGGAGAAACCTTAATATATCTTGGTCATCAGAAAAAACTTGCCAATTATCTAGATTGTCAGGGATGGAAGGTCTGGCTTGTACCTCTATATTAGAAACATCTGCAGATGTAACATCTTCTTGTCTAAGGGCTATATTAGCCAAAAAATCTACCATCCTATTCTAACTTCTTTCCATCTAACAAATATTAAAAGCACTAAAGCTTTCAATTGCATCCCATACTGCATTCCTATATTGTTTCAACTTTTGGTTCTTTGAATCATATTTTGATCTAATTTGGGATATGCCTAACTCAGAGTCACCTATAACCTTCAAACACTTTATGCCATGCCTTGATGCTAATCTTAGACTAATTAATAGAGCCTCATACTCTGCAACATTATTTGTGCATGAAAATAATAAAGTAAATGAGAACTTGAAAGTTTTACCATTTGGAGATATGAGCAATATTCCAGCTCCAGATCCTTCTTTTCTATTTGCCCCATCAAAATACATGGTCCAAATATTGTCAAGGTCAACCCATCCTTCTTGGATTTTTGACTTGTGGGGAGGCTCAACACCTTTTTCTGCTTCCTTATCTTGGACCTTGAAGGCATTAATATCAGTATCAAGGAAACAATTCATGTTGTCCTGCTCTTCTTCTTCAATCATGTGTGGGGTTCTAGATTCCCTATTGACTTTGATATTCTATCCCTCAAAATTAAAAGTGGCAAATGATAAGTCACACTGTATGCTGCCTCCCATAGAGGCACTCCATTTTCTTGACAATAACATTCCATACTGGGGAGGAATATCCACTACCAAGACACTCATGGTCAATTATTTGTTGGGGTATGCAGCCAATCTGTAAGGAAAAGCCTTAATAGTACCAACAACTGGTACTTCTCTTGAATCCATAGCTCGACACCTACCATGAGGTGTATCCACTTTTAATCCCAATGACTTCATAACCTTAGTAGGCATAATAGTATTTGATGCTCCAGAATCAATCATACAATTCTTTAGCAACTTTCCATTTATTTGCAGAGTCAAGAAAAAAGGATCAACTAATCCTACTATAGTACTAACAACATTTGTGTCCAAATAAATTTGAGGGATTTTAGAAACAATCTCCTCACCAGAATTTTCATTTTCTTCATCCACAATTGCTACATGTTTCTCAGTTTTTTTTGTTTTTTGAGAATCAGTATGTACTACAGTTTTAGCCCATTTCAAGGCATTTTTCTTATGTTCTTCTATTCTCATCATCTCTAACAATAGAACTTTGAGAGTGATCTGAGACAACAATTTACTCATATCAACTGGAACATACTTTAAATCAGGTACATCTGGTTTTGAATTTGCAATCTCTTTATCAGCTTCTTGGATGGATGTATCTGTAGGTTTGTCAGTTTGAGCCTTGCCTTTCTTTTGCAAAATTGGTATGACCTTAGCAGTAGGCTTAGTTTTTACCTTATAAACAATATTAGGCTTGGAAACTTTCTTTACCTTGAATTTATCAATAGGATTAGTATCCTTAGTCTTTTCTTGTGAAGTTTTTATATTCTTATCTGTCTTCTTGATAAAAATACCAGCTGGCTTGGGATCTGCATCACCAACAACTCTATTCCTCAAGTTATAATTTTCTTTTGCCTAAGTAACCAAATTGGCAATTATCAAAGCAATTTCTTCATCAAAAGGTGTTCTCAAAATAGTTGTTTGTTCATTATTTTGAACATTACATTGGATGTTGTTAGGCTCACTATCTTCATCATCTGAAAAAACCTACTGATGATATGATTCATTTTTAGTTTGGGAATGTGAAGCATCCTAATTTTCATCCTCTTCAGCAGAATCCACCTCACTCAAAACATGAGAAGAAAACATCCCACATCCCTAGTCATCATAAGGTTGTTCCTCATTGCAATCCTGCTCTTCATGTGCAGAAACATTCTGGGATATGGTACAATAATTAGGATCATGTGGTGACTGACAAGAAACACACCATGGGACTTCTTCCACTACATTCATTGAATTTCTTTGTAATGGATCAGGGGTCCTATCATTTGGTTTATCTCTTTTCTCAGGAATAAAAGGCTTCCCATCTTTCCATTGAGTATTATAGGGGTAATTCTGCATTCTTGGCAATTTGTTGAAATTATTAAAGGGGGGCTTGTCCCCTCCTGCAGCTTTATTACCTTTGTTTTCACCAAGCTTCAGATCTTTGATTGCCTCCAAAATCTTCTTTAGGCTTTCATCATCTTTAGGCTTCACACCTTGAGGCTTTCCTGGATCTTTTCTATTTAACAAAGGAGACCTGTCATCTTCTCTCCTTCCCAACTTTTCTGAGATTCTGCAGTTGCTTTCTATGTTCACATCTAACTTGTAAGCTTCAACCAGACTCCTTGGATTTTTATCTCTCAATAGGTAACCCATCTTAGAATCAAAAGCATTTAAATATGTGACAAGGCACACCCTGTCATCCAATCTGATAACCTACAACAATTTATGCATGGCCTTTTGAAATCTAACATTAAACTCAACAACATCTTCATTGAAATTCTTTTTTATGTTATTGAATTCATTTAGCATAAAACCTTCATGTGTTTTGTCACCATATTGTTCTTTGAAACAATGTCTAAGATTATCCCATGATCCTATGCTACCATGTGGCAAAGCCCTGAACCAATCCCTTGAGTCTTCTATTAGGGATTGCACAAACAGTTTCATGATAACATCATCAGGCACAATATTATAATCATCAATAACATCAATAAATTTCTTTAAATGCTCCTCACAAGTTACAACATTGCTTCCTATGAATTTAGGAAGCTTCTTTCTAATTTCTTTAGGGATGGGATTAGGATAACCAGGGATACCAGTAAAAACCAACTATTTACATCTTTCATGTATAACCCCTGTATTAAAAATACCAGCACCTTGAGATGTAGATGCATTATTATTTGTAGTGGCAACACCTTTAAAACCTCTTGTTGGGGGAACACCAGTTGTCTGATTTGCTGAATTTGTGACATTTTCTCCTTGTGTCATGGTAGAACTAGCAAAATTTGTAGGTCCTACAGACCTTTTAAGAAAATCAAATTTCTTTTTCATTTCTAATGTTGCAGCCTCTAGTTCTACCTTTTCAAATTCTTTGGCTAGCAATTCATGTTCCTTTTTAGCCTTCTCAAGGCCAGCTTCCAATATTAAGGCCTGGTCTATAGGAACTTTAGGGGCTATAGGTTCTTTAATTGAAATGCCCGCTTCCTTTTGTTTCCCTTTATCCTTTGGTTTCCTTGTTTCAAAAGTCTTATGGACAATATGTAGTTCTTTTGTCTTTTCAAGAATAGGAACATAATTTATAGCCTCTAAATCTAATAGCTTCCTTCTTAATTGGTCAGCCCTGATCATAGCATGTCTAACCCTTTCTTCCTTCTCATTTTATCTCTTTTTCCTAATGGCTTCTTGTTCTTGAATTCTTCTTTTCAATTCATACACTTCCTCAAAAATTTCCTCAGAATCAGGCAAAGTAGTTTCAGACTCATCCTGTTGTGCTTGGGGTTGTTCTTGCTGATCTTGAGATTCATGGGGGCCTTGGGGTATTGATGAATCAAGGGTTAAAGGGGGAAAAAAATCCTTTCCACCCCTACTTTTGCTTCTAGACCTACTAAATTTTCCCGAAAGCCTTCTATTGTGGGATGGTCTTTCACCCTCTCTGTCTATGGGGGAGTAATACTCTTCATACTGGTTTAGGCCTAGATCAATTGCCTCCTCATACTTTGAGGCATTTCCTTGCTGACTAGGAGGAGTAGGACCCTCTTGCCTTAGGTTTCCCTTTTTCTTCCAGGTTAGGGCTATATCATGAACACTTTTTTCTTTCCTAACCTGAGTCCTTCTTGATGTGGCAGGAAGCCCACCCTACAAGCTTTCTTCTGGGTGCTCCTTCCTCCAAGACCTTGTGATTTTGAAACTCATACTTATATATTACTTAAAGCACTAGTTACAGAGATGCTTAGAGTCGCCACTCACAAAATGTGAGATAATTTGAAACCTTACTGAAACTGACTCTTATACTCTTTAATGAAGTCCACTAGATAAGTGATAAGCTGGCCAAGAGTCTAAGCTCAACTTGTACCCGCATTATCTATACTAATTTGTAACACCAGAGATATCAAATGATTGAAATAGGTAGGTCAGGAGTCTAGCTCAACTTGAAACCTACACTATTTTCTCTTGACAATATTTTTCTATTCCCCAGTAGAATCACTGATTTGATAATGACCTGAAAGGGCTGAATCAATCTAAAACTTGATTTATCAATGAAAACACTAGAAATTCTAATTTCTTTAACAAGACTTATTTATCTCTCCCCAGCAGAGTCGCCAATTTGTTGGTTCCTGGATAGGATTTTACACTCCATGAGATACCAATATGCCCATGATGGATATTAAGGATTGGTTAGTTCCAAATGTGAGCAATCCATGAGCAATTGGACCAAATATAGGGATAAGATTTCCCTCTTCTACTTCTAGCTCTGCAAAGCCAAGGTGGGTACACCTAATCCAATAGTATTAACTCTGACTGATAGTTCTAACTTTGCCCCCTATTTCTTTATTGGATCTTTCAATAGATGAATACAGTGAGAAAGTACTAAATAAGAACCTGTTGTTCATTGACTCTCCATCACTGGATAGGACAATACATAAATGTAAATAAAATTAAAAGACTGGTAGTGATTTGAATGATTGGGATCATAAGGTTTGAATCACTCTTCTCAACACAAAGATAGGAGAATATAGGCCAGTGCCTTATCCATTGGGAAAAATATCAAGGAAAAGGATGAATACAATGGTGTCTGAAATTGGTCTCTAGACATAAATACAAATATATCCCAACTCTTTCCTGCTTATGAAAATCCTTCACATAAACTCAAAGAACAGATATCCCACTTTGAGCAATATTTTAATCTAACACTAGGTTGGAACTCAAAGCATCAATACATTCACATAAACCTTATACAAAGATTTAAAGATTCAAAGAATAGAGCAAAGGAGAGCAAAGATTTGAGGTTTGTATTAAGTATAACCTTTCACCATGTGCATACAGTATCCAGAATAGTAAGCTTGCAAGATAAGAACATCAATCTGTACTTCTTCTCTATTGTTTGATAAAATGATATCAAAAATTACAATCCTTGACTGAAAGCTAGGGTTTCAAAAATTTCTATCTTTTTAACACATAAACTCCCATCCCTCAGAATGATCATGAAAAATCCCTTCATACCAAGAGATGCAACAAGCAACCGATCATTCTAGGGTTACCAAAAAATTAACCTAAAAGACTTTACAACAACCCTAAAGGGTTTACAATAACTGCACTACTAAAACAGGTGAGATATTTTGTAATTGAGTCAACGTGCCTTTTTTTTCTTCAATGCTATCCTCGGCTCCTTTTCCACAAATCTAATTTTATCATCTCACTATCAAACTGCAATGAATGCCCTTCTGCAAAAATCAACCCTGATATTCATTTGGCTTGGCATCATAGGAAGTAAAATCAGATTCTATCAGTAGTTTATGTCTTCTATATCCTTCCCAAACTGCAATCTATATTGAAGAATTTAATTCATGGCCACTGCTTTGTTTTACAACTTTCTGCATCAAAAACCCTAGCAAAACCCTACAGGAAATTTGAATTCAAATAAAAAATGGTAGCCGGCTCAACTTTAAAACGTGACCGTTGATCTATCTTATTCCCGGCAGATCGAGCGGCTCGTAGAATCCTTCAACAGTCAACAAAACCTTTAAAAATCACTTTTCCACTTCATAAAACCTTCAAACCAATGAAAATAGAGCACGTCAACAATGAATTGGCGTATTGGACCCACTTCTTCATAATATTTAAAATGAATGGTTGTCGTAAGATTGCACAGCCTCAAGAGATTCTATGTGATGATACGACAACCATCAGATCCTCCATCTCTACATTCTTGATAATCTCTCAGGCCCACTGACGTGTCTACACTTCTTTCTAGCTCAACCAATCACAACACGACACCACAACAACACCTAGCAAAATGGTCCCACAATTTTCAACTAACCTTTAACACTTTATGTTATCCTGTGAACATGCGACTAAAGGGAAAAAATTTAGTCTCTTAATGCCTTCCTTGACTGTGGTTAAGTCAAACGATTCAGTGAATGACTGCATTCGCTAAATCATGAAGTCCCTTCTTAACCTCAGGTTACTCCTTGCGAACTAGCAAATACATAAGAAAATTGAGGGCCCACTGACTATCTAGCGAATTAGAGACCAAAGGCTTTTCACCAATTCGCTGAAAAATTTGAAACACTGCCACTTTATCTAGAGATTTAGCAAACACATATTCACTGAATCGCTAAAAGATTTTAGAACCCTACCGAAAACTTTGTGAATGAGCGGACACAGAAGACTTTATCGGTGCCACCAAAAACTTGTCCTAATTGCCAAAACTTTAGACCAGAAACTGGGCCCACCTGAAATGAGATCAACGATTGTCGTAAGATCTCATACATCTAACACATTCTATCAGATCTTACGACAACTATTGGATCAACCTTTTTATACTGCTCTGATAGATCCCCTGACATGAAACAAATCTATGGTCAGGCTTAAGCCCTCATAAGCCATGAAGATTCCACCAGAACACACGCCCACCATTGATGAAGAATCTCATCCCTGTTATAACAAACCCCTGACATAGAAAATAATCAATGGCTGGTCTTATAGCCTCATGTGTCAGAAATGACCCTTAAGATCATACACTGGCCATTGATGTTAAAAGATTGGAAGATGCTAGGCCTGCAAACCATGTGAATACGTGACCAAAGAACAAGAAACCGCCATGCCAAGTCACCTGATGCCAAGACATAACTACTTGATAATAAGAGATTACGTGAACACTGTGTTCACATAATCACTGAGAGAAAAAGCTAACCACCGGGGAACTTAGAGAATGTGCGACTGACATGTTCGCTGAATCGCCAAAAATTTAAAAGTGACCGCCAAGGATTAAGCGACCAAGTGATTGACTGGGAAGAAAAGTGCATATGCATTTTACAAGAATTAAGTGGCCTAAAAAGGTAAAGACAAATTAGAACAGGGCCAGGGCACACTTAGGGTTGTTCTTGCAAACAGCTAGAATTTGAACTTTTGCCTAGGGTTTTGCCAGGAAAATGGAAAAAATAACTGCAGAGACCTAGAAAATAGGATTCAACCATGGAATTCTTCACTTGTGCTAATAGATAAACCATTGAATATCTCTTTCATTGCAATTTCCAACAATAAAATGATGATGAACACGTGTCGAAATGCCAACAAATGAGCATTGCAAATACGACAAATGGCCATCAGAATTTTATCTCAAATGTACTAGTGGACCCTATCATCACAATAGAGTCACATGCATATCCATTCGCAATGATAGCCCCATGATATGTATATTTCTGAAGTTATTTGTGTGTATTTTACTATCAAGTATATATAATATGATCAAGTTATGATAGTATGAAGTATCTGTTTGACTTTTGTAGGTCACTCCTAGTTTGAGGGAGATAGAATCCTAAGGGTTTGTATCGTTGATGACTCGACAAATATTTCCAGAAGAAAGTTCAACATAGGTAATTTTTAATGTTAATTCATTTATTTTGTAAACATATATTTGCTACCAAGTATTTAACATTAAATAGTATAACTCGTAGATCAATCTCATGTTCGCAAACATATATAGGTCAGAGTCAACATTGGTGGCATTGTTCTTGCAATACCAAGGACATATATTAGGTCTCTTATCCACGAGAGGAGACAGAAAGGTGAGGTATATGAGAGTTCAATTTTAGTTTAAATTTTATTTATTATTGTTGACTATGATTCTAAATTTTAATCTAACTTGGGGTTTCACTTTTGTGTTTGAATACATGATCCATTAGAGCCAATGAGTACTTCAAAGAGGCTGCATTTTGATGATCCACCAGTAGAATAGGATGTCCTAGAAAAATTTGTAGTGGAACTTCTTATTTTGAGATGTCATATGACACATTTTGAGATGGCATATGCCACATTATATCTAGATATGTTGACATGTAAATATGTATAGAATTATTATTCATTTTGATGTATATGAAACTTGATATTCGATCCAATTTTTTAATTGCATGTTCATTTATTCATTATTAGTATGTAAATATGCTTGTGTGTATGTACTCATGTGTACAATTTATGCCTTAAGTATATTCATGTATATTCAAGTACATTCTTCATAATATAAATTCATGTGTATGGGCTACATGCATGACTTAAGTAAATTCATGTGGTATGCTTTATAATCTATGTGCTACATGTATGCTTCATGACTTAAGAAAATTTTGGATCCATTTAAAGGCTTACTTAGCCTCTTGACACACCAAAATGCTCGCCAACATACACAATAGTGCTTAGTGGACCTTCAGAACAATTTGGTCTAGCATGTTTGCAAATGTTCTATTGAATTCATGTTCCAAATGAGGTTGTCCAACCGAAGCTAATGGTGCAGTCAATTCAGTGCCAAGACGAATAGTTTGGAAGAAACCTAGTGGTGCAACTTTCAATTGACCCTCACTGTAAGTTTTGGCATCAAGCGAGACTGGAGTGCCAAATTCAAAAAAAATTTGATCTTCTAGAATGGAGAGAGGTTATTGTAGGCCTCATAAACAAGGTCTTGTCACATCTCATAGATCATAAATACTTCTCATGGGGTCTGAGATACAAGCCTTGAAAGATCACTTCCCAATCATGCTTAGTGCACCTTGGGGACACTTTGGTCCAGCATGGTCCAGAATGTTCTAGTGACTCAGTGGTCAAAATAGGGTTGTCACTAGCATTTAACCACCCAACCAGAGCTAATGGCACAATCCATTCAGTGTCAAGATGAATGGTTTGGAAGAAACCCAGTGGTGCAACTTTCAACTGACCCTCACTGCAAGTTTTGGCATCAAGCGAGACTGGCATGCCAAATTCAATCAAATTTGAATCTCCCAGAATGGAGAGAGGTTATTGTAGGCCTCAAAAATGTGGTCCCATTGTATCTCACAAATTGTCGATACCTCTCATGGGATCTAAGAAATGAGCCTCAAAAGATCATTTCCTAATCATGCTTAGTGCACCTTGGGGACACTTTTGTTTGGCATGGTCCTAAACATTCTAGTGACTCAGTGATCGAAATGAGGTTGTCACTAGCATTTAACCACCTAACTAGACCTAATGGCATAGTCCATTCAGTGCTGGGATGAATGGTTTGGAAGAAACCCAATGGTGCAACTTTCAATTGACCCTCACTACAAGTTTTGGCATCAAGCGAGACTGACGTGCCAAATTCAAATGAATTTGAATCTCTCAAAATGGATAGAGTTTATTGTAGGCCTCAGAAACATGGTCTTGTAGCATCTCACAGATCATTGATACCTCTCATAGGGTCTGAGATACAAGCCTTGAAAGATTGCTACCTAATTGTGCTTAGTGCACCTTGGGGACACTTTGGTCCAGCATAGTCCAGAATGTTCTAGTGACTCAGTGGTCAAAATGGGGTTGTCACTAGCATTTACCCACCCAACCAAAGCTAATGGAATAGTTCATTTGGTGTCGAGACAAACTCCTTGAACACTATCCCTTCACCCCAGGGAATCACCATTTTACATTGGACACATTTGACCAATTTTGACTCAATGACTCCAACTATTACATCATTTGACGATACAAATGTACATGGAATTAAGACAATACAAATGTAAAGATAAAAAATTAAGACAATAAAAATTATATAAGGATACAACATTCATAGTAAGGAAACACATTTTTTGCATTTTACATGACATTAAGATGATACAAATGTGGGCTCTTAATATTTGCAAATCAACCCCATGGACTCTTTTATATTTCAAATTTTGCATCTAATTTTTTATATCCAAAATTTGGCATCTAAATATGCACATTACATTCAATTTTTGTTTTTATATACAAAATTTGGCATCTAACTATGCACATTACATTTGATTGTTGTTTTTATATGCAAAATTTGGCATCTAAATATGCAAATTACACAACTATATATAAAAAATAAGTGTCCTTTCAGATCCTAAAGTATATAAGTTTAACACATGGTACTCGATGACATCTACATTCCAATCCCTACATTCGAAAGGCAGAAGAAAAGTTAATAGAGAATATAAGAAGTAATATATAAAAATATATCTTTTTTTAGGGATGTTAGGATTAACAAGGTAGAAATAACAATTAGATGCAAATATAACCAATATTAGAAAACAATAAACCACACATAAGAGAACACAAGACACAAAGATTTAACGTGGTTCACCCAATCCCTGGGCTACATCCACCAATGGCGAGTCCAATATTTTATTATCCAGTGATTACAACTTTATTACAATTTGTAACCCCTTACAGCTCAATTTCATCGCAAGTACTAAAATCATACATCATAATGAAATCCCTAACCCTAAGCCAATATAACAAGGCTTATGTTGGTTAAGTTAACCCTAAAATACTTGATGATTCAACCTAAGAAAAGGCTTGACTAGTCAACCTAGGGAAATGTTTGACGTGTCAACTCAAAAATGCTTGATGAGTTAACCTCGAACCCCATGACAAATGAAAAGTGTACAGTACTGTATGCACCCTAAAATGGTCGCCTAGACTTTGGGCCCCCATTCAGCAATTTATCAAATCCCTGAATCAAGATTTTCAAAAATCAACATTTTATCAATTATATCAATTTCCTTGATCAAATTCTATTTTATCATTTTCAATTATTTGCCTTGGGCTAACCATTTTATCCTAAAGTCTTTATTTATTTAAAAGGAATTTCCTCCCCTTTTAATAAATAAAAATCCCCCACTTTTCCTCTTATCCTAAGTTGCACAAATAAAGCATTATTCTTATTTTATAAAACGAAGAAAAGCACTTTTTGTCTCATATGGACACAAAAGTCAACTCTTATTTTCTCATTGGAGGATATTTGTGCACATGGATTGCTCCTCTTTGATGCTCCACCCTTGATTAAATCTTTTGCCTCTTAATCTCCATGGTCCATGCCTTTTCAATTCCTTTAAAAGGAGAGATCTTTTCTCATTTTAGGATCCATCTTTTGAATACTAACATTATGCTGTAGGATTGTTTGGAGACTTTGGAGCTTTTGGATATTATTCTTACATTCTTGCATTTTAGTTTCATTTCTTGTATCATAGCTTTCATGGAATCTAGCTTAGTTTCCTGTATGCTTTAGATTAGCTCACATAGCTTAATTAGCAAGGGTTTGTAATACTTTCCTTTCATAGCTTAGTTTGCATCTTCATTCTTAGCTTAGCTTGCATTGCATTGCATTCTCATATTGATTCTTGAGGATATTGGCATTCTTTCCCTTGTCTCCATTGAATCTCCCATTGTGTGGTTTACTAGCAAGGTTGCATGCTTCAATAGCTCTAGCTGAGAGCAATATTTAAACAATCTTGTGACTCCATGCTTAGGGAGCTCTAGGTCACTTTCTCAAGGTTTCCCATTCATGGATTCCCTTGGAAGTAAAGACTTAGAGAAGTGCACTATTTAGTGTGTACATTTTTGGCACCCACCATGGGGTAGAACACTCTTGTTTTGTCCTTTATTTTTATGCATTTTCACACTTTTTTCGTCACTTTTTAGCTTACTATTTTTGGTATATTTTTACTTCTTTCTGGAAGATTATCATACGATACTTCACCAGTGTCATGTGATAATTTTTCCTATACTAGTCTGACACTTTACCAGTTAAAGTATCACACTCTGTGAGAGATTCTGTCGCACCGGTATTCTGTATTCTGTCACCTACAGGTAACGTGAACTGTCGCATAGGAGGAAACTGTGACACCCGTATGCTGGAAACTATCGCATGATATTTTTGGTAACTGTACTATCACTTGTGCCTGGCAGAGAGTTTTTTATTAGCTTTTTCTTGCTGAGTTTTGATCTGATTAGCTTGCTGGTTTAGTTTGTTGTGGTTAGGCAGAGTTTATTTGCAAATTTCATTTGGTTTTTGATGTGCTAACCCTTGTAGGGATAACAAGTGGTTCTTATAGGTGTTCCTATTGCTTAGTTATTTTCTTAAAAATGCATGCACAAGGGCTACTAATGGTTTTTGCAGGGCTACCCAAGGCATAAAAAATAAAATCAAGTGCTTGTTTAAATTGCTTTTGTTTTGACTGTGGCATATACTAGTTATTTCATTTAGTAGGCACTCAATATCTTGTTGTAGGAATCTTTGGGTGGTAGGAGAAGTATGCTCTTCACCCTTGTGGTGAACTAGAAAAATCTTGACCCATCTTTAGATTTTGAAAGCAAGAGAGTAATTGAACCTTTGCTTGGTGTGTTTGGGAGATATTTTTGAGCTAGGAGATTATGCTCTTCACCCTTGGGGTGAAACAAAAATCTTGACACTCAAAGGTTGATCCACTCTTTGTTTAGCTCTTAGAATCCTTTAGCAGGCTTGCTCTTGAGCAATCAAGAGGAACAACCCAAGTGGGGACAAGCTTTTTGCCAGCTATTCCAACCCACTATAAATTCAAGGCTATCAAGGACACAAAACCTTGGTAGACGTAGTACTTATCTTCACTTGATATGAGTACTTGTGGGATTGTGACCATGAGGAAAGTGTTGAGCAAGAATTCTTAATGTACTCTTGTGGCTGTGAGGTCCCAGTCCCTTTTGGGGAGCAAGAGGGGTATTACAAATGGAAGCCCTTATTAAGAACCATAGATAGAAGCTACCCTATTTTGTCACTTAGCTTCTTGGTGCAAGGATTGATCCAAGTTGAATAACTCAGATCACCCCAAGATTACTCACCATCTGCGTTCCTTTGGTTGTGTTATTGGCACTTCCACGACAAAGCCAATATCTATTATGGGTAACCACTTTGTGTGACGCAATGGGACATCAAGTGTGGGCCAAGTTGTCAAGTATTGAGCCATTGAATTTTTAGGTTAGCAAGTGCTTGAAGTGTTCTCACTATGATCTACCCATGTAAACATTCTCAAACATCAAACATCATGGCAACATTCATATGATTTTATTTCTTTGATATCACAATTGCTTGTTTTGGCAAGGTTGATTTTGCCCTTGTGCAAGCATTTTATGACATGTTTGATCACCTGCTATTTGCAAACATGTCTATTTACTGTTGTCATTGTGCTTGAAATTGAAAAATCCAACCTTCAAACTAAAATTTTGAACAAATTGCCCTTAAAATTGAGATTTTTAGCACTCACTGGTCAAGAATCGTACGAAACTGGAACAGTATCGCACCCTGTACTGAGAAATATCATGCAATAGTTCGTCACTAGGAGACTATCGCACTGCTTGCCTGGAAAGTATTGCCTGGAAACTGTCGCACTGCTTACTGTGAAATATCACCTGGCCAAAAATTATCACCCTATTAGCCTAGAAAATATCACACAGAGTCTTTTTGTTGTCTGCTTGATTTATGCAATTTTTAGTCTTTCCTTAGTCGACCAGATTTTATTAAGTGACTTACTCTGCTACTAGAAACCTGTTTGTACCTTGGGTTCCTAATTTTAGGCCCCTTGAACTAGTGTTCTCTGATTTTAAAAAGTAGTCTTGTTTGACATCAATAAGTTAGGGATTATCCTTGTTGAAAAAGTACACCTTTAGATTCTTTGGTAACACACTTGGAGAGTTTTAGCACTCTTTTATCCAATTCACTTCCATCAAAAATTCAATTTCAATTACATATTTGGTTAAATCCATTTTCTTGGCCCCATATGTGTTAGGATACTCATCCTTTTATTATGCACCTCTATGGCAGGATTGGTTTACACCTTTTGTAGCTTTCTATCTTACCATTTCTTTTTGGACAATTGAACACTTTCACTATCCTTGTTTGGTATTGACATTTCATAAGGTCATCTTATCACCAAGGGTATTTTATTTCATGTCAGTTATGACAAGGTACCAAGTTACTCAAGGAAAATGACCTCAAGTTGTCTTTGAACAATTACCCTTAGTCCAAACTCATCAAAAGTGAAAGGGGAAGAAACCCATCTTTGATCAATCACCTAGGAGTGAGTATGAGGCTTGGTTTGACCCAAAGAGCAATCCTAGTGAGTTGAATACTTCTTTACCATCCTCTCAATCAAATATGGACATGAGCTACACTTTGACTAGGAGACAAAGAGAAGCAATGGATCAAACTCTTGATGACATTTTCCAAAGACATAGGGATAACATGATGTTTGGTGATGATAATCAACCTAAATCACCCCCTATTAACTCAAGATATCTAGACACCCATCAAAGAGCTGAAAGACATTATGTACAAGCTCACCAAGATGCCCAGTCACAACATGAAGATCAAAACAATGAATTTGATGATGCTCATGTGAATGCTGCATTCACTAATGGCTTGTTCAAACACTCACGGTCCAACTCTCCACTCAAGACAACCTCAAGATATGCTAATGAAAGTCTTAAAATAATTGAGCATGAAAAGAAAGCCTTTTTGGATGAACAAGCTGCTAAAAAAGAAAGATTTATACACCTAGAGGAAGAACAACAAGCCTTGTTGGAATTAAGAAGAAAGGCAATCCAAGAGGAACAAGATAGGCTTTTAGCCCAACAACTCAATGACCAATTTAACAAGAGGGGTACCAATAGTGGAAACAACTCTCTACCCTCTACTCCCTCAAGAACCCCAAGAAGTAGAAGGAAGTCAAGGACCCCTTCAAGATCTCCTAGTCCTAGAGGAAGAATGATTTCACAACATAGGAGAAGAACACCTCCTAGGAACTCAAGACAACCCTCCCAAAGATCTCATCATGGCTCTCAACATGGAGGAAGTAGTACAAGTTTTGATGATCAATATTTTATGAGAATGCAACAAGAACCACTATTCCAACAATATGTGGAGAAGTACCTTGGTCAAAATAAAGATAGGTTCCTAGAGAGCTTGATTAACAAGGGTGCTAGAGTCCCTTACAAATTTGATGTGGATAGGAGAATCAAGAAACAAGGACCTTCTCAAGAAGAGGAAATCAAGCAACTCAAACGAATGATGGATTTGTCCCGATCATTTTCACTTGATTCTATTTGTCCCAATCATTTTCACTTGATTCTATTTGTCCCAATCCTTTCAACAAAAGTGTGATTATGATGGATTTTCCTAGGAAAGTTGAAATTCCCCAATGCGACAAGTATGATAGCAATGGTGACCCACATGATCACGTGCATCAGTTTTACACCATGATTTTTGAGTTTCACCAAAATGACTCTTACTTTATGAGATTATTTCCAAGGAGCCTCAAGGGCCAAGCCATGGAGTGGTTTACCAACATAACCCCCCCATCAAAACCTTCAAAGAACTTGTCCATAGATCCATTCAACATTTTGTATACAACTTATCAAGATCAGTCACTATGTTGGACTTATGCAATTTGAAACAAAACCAAGGGGAACCCTTTGTCACCTTCTTGCAAAGGTGGAGATGATTGTGCTCCCGCTATTCTAGGACTATTCCTGAGCATGAAAGGATTGACATCATTGTTAGTAATTTGGTGCCTAAAATGCATTATGAGGTTTGAAAAATGGTCTTTGATTCCTTCGATACTATGGTTGAGACAACATGTCAAATTTAGGATGTCTTAAAGGAACAAGGTATTTTGACCAAACATAGCAATAACAACAACGGTCAAAATCCTAACAATGCTAATAAGGACAAAAGCAAGCACTAGAACAAGAATAAACAAGTAGTCAATGATGGAGTTGTGGACTCTTCCCAACCCAAGGATCAAGGAGTCCTCCATTTGTCTAGTGTCATCCAAGCTATGAAGCTCAATACATCCTCCAACCAACAAGAGAATAAACCTAAGTATCAAGAAAAGCCCAAGAAAAAGTTGAGGCAGTTTTCTAAATTGGGTGATTCCTATGAGGATGTTTTCAAGACCCTTATTGCCAATAATCTTTCACAACCACAAGATCCAGCAAACTTTCACATACCTAATGTTAAGCTACATTGGTGGAATGAAAAAGATTTCTGCAAGTACCACAATGGCATTGGACATGACATTGAACATTACTAGAAGCTTAAACACCTCATTCAAGATCTTATTGAAAATGGAAAACTTCAGATTGATGGGTTGAATACCAATGCAAACCACAAGGCATTCAAGGAGCCTTTACCCAAATATGAAAAGGGAGAAAGATCTCAACCCAAGAATGGAAAAGCTGCAATCAACTATACCTACACAAGTGTAGAAAATGTGGTTAATATGCTTGAGATTTTTGAGGAAAATGTCAACATGATGCGAAACAAAGATTCTTATAGTCATGATGTGAGCTCTCTTCCTATATTTGATGAAAAACCCATGGTGGTGCTTAGAGGTCCTCATTCTCAAATGTCATCCCAAGCTCTTAATGTTGTCACCAGAAGCCAAAGTAAAGGTCCTGTGGTTATTAGAGGTCCTAGTTCCAACTAGTCTAGCAAACCCAAGCAAGTGACATCCAAGAATGTCACCACCAAGTCAGCAGTCAATCCTGAAATGAGCTACAATCTTGTTGACCAGTTACAAAGAACACCAGCTCAAATCTCAATTTTTGAGCTCCTAGATTTGTCTCCAAGACATAAGTGTTTCCTTGAGGATGCTTTGCGTACAACCAATGTCCCTAACAACATAGATGTTGACCAATTCCAAAACATGGTTAACCACCTTGCTAGTCCATATTACCTCACATTCTCAGAAGAAGATGACAAAGCCTTGAGCCACCCACATAATCTTTCCCTTTGTATTGAAGTCATGATTCACAAGACCCGTGTCAGGCGTGTGTTGATTGATGGGGGTGCTGGGCTAAATATTTGTTCCTTGAGTTTGTTGAAGGTACTAGGTTACTCAGAGAAAGTTATTGATACTCGTAAGAAAATAACCATCAAAGCCTATGAGGAGGTAGAGAGAAGCTCCAAAGGCTTGGTCATCCTTCCTGTCAGGATTGGCCCTGTTGAAAAGGACATTTTGTTCCAAATTGTTGGTGCTGATCCTTTAGCCTACAATATTTTTCTTGGTAGACCATGGATCCATGACATGCAAGTAGTGTCATCCACCTACCACCAATGTGTCAAGTTCCCCTATAATGGAGTAGAATTTTGTATACCCGAGGATAGCACATTATTTGTTAATGCAATTTCCACAGGGACTCATGTTCCTCTCAATAGAGAAGTAGAGGATTTTGATGCCACTTTAGCACAATGCCAGAATAAGTTCAAAGCCATAGACCTTGGTATGGGGGGTTATCAAATTGACTCCTTCACAAAAATGCTAGTCTCACCTAGGTCCTATGGTAAGCCTTCACAAGAGATGTGTCCCTCATCTTTAGCAATGACTCTGTTTGATACATTTGTAGAGTCCTCAGTACCCATATAGGATGAAAAAGAAGAAGTAGCTATTAGATATTGGATTTACAAGGAGGAAAAATACCAACATAATGAAAATTTCTCCCTGTCTCCTAAAGCTTATGGGAGAGGGTACACTCTTGTCAAGAGTATGGACTATCCAAGTCATGGTCCTCTCAATCATAGATTAGATGCTAAGTCTGAGCCACTTAATCATGCTCTCTTTGGCTACAGATCCAAGACAATGGTTGGCCTAGGTTTTGAGAGTCAGAATAAAAAAACTACTCTTATCCTTGTTGTGATGGATAGTGACAATGAATCCAGCTACATTCCCAATTTGGAAAATCAACAAGATAGGTGTGAATATTGGGTTCCTTCCACCAATCTCCTTTGGGGAGATTTAGATGCTTCAGTTATCAATCCAATAGTTTCAGACCTAGAACAAGAACAATCCACTATTGAAGATCATGTTGAGGATCCCATTCAAGATACTCAATACACAAATGGCATTCAAGAAGGTGTTACCCTTGGTGACATCAAAGCCTCTACCTTGAGGCCTAAAAAACATGCTTGGTGTAAACATCCCAGCTGGGATTCAGACACAGACTCACATGAGTATGAGTGGGAGACTCTTTCTGATTGTTCTATAGTTGACATGGACATTGATGTTGTCCATACATATAATTCCCAACCTGAGGTAGCTAATGAGTCTAGTGTAGGATTAGAAGAGTGGAATCAACAAGTCACTTTAGTGGATGATGCTTCACTTTGTAGGATAAATCCTGATTTGGGTACCTTAGAGGGATACTTAATGAATCCTAACTCTATAATCACTAGACATGATGGCATTCACATACACAATATTGAACCATTCATTGACCTACCCCTTGCAAATCCTCACTTAATTGATTGGTCTCAGCACTACCAAGAGCCTCAGCTTCTAACTTTTCAAAATGACTATGAGATAGCCTATTACCTAAATGCTTTTGAACCTGTAGTCTCTTCCACCAGTGAACCAACTACAAGCATGACAGAACCATATATCAAGTACCTTAGTCGCAAAATGAAAAGAAAAGAAAAAAAAGAATAAGAGTTCTGATGGCAAAAACCACTGTGGTAGTGTCAGAACCTAAAAAAGTAAAAATAAAGGACATATCCAAAGGTGAAAACCTCTCTTAGACACCTAATAATGAGGTACTTGATCATCTTCCAAGCTATTTTTAGGATAGGTCTTCAGTGCTTGTTGAGCCTACACAGCCAGTTAACTTGAATACACAAGAGGCTCCACAAATTGTGCACTTAGCTCAGTCTCTATCAACACAAGAAAAAGAGGCATATACCAAGTTCCTACAGAGAAAGAAAATTAACTTTTCTTGGACTTATTCAAACATGCCAGGATTGGACACTAGTCTCATTATGCATCACTTGTCCATAGCTCTAGGTATCAAACCAGTAAAATAGAAATTGAGGAAAATGCATCCTCACATAGCTCTTCTTGTCAAAGCTGAATTAGAGAAACTCCTCAGTGTAGGATTTATAAGAGCCATTGATTATGCCGAATGGATATCCAATATTGTACTAGTTTCAAAACATGACAAGTCCATTCACGTCTACACAGATTTTAGAGATCTTAATAAAGAATTCCCAAAGGATGATTTTCCACTCCCAAACATAGACATGATAGTGGACATGACCGCGGGCTATGAGATCTATTCTTTGATGGATGGCTTTTCTGGGTATAATGAAATCAAAATAGCTCCTGAAGACCAGGAAAAGACTGCATTCACTTGTGCATGGGGAACTTATTGCTAGAACGTCATCCCATTTGGACTAAAAAATGTTGGAGGTACTTATCAAAGAGCTATGACTACTATCTTCCATGACATGATGCATAAGAATATGGAATACTATGTGGATGACACCTTGGCAAAATCCAAGAAAAGGGATACACACCTAGGAGATTTGGAAGTAATTCGAGATTGTATGGAACAGTTTCAATTGAGATTAAATCCTAAAAAGTGTGCATTTGGAGTCACCTCTAGAAAAATCCTAGGATTTATCATTTTAGTTAAAGGAATATAGGTGGACCCAGAAAAAGTTCAAGCAATAATGGATATGCCACCTCCTAAAAACATTAGTCAAATGAGGAGTCTTCAAGGATGCCTTCAATCTATAAGGAGGTTTATTTCACAACTAGCTGATAGAGCTCAACCCTTTAACAAGACTTTACACAAAGGGGTTAAATGTGTTTGGAATGAAGATTGTTAGAAAAGCATGAACCAAATTAAGCAATACTTGGCCAATCCTCCAATTTTAATGCCTCCTATCCCAGGAAAACCACTTATATTGTATGTGTTAGCAACAGAATCTTCCTTGGGGGCATTATTGGCTCAACTTGATGATACTGGAAAAGAAAGAGCTATATACTACATCAGCCATACTCTTGTGTCATATGAGGTCAACTACACTAGTATTGAAAAATCTTGCCTAGCAGTGGTGTTTGCTTCCCAAAAGTTGTGACATTACATGCTTTCACATATAATACACCTCATCAAAAAAATTGATCTTCTCAAATATTTTCTTGGTAAGGCTACTCTCACAGGTAGACTTGCTAAGTGGATGATGATCTTATCATAATTTGACATAGAGTATGTTGAGTGTAAGGCTATAAAAGGACAAGCCATTGCAGACCAATTGGCTGATTTTCCAATTCAAGACAAAGCACCAATTCAAGTTGAATTTCTAGATGAGCACATAATGTACATGACTGCAAGAACATGGAATATGTTCTTTGATGGATCTTTTATGCAAAATGGATCAGGTGCAAGAGTGTTATTTTTTTCTCCTCATGGGTATATAATCCCTAAGTCCTACAAATTGTTGTTTCCATGCACAAATAACATTATTGAGTATGAAGCTTTGACAAATGGACTCAAAATGGCTATAGAGTGGGGAATCACAGAGCTTCATATTTATGGGGATTTGCAATTAATTATCAACCAAGTTAATGAAGAATATCAAACCAAAGATGAAAAATTGGTACCCTACAAGAAAATGGTTGATTCGTTGTGACAATATTTCACCTTTGTTACATTTAAACAAATCCCTAGAGCAAAGAACAAAGCAGCTGATGCTATGGCTACATTGGCTTCACTTCTTCAGCTAGAGCAGCATGAGTCCAGATTTGAATTCCTAGTGGAAGAGCTATGCTACCCTATCTATGACTCCCAAGAAAGCCAAGTTGTTTGTACCCTTATTGGCCATGAGTCATCCCACTATGGTGCCATTTACTCATACCTTCATGATGGTACTATCCTTGAAACCTTCAATCATTCTAAATGAAGAAAACTAACCCAAAATGCCTCTCGCCACACCCTTATCTCTAGTGATCTGTATAGGAGGGGTTTAGATGGGATACTTCTTAGGTGTTTAGAAAAGGATGAGTCCAACCAAGCATTAGTTGACATTCACGAGGGGATTTTTGGAGGACATTCTAATGGTCTTTCCATGGCTTGAAGGTTGCTTAGGGTGGGGTACTTTTGGCCTACCATGTAGATAGATGTAGTAGCTTTTGCTAAATCTTGTGAAAAATGTCAAAAACATGGAAACCTGATACATGCTCCAAGTAGGGAGCTTATTCCTTCTATTTCTCATTGGCCATTTCAGTGCTGGGCCTTTGACCTTGTTGGGAAGATTCATTCCAACTCATCAGGTGGACACAAATTCATTATCAATGTTACTGATTACTTTACCAAATGGGTAGAAGCTGTCCCACTTTTTATTGCCTCAGGTAAAATAGTTTCTTTGTTTATTTTGAACCATATCATCTGTTGATATGGAGTGCCTTCTAAAATAATCACTGACAATGGAGGTCAGTTTAAAAATAAGGACCTTAAACATCTCTACAAGAAATTCAAGATAAAATAGCATTGGTCCTCCATTTACTTCCCTCAAGGAAATGGACAAGAAGAGGCTTCAAATAAGACCATTCTCAAAATCCTCCATAGAACAATTCACAAGAATGGTAGAGATTGGCATCTATAGATAAATCTAGCCTTATGGGCCTACAAAACAAGTATTCATACTCCAATAGGGGCTACTCCTTTTGCCATCACTTATGGTGCTGAAGCAGTGTTACCTTTAGAGGTGGAGATTCCTTCTCTTAGAGTTTCCCTTAAAGGTCTAGCAATAGATGAAGACTACTATGCTATGAGGTTACAAGAACTGGAACTTCTAGATGAAAAGCATAAAGCATCTTTTGATCACATGAGAGTTTGCCAAAAGTGTATGTCCAAAGCATTCAACAAGAAGGTTAGCCCTAGAGAATTTCAAGTGGGGGATCTTGTCCTATGAGAAAACCCTAAGAACCAACAACATAGAGAGCAAAAGGGGAAATTTGAACCTAATTGGCTTGGACCATACATCATTATTGCAGCTTTTGGTACATGTGCTTATTTACTATTTGATCTAGAGGGGGAACAACTCCCTAATCCTATCAATGTTTTGCACCTCAAGAAGTTCTACCCATGATGCCTATTCTGTCTGGGGGCATCCCTTGTACATATTTTATGATCCTAAAAAAATCTCCAAAAAATTCATATATGATGTTGAAAAAATCCTAAAAAGCATAAAAAATACTGAAAAAATGAGCATCCTAGTGAAAACCTAGCAATAGGTGCTTTGATGTCTCACCAAAAAAATAAAAAAAATAAAAAAATAAAAAAAATCTCCAAGTGGTGAAAACTTGGAAATAGGCGCTACTTGAGGCCTTTGCACCCTTGTTTCTTAGCACTCATCCTCGACACTTAACCTCTCTCCATCATGCCTTGACCTTGTTGACTTGGTTTGGAATTGGTCTTTGTCTTTTACTAGGGGGCATAACTATGTTAGCTTTGGTCTCTAGGATGTGTTGGTCTTTAGGACATCTTGCAAACGGTGTTTTTCAACACCACCCCCCAAACTATGTTTTTCAACACTACCCTAGCATCAAGTGTTTCTCAACACTTATCAAATATCCTTCCCCATAGTCTAGCATGATATGATATCTCTCATTCACGGATGTGATACTCAAAGTTTGACTCTATGACCTACACACATGCACTTAAACACTTGACTCGCTGAGACTTGTTTGACTTTATTTCTTTGTGTGTTGTCTATGATGATTTCTTTGATGAGTGTTCTTTCCCTAAGAAGTTTTTGATGATGCATAGCTAGAAGACTGAGGGCATGTGGACATGTCTTATTGCTTTTCTACTTGTGGTTATATTTTGTTGGTCCTAACTGTCATTAGCATTTATGCTTGTTCCACTTGACAATGGGATCTACAAGGTATTATCCTTGACTATCTTCGCAAGTGCATACTTCTAGCCATCTTGACTTTTCTTGTGTCTCAATATGAGTATAACCTTTCTATATCAAACTTAGGTAATCTCACTGTACTTGTCATCTTGACCTAGATGTCTTTTATGCCTTGGTGGGATTCCCACATATCTATCTGATATAGATCATATTCAGATCCACATAGTCATACTAGTGTGCATTGTATGATCTTGCGATGCTACCAATAACACTCGATGATGAATATTAGAGTCTAAAAGCTTTGTGACCTTGCAAGAAAACCACTTTTCATAGTAGCTTGCATTCTTAGGTTCATGTTAGTTTAGTTTTGCATCTTTCATATGGAGAGAGCTCTCCTTTCATCTTTCATGGCCCTATTGGTCAACTGCACTCACCCTTCCTTTTCTCGATAATGTCTTTTCACTCCTTGTCTTTCACATCACATCTTGTTCCTGCCATCACAAGGGATTAATCTTATCATCATATCTACCCTAAAAAAGATCATTTTCATAAACATGAGTCTATATCATAAACATGAGAACTAAAACATACATTTATGAGATAGATTATACATGAGCATATATGACATACATTTTGAGCAAAATGACAAGACAATATAAAAACTGATACATCCATCACAAGTGGGGAAAAAAAACATGATATATCATCAATCCAATAATCTCATATATATATAAAAATATCATGAGACAATGTGAGATACAAAAATCTGGATACAATCCCAGGATATGTCTCTATACATCTATCCAAAGATCTAGACCTAGGACTTGTTGGCACCATCATGTGGAGCTGGTGGTGGAGGAGGTGGTGCTACATCTGGTACCATATCTGATCTGCTAGCTCTTTCTAAGTAGGGAGGATCTCTCTGACCTACTGGTACTACCTATATATAGAGACCATGATAATATGCAGCTCATTCTATCTCTCTCCAGCTCTCTGCAATGGCAACTTGTAGAGCTCTGGCAACCTATAGAGCTCTCTCTCACCGCTCTATCTCAACCCTCATATCAGTTAGTTGCTACTCTTTGACATATATAGTGATCTACAGCTGTTGCATCTCTATCTCTAGTACTTGGATCCTCGCTCTCAGGTCCTCTCCCCCCGCAAGCTGATCCTACCTAGCATCCACCTGGTGGCGAGCTGGCCTCACTCCGTCATCACTCTCATCAGCAGAACCCTATCCCCATGGCCATTTTTGGCCACCTGATCGAGATCTTTGTCTCATCTCTCTCCCTCTCCTTCTCCCTCCCCCATCTCCTCTATCCCTTTCATCTCCCTCATCTCCTTGTGCTACCGCCTGTGCATCAGGTACAGTGAATCTAGGAAATGGATCCAGCCGCTGCTCTGCTCTATAGGTTGCATCAGCCCCTACATCTGCCATGTCTAGGAGGTAGTCCCATGGCTCCCTGTGAATCATCATCATATCCTATACTGCCTATTGGTAATCCAACATCAGTAGCCAACCCTGGCCCTCCTCATCTCTTGCCCAAGCATAGGTAGTGGTCTGAGTAGATACCTGTTGTTGGTGCCTGAACTATCTCTATACATGAGTAATAACAAACCTCTAGTGCTC
Organism: Chamaecyparis obtusa; assembly: GCA_027943335.1. NCBI lineage: Eukaryota > Viridiplantae > Streptophyta > Pinopsida > Cupressales > Cupressaceae > Chamaecyparis > Chamaecyparis obtusa. The sequence continues at coordinate 443,371 of BSBK01005278.1, read as the reverse complement.
CCATGCCCATACCTTTGCTATGTGGACACACCACAACAATGTGCTCCCATGCCCATACCTTTGCTAAGATAGCATCACATGCCTAGGTCCTACTCTCCCGATAGACTATCTCATGGAGCTTGTGGTACATATCCAAAAATAGTAAGCTAAAAAGTGATGAAAAAAGTGTGGAAATGCATAAAAATAAAGGACAAAACAAGAGTGTTCTGCCCCACATTTTGGATGAACTCCATGACATTTTCCTTCAAAAGGTACGATCCTTGCAAAAGATCATACAATCTTTCACCCAGGTTAATAATTTGAAATTTTTCAAATATTAAAAACATGTTTCAAAATGCATTAAATGCTCATAATGAGTCAAAAAGGGCAAGTTTTTTTGAAAACATACCGGGGCACCATACTGTGGAGCCCAGTTGTGCAACTGGGCGCGCTCAAATCGATGCCTGTGCACCAGGACTGCTACTTGCTAGGCCATTTTCTCTCTCTAAGCTCTTAAGATTCTCAAATCGCTAAAAGATAAATGATTTTTGAAAATGACCTTTTTACCCCTTTTATAGCATTTTGGCTTTTTGACCTAATTTTCAAAACACCTCAGAATTGCGCGAAAATTGCACCCCTAGCTAATTTCAGCATCCTAGATCCATTTTTGGGATTGAAATTGAAATTTGAGTTCATCTTGATAGTCAAAATTGCATTTCAAAATTTTCCCTTCTTCTGTGTAGTTGGCTGACCATTTGAGGCCTGATCCTTCAATCTTCGTTGGGGCACATTCATTTCTTCATCCCCATCTCTTGTAGACTCCTAGTCTTTCATTCACCTTCATTCGCTTCATCTCTTAGAGGTTTGACTTCATTTTTATCCTATATCTTTCCCAATCACACCTAGTCAAACTAGGGCATATCTTCACTACTTGATGGTTATCCTATCATCTTTTATCTTTGATTGTGATTTCTAGTGACTTGATCAAGTTTATCAATTTGTTGTTCTCCTCTACCTGGTTTCAATTTCAATTTCAAGGGGGCAGTACCTATCATCTTTAATCTTTGATTCAGCTTATCAATCAACTTTTCTTGAGATTCTTATCTCTTATTTGACTTCACAATTACTTATATACAATGGTGATCAACCTTGTCTTTTAGCTTATGCTTATGTTTGTCCTGATGTGTTCCAATTTGTCGAGCACACATATGAGTTGTTTGGTGATCCCAAATTGATCTCACATTTCAATTCTTCTTTGGCCACATGTGATCCCAAATCGATCTCACATCACCCAAAAAGGGGCAAATGTATGCACCCTAAAATGGTCACCTAGACTTTGGGCCCCCATTCAGCAATTTATCAAATCCCTGAATCAAGATTTTCAAAAATCAACATTTTATCAATTATATCAATTTCCTTGATCAAATCCTATTTTATCATTTTCAATTATTTGCCTTTGGCTAACCATTTTATCCTAAATTCTTTATTTATTTAAAAAGAATTTCCTCCCCTTTTAATAAATAAAAAGCCCCCACTTTTCCTCTTATCCTAAGTTGCACAAATAAAGCATTATTCTTATTTTATAAAAAGAAGAAAAGAACTTTTTGTCTCATATGGACACAAAATTCAACTCTTATTTTCTCATTGGAGGATATTTGTGCACATGGATTGCTCCTCTTTGATGCTCCACCCTTGATTAAATCTTTTGCCTCTTAATCTCCATGGTCCATTCCTTTTCAATTCCTTTAAAAGGAGAGCTCTCTTCTCATTTTAGGATCGATCTTTTAAATACTAACATTATGCTGCAAGATTGTTTGGAGACTTTGGAGCTTTTGGAGATTATTCTTGCATTCTTGCATTTTAGTTCCATTTCTTGCATCATAACTTTCATGGCATCTAGCGTAGTTTCCTTTATGCTTTAGATTAGCTCACATAGCTTAATTAGCAAGGGTTTGTAATACCTTTTTTTCATATCTTAGCTTGCATCTTCATTCTTAGCTTAACTTGCATTGCATTGCATTCTCATATTGATTCTTAAGGATATTGGCATTCTTTCCCTTGTCTCCATTGAATATCTCATTGTGTGGTTTACTAGCAAGGTTGCATGCTTCAATAGCTCTAGCTGAGAGCAATACTTAAAAAATCTTGTGACTCCATGCCTAGGGAGCTCTAGGTCACTTTCTCAAGGTTTCCCATTCATGGATTCCCTTGGAAGTAAAGACTTAGAGAAGTGCACTATTTAGTGTGTACAAGTACTTTCCTGGATAGTACTTTCCTGATCAGTCACCACAAGCTAACAATCTCCCACTTGGAGACTGATCAGACTCCACATCAAACAACAATCTCCCACTTGGAGACTAATCATGTAGCTAAACTGCTACCCTGTGAGGCTCCCACTAGATCCAACCATCCTAGACTCAACTATCCCTTTATTCTATTCAGTCTAGTAGACCAACTGAAGTTGAACAGGAGTTCAACTTCTCCCTTGTTACTACCTTTGTAAACATATCTACTAGATTATCATCTGTATGTATCTTTTCTAGCTTTAACTGCTCATCATCCAAAACTGACCGAATGAAATGGTACTGCAACTGTATGTGTTTTGTCTTTGAGTGCAAAGAAGAATTCTTTGCAAGATGAATGGCACTTTGGCTGTCTGTATGCAGAAAATTACCCATCTAAGGATGACCCAATTCTTCCATGAAGAATTGAAGCCATATCATCTCCTTGGCTGCCTTTGTAGTAGCAACATACTCTGCCTATGTAGTGGATAAGGAAACCACCTTTTGTAGTTGAGAAATCCAACTCACTGTTGTTCCACCAATAGTAAATACATAACCTGTAGTACTCCTCCTGCTATCTATATCTCCTATCAAATCTAAGTCAACATAGCCTTGTACAGTAGTAGTAGAACCCCCAAAGTGTAAACACTTATTGGATGTACCTCTCAAATATCTGAGAATACATTTGACTGCATTCCAATGCTCAATACTAGGGTTACTCATATATCGGTTAACAACTCCCACTACGTGTGCAATATCTGGCTTAGTACATACCATAGCATACATTAAGCTCCCTACAACTGAAGCATAAGGTACCTTAGACATTTTAGTCTCTTCTTCTGGTGTCTTGGGACACATATCCTTAGTCAATTTCAAATGACCAGGCAAAGGTGTGTTGACAGCTTTGGCATTCTCCATAGAGAAATGTTGCAACACCTTAATATAATCAGCCTGAGATTGAGACAATTTCCTATTTTTCCTATCTCTGCAAATTTTCATACCAAGGATTTTTTTTTATGCCCCCAAATCCTTCATAGAAAATGAATGTGCTAACTATTGTTTCAACCCCTTAATGTGATCCATGTTAGACCCAACTATATCATCAACATATAAACATAAAATAATGTAGTTGTCATCATCCAACCTCTTAAAATAAACACAATGGTCAGAATGACACCGACTATATCCATGCTCATTCATAAAAGTGTCAAATTTAATATACCATTGCTGAGGTGCTTGCTTCAAGCCATATAAACTTTTCTACAATTTGCACACTAAACTCTCCTTACCCTTGACCTCAAATCCCTATGGTTGTACCATATATATTTCTTCATACAAATCACCATGAGGAAAGGCTATTTTAACATCAAGCTTCTCTAAATGCAAATCTTCAGTAGCCACAATACTTAAAATAGTATGAATAGAAGTCATTTTAACAACTAGAGAAAAAATCTCATCAAAATCAATACCATGTTTCTGTGCAAATACTTTTACGACTAATCTGGCTTTAAATCTTTTCTTACCTCCATCCTCTTCTTTTATCCTATAAACCCATTTATTCTATAAAGTCCTTTTACCTGCAGGTAACTTACATAAATCTCATGTTTGATTTTTTAGCAAAGAGTCCATTTCATCTGTCATTGCAGACTCCCACTGAAGCTTTGTATCCACCTGCACAACTTCATTATAACATTTAGGTTCACCAGCATCTGTTAATAAAATAGAATACAAAGAGGGAGAGAATCTCTCTGGAAGTCTACTTAGCCTTGTTAACCATCTAACATTCACTGGGGTGTGTGGTATTTGTTGTTGTTGTTGTTGCAGAGCATAAGGAACTAATGGAACATCAACTTTTGGAGTATCATCCAATACTACATAGTCATTTTCTTTCTTCTCATGTTGCTGCAACAGATCTTTGTACAATACTTTCTCATTGAATATGACATCCTTGCTTCTTACAATTTTATGATTTTCAAAATCCCAAAGCCTATAACCAAATTCATCAATGCCATATCCAACAAATACACATTTCTTTGACTTAGCTTCCAGCTTGGTTCTATTTTCAGAATCTATAAGTGCAAAAGCTTCACAACCAAAAGTTTTGAGAAAAGAATAACTCACCTTCTTACCACTCCATGCTTCCTCTGGAATACCATAGTCCAAAGGAGTAGAGGGGCCTCTATTGATTAAATAAATAGTAGTGTTCATAGCCTCTACCCACATATTTTTGGGCAGCCTAGCATGCAACCTCATACTCCTTGCACGCTCCATTATTGTCTTGTTCATGCATTCAACCACTCCATTTTCTTGTGGAGTCCTTGGTATAGTTTTCTACCTACGAATACCATTAGAGGAATAATAATCTTCAAATTTTTTGCTACAATACTCACCACCATTATTAGATCTAAGACATTTTAACCTTTTACCAGTCTCATTCTTAACCAAGCATTTCCATTTCTTAAAAGTTTGAAATACCTCAGATTTTTATCTAAGGAAATAAATCTATACTTTTCTTATTGCATCATCTATAAATGTAACATAATATAGAGAGCCACCAAGGGAAGATACCTGAGCTGGTCCCCATACATTTGTATGCACAAGCTCTAATCTCTCATTTTTATTTTCCTTCCCACTCTTTACAAAACTAACTCTCTTTTGTTTTCCATAAACACAACTTTCATAGAAATCCATATTGACACATGTCAGACCAAGTAAAACTTTCTTTGAATGAGGTAATTTCATACATTTCTCACTCATGTGCCTGAGTCTATTGTGCCACAGTGCTGTGTCAGAATCTACAGCAACGGTTTGATGTTCTTCTGCTCAACTGCAGCCACTCTTCCTAAACATTCATTATCTTTTGAAACAATTAAAGTAGAAGGAACAGTAAGACCTATACAAAGATATAAGGTTCCTACTTTCACACCTTTTTCTACTACTAAGGAACCTTTTGAAACCTTCCAATTTTTATCATTAAAAGTAACTATGCAACCCTCATCAGCGAGTTGTCCTACTGAAATTAAATTTCAACTCAGCCTTGGAACATGTCTTACCTCTTGTAGTAGCCAATTATTCCCATTGTGCAACTTAATCTTGATTTTCCCTTTTCCAACAATTTGATAGGGTTCATTATCTCCCAAATAAACTAGCCCAAAATCCCCTTGGACATAATCAACAAAATAACCTCTATGGGGTGTAGCATGAAATGAAGCCTGCGAATCTAACACCCATGAATCATCAACATTTTCTAAAGACAAGAGCAAAGCATCCTCTTCAGATTTGTTACTTACCACATTTGCCTCCTTGTTTCCATCATGTTTGTCTCCTTGATCTTTCTTTTGAGACCAACAATCTTTCTTCTTATGACCTGGTTTTCTACAATACCAGCAATCATTTGGCCCTTTAGATTCAAACATATTTCCCTTTGATTTTCCTCTTGATTTCCCACAATTTCCAGAGTTGTTTCCTCTATCTCTTGTTCTGCCTCTTCTTTTTGCATTCAATACACTACTCGATGTGGATGCCCCTGAGCTTTTCCTATGAATTTCCTCACTCAATATAACACCAATAACATCATCAAACTTTAGTGTATTAGAACTAGAAATAGAATGACTAACAACCATTCTAGCTTTCTGGCAAAGAACACAAAATCAAGAGAGCCCTAACCTCTTCATCAAAAGTAATTTTAACTAAGGCTAATTGAATCCTTTTTTGAAGCTGAAGGCTTTTCATACAACTTCTCTAGTGTTTCCATTAGAGTTTGAGTTGTCATTGCTCTAGTAATATTGAATGCCACTAATTGTGCCAAGCATAGATGAATACTCCCCAGTGCCTTCCTATCCAAAATATCCCAATATTCCTGAGACATTATTGCCTCTTTCTTGGCTATTCCCTCTAATGGTTGCCATAAATCCTTCTGATAGAGATAGTCCTCCATTTGCATCTTCCATAACTGGAAGTTCTTCCCATTAAAATTTTCAACCTTTAGCCTAGCCTCGTTTTCCATTTCTCCCACTTAACCAAGAGACTCTCCCACTAACTCATGAGACTTGCTTCAGAGAATAGATGAAAGAACAAATGAAATAACCTGGCTCTGATACCACTTGTTAGGATTAACAAGGTAGAAATAAAAATTACATGCAAATATAACCAATATCAGAAAATAATAAACCACACAGAAGAGAACACAAGACATAAAGATTTAACGTGGTTCACCCAATCCCTGGGCTACATCCACCAATAGCAAGTCCAATATTTTATTATCCAGTGATTACAACTTTATTACAATCTATAATCCCTTACAGCTCAATTTCACTACAAGTACTAAAATCATACATCATAATGAAATCCCTAACCCTAAGCCAATATAACAAGGCTTATGTCGGTTAACAAGTTAACCCTAAAATACTTGATGAGTCAACCTAAGAAAAGGCTTGATGAGTCAACCTAGGGAAATGTTTGACGTGTCAACTCAAAAATGCTTGACAAGTTAACCTTGAACCCCAAGATGAATGAAAAGTGTACAGTACTTTCTTGGATAGTACTTTCCTGATCAGTCACCACAAGCTAACAAGGGATATATTTTTTTTTTTTTTTTTGTGTTGAGTGGGTTGAAGGAGTGTGGGATGTGATGGAAAATTTTGTGGACATACAAACTTAATAATACGTGAATACTTATCTTGAAAGAGGAGCAGATTCAGAAATCACTATTTTTTGGTGTCTGTGTTCAATTTCAAAAAATTCTACAATTGGATCTGGCCTAGAAATGTAGAAATAAAGAAAACCCAAAAATCTTTTGTCTTTTTGAGAAAAGTCATCCTTGACCCAAGACAGGTGTAAGATCTTACCTCAAGGTACAATCTTACCCCAAAAGGTCATCCTTGACCTGCACAGCTCTCACAGAATTTATGTTCACAAATCTCATAAATTTGTTGAAAAGGGTACTCATATCTAAACTGCAATTTGATGTCCCGCACTTGTACCTACAAGAAAAAGAGGTTTTTTTTAATTTGGATGAAGGGTTTTCCTTGATCAAACCCTGGTTTGGAATCAACCTTTCAAATAGAATTAAAATAGATAATGCTAGCAAGTAGTAGAAGTAGATCTAACAACGAAGCTATGATACTCAATAGATATGCAATTTTATTTGAAATGTAAACAAGTATTTTAATATGAAAGCTTGGATTCAACACCAACAAATTTAAATCAAAACCTCCATGATTGTATGCTTGGAATCCACCTTGAGGAGAGAATGAATAGATAAACAAAGGATCTTGAAGCAGGATAGATCTAAGATTTGAATGATGAATCTTGAATGCTTGAACCAAATCCCTCCAAAGGCTTGAATGCTTGAATCCTTTTTTTTTAATGGAGAACTTGAATGCTTGAATGTAGATGATATCTTGAATGCTTCCTTGAAAATTATTGATAGTGGATGTCTCCTTGAGAGTGCTCTATGAAAAGTGGATGATCAAAATGAGAGAGGAAGGCTTCCTTTTATACTAGTTTAGGGCACAAACTTTTAGAGAGGCTGACATAGGAGAATTAGATTTCAATTAAGCCTTAACCCCAATAAATTGACCTAGATTAAATATAATTTAAGAGTTTACCATTCTGAAACCCAAAATAGCCAACTCAAAAGCGGGAAAATAAACTTTTGAACTTCCCCCTGCATCCAGCAAACTTTCTAATGAAAAGGGGGACTTGGGTCAAGGATGAGGTCAAATTTGACCTAGGTCAAAGTAGAGGTCTACTTTGACCTAGGTCAAGGTCAAGGTCAACCTTGACCCAGGGGTTTAGGGCCCTTGGAAAATGAGCTAGAAGAGGAAAACAGTGCCCAGAGAGGCCCAAATAGAGCCCTAAATAGACACAGAAGATGGGAAGGGAGCAGAAAATAAAGAAAAACTTGATGATGGCCCCAAAACACCCCCTCAGGAGGGCTAAACATTATTAACATGGAAGTGCTTCCATTTTAAGACAATACAAAAGTTTATATAGGTTGAGAAAAAGATTATGAACATGTATAAGTAACTAAACGAACCAAAGAACATGACTAGACAATGCATAGTGAAGTTTACCGTCATAAAAGATGGGCTAATAAAATGTACACCTTGATCTTATATATCTATCATACATGTATCCAACTACATTTACAATCCACATACAAAACCAAGTTTATTGGCTCAAACAAATTTTAAAAAAAACTACAATTAATTTATTGAACGTAATCGTAATAAACATGGAAAACCTTGCAACTTGAGTTGAACTTACCTACTGAAGTGTGCATGAAGGGTCATCTCTCTACTTGAGGGTATTCAATATTGCTTCATGATTAGTAGTACTAATAGTCCAAAGTTCCTTTGTGTTTGGTTTTCTTTTATATTTCAACAACTTAACATTGGCTACTATAACAAGGTGTGAATACATGAGAATGGTTTTGTGCTTCTCATAGTCTTCAAACATAGGAATGCCATTATTTCTAATCATATATGTGTGCAACCATGTTCCCACAACAACATGTGATCCTATTGGGTATGTGAACATATCATCATCTGTCATCGGTTGTGCAAGTTTCTACTTTCCTCATACATAACTTGCTAACTAGTAATCTGATCTCTCATCATTCCCTTGTGGTGAAACCAATGCAAAAACATGTCTTGGCTATAGAAGATCTAAAAGATGGTCGTAGTCAAGTGAACAATCCATGTCATCATTTATTACCAAGATTGTGAGAGATAAAGGAGTAAGATAATGTGGAACCCATGTATCAACCCACTCACTTGACTCACACTGATCCCAATCACATTGAAGAAAACTTGAACAATAACAAACCAACTCTCGTGTCCAAATGGTCCATGTACTAGCATCTAAGCTTTGAAATGAATGCATTTTTGAAGAATCTTTCACAGTTTGAAAATCCAACCTATCTCCTATTGTGCCCAACTCAACCAACCAAAAGAATCTATGCACTGTCGAATCAAGAGTCCCCCCTGTGATAATGTTGAAGTACACCAATCTACAATAGAACGAGCATCAATGATTTCTACACCTGAAAGCCTCAGTTTCTCCTTAACTAGAGCTCTCTTTACGCATGCACCTATTCCATTATGCTTCTATTTTCCATGATCGACCTAAAAAAAAACTCCAAATATGAGGTACACCTCTCTCTACATGCATTCTACATAACCAATAAAATATACGAGCATTTTTTAATTGAACTGTGCATTTATCTGACCAAATGAGATGTCTATCCATAGCAATATTATTTTCCCGCACCCACTCAAAATAATTCTCAAAGAAATTTTGGACAAATTCGGATGAGTGTGATCTATCATCGCTCATATAAAAATGGTACTCTCTGATTATCTTCCGGTCATCTTTTGTACTATCAGGGGAATGTCTATATGTTATGTGCAAAAAATAGCATGTAATTGTAATATTGAATAGAATTGTAATATTGAGCTTGCAACTCATTTTGGGGATGCAATGTATAGTTCTCTGCAAAGTAAACAACTGATATAATAGTGCCAATCAAGAAAGTGTCCTTACACATCTTGAATTTTTTATCCAACCACTGAGACCTATGACTATGCCTTGCATACTTGTTGTAGACATGGAAAATTGGCCAAAGGCTTAAATCAATCAAAAGGTGCATCAAATCATCAAAATAGCATGAAAAATCAATAAATGGGACCAAGGCAATTAAAACCAAAGAAAAAATCAATTAAAAGGATTAAATAATTAAATAAAGCTTGAAAAGGGGAAAAACACTACGAAATTGATTTAATCAATTAATGACATAGTTGTTTAATCAAAAATCAAATTGAACCTCTTACCCTCTCATGGCTAAATTTAATTACTTAATTTAATTAATAAAATCATAATTTCCCTCAACAAAGCAAATTGGAGACAAAATGGACACAAATCACTCACTTTTGTTGAAATGGTCCAGCCTTTTGAAACCATTTAAATGATTGTCCCCTCCTTGTCCCCCCATTTATGGACAAAGCAAAGCCAATTGACCTTACCCAAGCATAACCATGATCAACTCACTCTACCCCCTACCCTTTGGAAAATCCTATAAATAGAAGGCATTTTGAGGCATTATTCATCAACCACATATCTGAGAATTGCAGCCAAGCTCTTGCAATTTGCATCCACACCACTCACTTAGCTATTTTCATTGATAATTAGCTTAAATTGTTGATCATTTATAGATTTCTTATCAAATAGAGCTAGAATTTAATAATTAGATCTAGTTTTCTTATCATATTAGTTCAATTTCTCATTATTAGAGTGTCACTAGTGAGGATTTGCAACTGAGAGCCTCATTTACCACTTAAATATAGAGAACCATGAGATATTTAGATTAATTTGTGCATTATTTAAATTAGTTTTCTTTGAATAGTGTAAATTCTCTTTAAATCTTGTTATTTCATGAAGGTGTTAAACTCACACACACACTTGTAAAAAAGATTCTTCCTGAAATATGAAATAAAATCAGCTACATTGCATTCTTTTGTAACCAACTCACATCTAGAGCCTTCACCTCCACTTTTTAATGTATATTTAACGGTTTCATATACCTTTGTGTGGACAATTATCTTTCCAAAATCATGTTCGCAGCCCTCGTGAAAATATTCAACAAACTTCACTAACCCACCACACTCACACTTGTCATTTAAGCAATCTTTTCTATAAAAGAAACATCCATCATCTCTAGGACATAAAAAATGATCTAGAAAGTCTCTTGATGATTTTGGAAGAGCACTTGCACCACACTCCTCCAACATTTCACTAGTATGCAAAGTAGAATGAATGGGTTGTAACAATTCATGGTGCATTGAAAACTCCACATGATATTAGCAACAACAAGTATTTCAAATCTTAAGAGGCACACAAAAAAAAGGCTTGAGGGATTCAAAAGCTCTTTGTGATATTTTCAATGTTGGATGTGTCTCACAAAAAATTTTGAACATTTTTTTACTCAACTCCAAATAATGTTTGGGATGCTGGGTGCGGTCTCGAATGCCAATTCTCAACTTCAAGACAACCTTCACATTTGGTGACACTCTTGAGTTAGATTTCCAAAATAGTTGAATTTGATCCTTCACAACATCGGTAAGCTATTTATCACAACGTGAAAGTCTCCTACCATAAGCCCATGTATCATTTTGAAGAGGATCATCAAGTCTTTCTCTTCTTGCAAGTGCTATATCCAAAGTTTTACGATTTATATTCAAGTCAACACAAGTTTGTCTCATCGAACGAGCCTTTCTCAAATGATAACTTATGAAGGAGGTTGTAATAACCCTCATAGCAGCTCTCTTATCTTTTTCCTTGGTATTCTTTCCAATGTAATTGAGAGCACTAAAAATATTTCTCACACTAATAGCATTCCTCTCCTTTTTCTTGTTCACACTAATCTTCAAATTGACTAGTATACATCTCATCTTCTGCATCTTTAACAATTGTACAAACATTTGACATTTCTCAACCAATGTCTTGTGGCTAAAAATTTGATCAAAAATTTTTGAAGCCCACAACCGAACATTTCTTTATGATCTCTTGCCATCAAAATTGCTCATTATGTTCTCATCAATTTCAAGTAACCATTTAGTTGTTCTTGAAGGTCTCAATTTTGAAGTTTGTCTTTCTTCCTCCCAAGGGACTTCATTTCTCATATAATTTAGAGATGTGTTATGTTGATTTGGTTCTTGTGTACCATTATCATTGTCAATTCCTTCATATTCAATCAGTGGATTGTCATTGGCAATGTCCACAGTTCCATTCTCCACATCTACATGTTTATTTTCAAAACCTACATTTTCATCTTCAATCCCTACATTCTCATTTTCAATATTATTGTCATAAATCATTTCAAATTTATGTTCTTCACTTGAAACCACATTCTAAGGTCGGTCTATGTCGGTATCTTCATTAATATTTAACATACCTTGTCTCTTGTTCCGATGGGAAACCCTATCCATTTCTCTATACACTTCAATCTCTTCATTTGTGAATTTCCTCTTCCATTTATACTTTCGACAACTACTACTCCCCATAGTGAGACCAAAAAGGTGATGCAAAAACCTTTGGTAATAGAAAAATCCAACCAACAAGTGTAAAAAGTGGATTTTGTCTTCTCTAAAGATAAAACGTGATTCGCTACAACTCGTCCCGTGATTCTGCAGAAAAATGTGCCTCTCTGGAGGGACCCAGAGAATATAGTTTTTACTTTTCACCAGTAAATAGAATCATATATCCAAAAATATCAAATATTTGAAAATATCGGATATTTGAAATCACCCGCCAAAATTTTGCCGAAATCTCTCTCTCTCTCTCTCTCTCTCTCTCTCCCTCCCTCCCTTTCTCCCTTAGGTATAATATTGAACATATAATATAAATATTTAATAAGTTAATATTATACTATTATACAATACAGAAATAAAGAATAATAATATAATACATACTAATATAAAAATTTATATTATAATATTAATGCTATGCTATTATTATTTTATATTAATATTAACATAAAAAAAAATACAATTTAATAAGAAAGTTGAAATTCATAACATTAGTGCAATTGAAATTTTGAATTAGGTGGGAAGTTTCAGATATCTGATATTATCGGATATCCGATTAGGCTTGGTATTTTCTTGGGCAATACCAAACGTGGATGGTGAACCCTTTAGGCGTGTTTAGGAGATTGTTTTTGATATCGAGACTTTGACTATGTAGCTAACGACTATTGTTTCACCTGAAATTGATGGAACGAAAAGGGTTTCTTAAATACATTATCAGCTTTCCATCAATATAATTGTTATCAAATTTTGAGTTCAGTAAGTAATTATTACTTATTTTTCAATTGAGTTATCTTTAAAGTCGTAATTGACATAGTGATTGAAAAACAACTATAACTTTCAAACCATTTAACCTTTTTGAAATCTGAAACATGCATCACATTCTATGCTTCGACTACTATAAGAAAAAAAAAGTTTTCAATTTTGTAAAGTTTAGAATTAGTTAAGGTGGTCAGACACGAGAGTTTTTTTATTCTGAAAAATTTGTAGCATAAAATTCATAATTAGTTATTTATTTGGAAAAAAATTACAAAAAATATGTGTCACATCCAAGCATGAGTCTACTACTTATATCTAGAATCTTGGGAAAATATATCATCATTTGATTGTGATTAAGGTAGTCAGGCATACACGTACTTTTTATCTTTTCCCTAAAATTTTCATACTACTGCATTGAAATCTAAAATTTTGAACAATTAGATTAAAAAAAATTCAGACAAGGGCTAGTAGTTTAGAAACTAAATTCAATTTCCTATAGATTCTATTCTTACAACTTTTTCACATAAGGTTCATAAGATGTTCAAATTTTTATGTCAAGTTGACTAACCCTGATTTTTTTATTTTTCATTGCCACTTAAGGCCATAGTTTTGTATACCATGATCCTGCAGATACCCTCTGTTTCTTAGATGGAGACAATCTAGATATTTTTATCCTTTGCAACATATAAAGATGTCAAGGTTTATCAAATGGATGTCAAGACAACATTCTTGAATAGAGAACTGAAGGAAGAAGTGTACATTGAACAACCGACATGACTCATATCAAAAGAAGACCCATATGTGGTGTGTAGATTAAAGAAGGCATTGTATGGATTGAAGTAGACATAGAGAGCCTAGTATTGTAGATTAGATAGGTATCTGATTGGTCAAGGATTTTAAAAAGGTTTTGCAGATAGAAACTTGTATTTAAAGATTTATTTAGATTAGATTTTAATCATTATTGTGTATGTTGATGATATCATTTTCAAAGGAAAAGATAACTTGTGTAGGATATTTGCAGAGGAGATGCAAAAGAAGTTTGAGATATCTATGATTAGAGAGTTGATATTCTTTCTTAATTTTAGGTAAATCAAATTAGTAAAGTAATTTTTATTTCTCAGTCCAAGTATATCAAGGAATCAATGAAGAAGTTTGGTTTGGAGAATTCTAAAATGACATGCACTCTAATTGTTACTGGTTGTAAATTGACTAAAGAGGATGAGTCACTGAAAGTATATGAAAGTAAGTATAGATCAATGATTAGTGGATTATTGTACTTGACAGTTACTAGACTGGATATTATGTATGTAGTTGTGTGTGTGAAAAAGTGCAACCAAATCTAACACAACACTTCAATGAATCATTGTATAGTTAATCTAAATAAATAAAAATTAATCTAAGCTACGACTAAGGTGACTCATTACCTTCTAGTAGATCCGAGTATGAGTTTTCTCTCAGGTCATTGCAAACTTAGTGACAACAACCAAATGTAAATAAAGGATTTTGAATGTAAACTATATGCAAATGCAAATTTAACCAAATTGGCTAGGATTAATCCAACTTATAGAAATGAAGTGTTCCTAGATGTGATATTAATGCAATAATGATGAACAAACTAAGCTATGCTATCAACAATGATTACAATGCTTAATATAAAGTTAATCCATAAGCAAAGTTAAAGTGTTCCTATATTTGAATGCAATAAAATAAACTAAATTAACTTATGCAATTGAAATAGATAATGATGATTGTAACCAAAATAACAACATTACTCTAGGCAAAAGATTGTGATCCTTTGTGAACAAATGAGGCCTACTTATATAGAATCCATTTATGAATGAATGATTGAGATCGACCAGAGATGAATGGTGGAGAATTCTTCAAAGAATCAGTTATTAAGGAAACTTCCAAATCAACTAGTAAGTCCACTAACACTTACATGTTTGGTAATATTGAAGTTAATTGTTAAAATCTATATATGTGTTAAGGTATTGATTCACCCCCCCCCTCTTAGTACCTTCTAGGACCAACAATTGGTATCAAAGCTCAAGTATTTGTGGTGACAAGTCTGACAACTTGCAGAAAAGATCTACATCTATGGAGAGTTATTATTATGAGATGGAACTTGAGAATGCACACAAAATGATCAATGAATTGCAAGGAAAACTGAAGAAATATATTACAATAAGGAAAGAACTTACTCAAAGGTTAAGTGAAAGTCAAGACTACATAGATCAACTGTCTAAAGGTGGCATGTCTAATGAATCTTAAGAAGTAATTGTATATTTGATGGATAAGAACAAGTTGCAAATATGAAAAGAGAACTTGAAGGACAATCTATCAAGATGTGTGAAGACCTAGAGGGAAAAAGAAAAGTTGAAGATGCAAGGAAAGTTATTGAAGATGCCAAGAAGACTACAGAGGATTCCCTAACAACTAGCAATGCAGAACTAACAAGGATATCACAAGAGAATAGACTCATGCATGAACAACTTCATGACACAACCAAAGAAAACTAGAAAATCTTGAATAAAAATGAAAGGATCAAATATGAGAATGTAAAATTGAAGAATGATAAAAAAAAACTAAAAGGAGAATTGAATGTTGCAAATGGTCTACTAAAGAAGTACAATGAGAGAATTGCAAAATTGGATGAACAACTGAGGAATCAGAGGAGAAGCATGGACACTACAAGATTAGGTTACATCAGTCATTCAAACTTTGAAAAAGGAGAATAATATAGAACTAAGGAGATCAAGAAAGAAGAAAGATAACATCAAGAAATACTGGTAAGAAAACTTACAAACCTATCTATTTCAATTTTCATAAGGTAGGTCATACTGAAAATATTTACATAGAAGTCAACCAGTCACTAGAGTTACTAGATCTAATGCATTTGATGGAAAGTGATACACCCATCAAAAATATGGTCATAGAGCACATGATTGAAGATATAGAAAGGTCAATGATAGCTTTGATGGTTATTGTTTCAACTATAATAAATATGGAAAAAAAGTTAGTTAGTGTAGGAAAAGAATGAACAATTGGAGATCACCAATAAATAAAGAAAGACTATCCAAAGTCAAAACTAATGGATGTTACATGCTTAGTATATAAATATAGTAACATGGTTGTAAATTATAGAATGAGGAGTGCTAGAGGTAATTATGGACCCCAGAAGTCAACCAAAATAGTATGTTATCATTGTCATAAGATTGGACACCTAGCAAGGAACTACAAAGAAAGAAACCAATCAATAAATCATTCAAACAATCAGAAAGGAAAACATATTTTTAATGTTGATGAGGTCAAGAAGGAAATAGAAAGAATTCAAAAGAAGAAAGGTGAAAGTAATAAATCAAAAGGATCCATATCCCCATCGAGTGTGGAGAACTCTTCTTCAAGCTAAGTCCTTTTCATGACTTAGTGGGAGCAAGAAAAGTTAAATTCATCTAAATATCCCCTACAAATGTGAGATAAGAACTATTAGCATTCTAGATACAATAAGGTATGTTAGAATATGTTACAAAACTTTGACAGAATTTGGGGTATTGTTAAAGCATCAGGACTACATCGAGACTAGTATTTGGGATATCAGTTAAAAAGGTGAAACCTTATCGGTGAAGTATTTAATTCTATATTTGTGAGGTTAAATAGATAGTTTCACACTTCATTCCTGGTGCAAGAGAACCTCTATGAGGGCCCTCACCTTCTTATTTTGGTGTGTCAAATGCATGTAATTAGCAATAAGAGTCATTATGATGCTTGACTCCATTTTGGTTGTGTCTAGGCTAAGAGTTAGTCCTAGAGGTCTGTTTGTCTCTTTAGGCTTGTTTTGTCCTTTACTTTAGCAAAGTGTTTAGTTGGGGTCTATGGTTTTAGAAGTTATTGAGTAGTGGATAGGTGAAGAAAATGAGTGCTTGGTAAGCCTCAAAATAGTCCATTTGACTTGAAGAACAAAATTGTTCAAGCAACTAAAAGTTGCAAGCAGCTTTAGCAATATCTTGCTTTTGTAATGGTTTACTCAACCAATAGAGACATGAGACTAAAAAGACCTAACATACACAAAAGGAAAAAAATATTTAATTGTCTAAAAACCCTAATTTATGGGTTGGGAAGTAATCTATGTGAAGTTTCAGTACGGTACAGGTAGACTAGTTTTGTTTGAGAGTGGAACAGTCACTGTTATGACTGAGATATTATGAATACAGTGGAGTGTGCTGAATATTTGAAGGATTTATTTGTTTATTAGTGTTTAGAATTATTTATTTGTGAATTATTTTAGGTCCTTTTGTATTTTGTAGCATATTTTGTATATATATCTCTGTGTGTTAGTGCTCTGCTAGTTTGGAGAGCTTCTTGCAAATGGGACTGTAACTTTCTTGTCCACCATGGGTTTTCCATGGAAATGTGGATATTGGAAGTATAGACCCTAATGTATATTTCTAAAAATGCAGGGCCCTTGAGGAGAAAGACAAACATTTGTTTGATGATGCCCTAGGCGAGTTCATCATGAATCTGGCTAGGTTCCAGCAGCCTTTGGAAAGCTCTAGCAGGAAAATGGTGAAGGGTTAAGACCTGGCCTTTTGAGGGAGTCTTAAGGGACATATAAAGGTCCTAACTTGTGAAGGAGAAGTCTTGAAACATTGTGGATAGGCTCTGGTGAAGCAAGGAGTAGGGAATAGCCTAGAAACCCTCAAAACCCTCATTTTTGCAAAGTACATTGTACGGCCTTTTGGCAACCCAAGACCTCCAAAATCATTAAGTATGGAACAGTAAAAGAAAGTCTCTTTAAGGCTAGTAGGCTTGGTCCTATAAATCTGGGAGAGTGCTAATTAGGCCTATTCTAGTAGCCCTAGTTTCCAAAGAAACTATCAAATCGAGTGAAAACCCAATGGAGAGAATGTTATGAGAAGGTGTTAAATGCCTCAAAAAAACCTTGGCACCTATTAGATTTCATTTTTGGAGCATGTGTTAGCTTTGGGAGTCAAAAGACCCTTCAAAAGCCTAGGAGAAGGCTAATTGCTAACTAGCAAAGCATGGTATATTGATGAATGTGGATTGATTGAACTTGGTGGGATAGTTGGGTAGATAAAGGGATACTTTCATGTCATAAGTATTCTATAGATCATCCCTAGGTGTCAGAGTACACAGGAGACCTTAGATAAGGTGCAGAGCATAGACTAGCTAGTCTATCCTAGCTTATCCCATCAGATTGGTATCAGAGCCAAATAAGGCTTGGGAAGTGAAGGGTGGATGTTTCAACCACCAGAAGAATCAAGTGGATCATCTTAGAAATAGAAGATGGTGACCAATGTAGAGCTAGCCAAGAAAGTAGAAGATCAGGAGGAAGCTAACAGACTCCTGTAGGAAAGATTGTTACAGATGGAGCAACTCTTGGATGATGTCCAAGCCAAAGTAGATAAGGTGAATGTGAAAATGGAGGAGTAGGATGCTAAGGGGAAAGAGAAGACTCTTGATGATGATGTACCCACACCTAATCCTCCAACACAATATGAGCAGTTTCTCAAAGCTCTAAAGGCTATCACAGGCAAGGCACTTGAAGGTGTCCCATTACTGACTGGCAGGATGGATACTGAGCTTGTGATGTAGTGAATTGAAGGCATGGATAATCACTTTAAATGTGAAGAGATCTTAGAGGCACAAAAGATTAAAGTGGCCAAATCCAGGTTGAGAGGACAAGCATTAACCTGGTGGAACTACTTGCAGGGTGAAAGAGAGAAAGAGGGAAAGAATCCAATCTCTAGTTGGAAAGCTATGGTCAAAAAAGTCAGGGAAGCATACCTACCAGCTAATTATGAAATATAGTAGCATAATAAAAGGTTGACACTTAGACAAAAGGAGATGGATGTAGCTACTTATACTAAAGAGTTCCACAAATTGAGTTTGAGATCTAGAGTCCAAGAGGATGAGAGCATTAAAGTGGAAAGGTACCTCAGTGGATTGAAATGGAGCATAGCAAAAGAGATGAGTTTGTTCACTCCTACCACTATACTTGGTTGTCAAAATATAGCACAAAAGCTTGAAGACAAATAGAGGAGAAAGCAAGAACCTAATTCCAAGAACAGAGGAAGAGGTAGAGACTCTAGAGGGGGTCAAAGAGGAGGTTCTAGTAGAGGTGGTGAATCAAGAAACCAAGGTGAGAGAAAACTCTTGAAACAAAGTTCAGAAATCAGTACAAGAGGAACTTATGGTAGAGGAAGAGGTTCTCAAGGAAGTA
This sequence comes from Chamaecyparis obtusa, assembly GCA_027943335.1. Taxonomy (NCBI): domain Eukaryota; kingdom Viridiplantae; phylum Streptophyta; class Pinopsida; order Cupressales; family Cupressaceae; genus Chamaecyparis; species Chamaecyparis obtusa. Next base: position 424,025 of record BSBK01005278.1, on the reverse strand, counting down.
GAGGAAGAGGAATAGGAAGGAGCAGCTCCTACTTTGCCACTATGAAGTGCTATTAGTATGGACAGCTTGGACACCCTACCTATAGGTGTCCTGAGAAACAATCAGCCTCACAAAATGAGAAAAGGGTAGCCTACACCCAAGAGGACAGAAGCAGCTCATGCACTAATAAGGTTAGCAAATTGGAATTAGAAATGGGGGAGAATCTTATGTTCAGAAGGGTACTTATCAGGCAGCCTAATCAAGGTGACCCAAGAAATGAAGGGCTCTTTTTAGAGTCAGGTGCAAGATACAAGGCAAAGTATGCAAGGTTATAGTAGATTCAGGGTCTACTGATAACATCATAGTAGAGGAAGCAAGAAAGAAGCTTAAAATCACAAAGATTCCACATGCAAACCCCTACAAGGTAACTTGGTTGAACCAGGAACATAGTGTGCTAGTTGATGAGCAGACATGGGTAGAGTTTTCCATTGGAGGCTATAAAGACAGAATTCTTTGTGATATCTTACCCATGGATGCATGCCATCTTCTATTGGGAAGACCCTGGCAATTTGACAGGAAGATGATCTATGATGGAGAGAACTCCATTTCTTTTAAGAAAGATGCAAGGACTTTCAAAATTCAGTCCATAATAGAGAATGAAGAGGGAATTTCTAAGACACCCAGTGTGTTGCTTAGCAATGGTAAAGATTTCTTACATGCTCTACAGGATGAGGAGACCATAGGATGTGCTATCATGGTGAAACCAAAGGAGGAAGACAAGAAGTTAAAGGCAGATTTACCATTGGAAGTGTAGCAAATGTTGGAAGAGTTCAGAGATATTGTAAGTGATGGAACCCCTGCCACTTTACCTCCAAGAAGAGATATAAGTCATCAAATTAACTTTGTTCCTGGTGCATCTCTACCTAATAAAGCAGCCTACGAGCTTACCCCAAACCAGAATAAGGAAGTGGCAAGACAAGTGCAAGAGTTGTTTTATCAAGGGCTGATCAAGAAGAGTATAACTCCCTATGTAGTCCCAGTAGTTTTGGCATCCAAGAAAGGAGGAAAATGGAGACTTTGCACATATCCAAGAGCTATTAACAGGATCACTATTAGGTACCGGTTCCCAATTCCAAGAATAGAGGATCTGATGGATTGTTTAGGAGGTGCTATGTATTTTAAAAAGCTGGATTTGAAGAGTGGTTATCACCAAATTAGAATTAAGGAGGGTGATGAGTGGAAGACCACTTTCAAAACTACCGATGGTTTATATGAGTGGCTTGTGGTTCCATTTGGGCTTACCAATGCCCCCCACACCTTCATGAGGTTAATGAATGAGGTCTTGAAGGACTTCACAGGTAGATTTGTGGTGGTGTATCTGGATGATATACTCATTTAGAGCAAGACAAAAGCAGAACACCTAGAACACTTAAGGTTGGTTATGAAGAAGCTACATGAAGAGCAATTAGCCATCAACCTAGAAAAATGTGAGTTCATGCAACAAGAGCTGATTTATTTGGGCTTTGTGGTGTCCAAGGGTAATCTGAAAATGGACCCAAGCAAGGTGAAGGCAATCTTGAATTGGTCTACCCCAAAAATAGGGACAGAAGTTAGAAGTTTTCATGGGTTAGCCCAATTTTATAGAAAGTTCATTAGGAACTTTAGTGGGATATGTGCACCAGTATTGGATACTATCAAAGGAGGGCTGAAAACTAAGTTCAAGTGGACCGAGGCAGCTGAGAAAGGGTTCCAAACTTTGAAGCAAGAGGTAGGCACTAAACCTATTCTACTCTTGCCTACTTTTGATAAATTGTTTACCATTGAATGTGATGCAAGTGGTATAGTAGTAGGGGGTGTATTGAGTTAGGAAGAAAGACCTATGGCATTCTTCAGTGAGAATCTCAATGAGGCAAAGAAGAAATATTGAGCTTATGACTTGGAGTTATATGCCTTAGTACAATCTCTCAAGAAATGGAAGCATTACCTTTTGCCAAAAGAATTTTTTGTCTTTACTAATAATCAGGCTTTAAGCTACATAAACACTTAGGAGAAGCTTAGTAACAGGCACTTGAAATGGATGGAGTATCTCCAGTCCTTTACTTTCACAATCAAGCACAAGAAAGGGCAGCTCAACAAGGTAGCAGATGCCTTGAGTAGAAATTTATTGACTGTCCAAGAGGTACAGCTACAAAGCATTGGAATAGCAGGTTTTAAAGACTTATATGAGGAGGATGAAGACTTCTCACAAGCCTATAAGGTGTGCTTGGAGTTTGAGAACCATTTTCATGGTGAGTTTGCAGATTACACCCTTCAAAATGGACTATTGTTTAAAGGTAATTAGCTTTGTGTACCTAGAGGATCCATGAGGGAAAATCTGATCTAAGAGAAGCATAATGGTATTCTAAGTGGTCATTTTGGCATAAATAAGACTTTGGAGTTAGTACAGAGATTCTATTTTTGGCCTAAGCTAGCAAGGGATGTCAAGAGGTATGTTGAGCAATGTGGGATATGTCAAAGAGCAAAAGGAGGTTCAAGTAATGCTAGACTTTATCAACCTCTACCAATTCCTAATAGGCCATGGGAGTGTATAAGCATGGACTTTGTGGTTGGACTCCCTAAAACCAAATCATGTATGGATAGCATCTATGTTGTTGTGGATAGGTTTTCTAAAATGAGTCACTTTATTCCTTGCAAGACAACTCATGATGCAAGTTATGTAGCACATCTCTTCTTCAAAGAGATAGTTAGGATTCATGGACTTCATTTGAGTATTGTGTCGGATAGGGATAGCAAGTTCATGGGTCATTTTTGGCAAACTTTATGGAAAAGGCTAGGAACTAATCTCTCTTTCAGTTTAGCATACCATCCTCAAACTGATGGTTAAACTAAGGTCATTAATAGGGTGCTTGGCAACTTGCTAAGGTGTCTAACAAAGGAGTATGGGTAGACTTGGGATCTTGTTATATCTCAGGCTGAATATGCCTATAATGATAGTGTGAACAGGACCACAGGAATAAGTCCTTTTGAGATTGTTTATGGGAGAAACCCTAGAGGAGTGTGTGAGTTGAGAGATTTAGGTTCCATGGAGTTGAAAAGTGGACAAGCTGAAGATTTCACTCAAACAATCAAAGAGGTTCAATAGCAAGTGAAGAAGTCTATATTGGATTCTACTCAAAGACTCAAGGCTAAAGTGGATGAAAAGAGGAAAGATGTACAGTTTCAGATTGGGGACTATGTGATGGTCCATCTTAGTAAAGAAAGAATGCAAAAAGGTATGCCTACAAAGCTCCATATGAGGAGAGTAGGTCCATGCAAGGATTTAGCAAAGTATGGAGAAAATGCTTACAAGGTGGAGTTACCTTCAGATTTAGCCATCTCCCTGGTGTTCAATGTTGCAGATCTGATCAGATTCAAGGGTGATATCAATCAACAAGAAATAGGTACACCTAAGGTATTACAAGACATTGATCCAAATGCCATGCCCAAGAAAGAACAGGCTAAAGCAAAGAGCATCCTAGAATCCAGAGTGAAGAAGGCAACTAGGCATCAAATCTATATGGAACACCTGATCAAATGGAAGGATCCACCTGAATCTGAAGCCACCTGGGTTGAAGAAGGACAGTTCAAGAAGTTTGGAATTGATCTAGCACTTCTAGACCCCAAGGTGCCTTAGCTTGTGCTGAGGGGGAGTATGGTGCAAGAGCACCTCTATGAGGGCCCTCACCTTCTTATTTTGGTGTGTCAAATGCATGTAATTAGCAATAAGAGTCATTATGATGCTTGACTCCATTTTGGTTGTGTCTAGGCTAAGAGTTAGTCCTAGAGGTCTGTTTGTCTCTTTAGGCTTGTTTTGTCCTTTACTTTAGCAAAGTGTTTAGTTGGGGTCTATGGTTTTAGAAGTTATTGAGTAGTGGCTAGGTGAAGAAAATGAGTGCTTGGTAAGCCTCAAAATAGTCCATTTGACTTGAAGAACAAAATTGTTCAAGCAACTAAAAGTTGCTCAAAAGTTGCAAGCAACTTTAGCAATATCTTACTTTTGTAATGGTTTACTCAACCAATAGACACATGAGACTAAAAATACCTAACATACACAAAAGTAAAAACATATTTAATTGTCTAAAAACCCTAATGTATAGGTTGGGAAGTAATCTATGTGAAGTTTCAGTATGGTACAGGCAAACTAGTTTTGTTTGAGAGTGGAACAGTCACTATTATGACTGAGATATTGTAAATATAGTGGAGTGTGTTGAATATTTGAAGGCTTTATTTATTTATTAGTGTTTAGACTTATTTATGTGTGAATTATTTTAGGTCCTTTTGTATTTTGTAGCATATTTTGTATATATATCTCTGTGTGTTAGTGCTCTGCCAGTTTGGAGAGCTTCTTGCAAATGGGACTGTAAATTTCTTGTCCACTATGGGTTTGCCATGGAAAAGTGGATATTGGAAGTACAGAACCTAATGTACATTTCTAAAAATGCATGGCCCTTGAGGAGAAAGAAAAACATTTGTTTGATGATGCCCTAAGCGAGTTCATCATGAATCCGGCTAGGTTCCAGCAACCTTTGGAAAGCTCCAGCAAGAAAATAGTGAAGGGTTAAGACTTGGCATTTTGAGGGAGTCTTAAGGGATGTATAAAGGTCCTAACTTGTGAATGAGAAGTCTTGAAACATTGTCGATATGGTTTGGTGAAGCAAGGAGCGGGGAATAGCCTAGAAACCCTCAAAACCCTCATTTTTGCAAAGTACATTATATGGCCTTTTGGCAACCCAAGACCTCCAAAATCATTGAGTATGGAATAGTAGAAGAAAGTCTCTTTAAGTCTAGTAGGCTTGGTCTTGTATGGGAAAGGATTTATAGGTCCTATAAATCTGGGAGAGGCCTAATTAGGCCTATTCTAGTAGCCCTAGTTTCCAAAGAAACTATCAAATCGGGTGAAAACCCAATGGAGCTAATGTTATGAGCAGGTGTTAAATGCTTCAAAAACACCTTGGCACCTATTATATTTCACTGTTGGAGCATGTGTTAGCTTTGGGAGTCAAAAGACCCTTCAAAAGCCTCAGAGAAGGCTAATTGCTAACTAGCAAAGCATGGTATATTGATGAATGTGGATTGATTGAACTTGGTGGGATAGTTGGGTAGATCAAGGGATACTTTCATGTCATAACTATAGATCATCCCTAGGTGTCAGAGTACATAGGAGACCTTAGACAAGGTGCAGAGCATAGACTAGCTAGTCTATTCTAGCTTATCCCATCAATTTCTCACCGATATCATTGTTGACAGAGTTGTGAAGTAGAAGAAGTATTATTTGAGTTCATTGCTAAATATTTGTGTAGATAAATGAAGATTGCTAGTATTTACCTGAAGGAAAGAGAATCATTGGAAAACTATTGTCAAAAACCTTAACTGCAAAGCATTTTGAGGTATTTATCTAAATCTAGAAGCTTGTTAATTAAGAGAAAATGGATGCATCAATGGTAGTAGACATTAAGGATAGAGCTAGACCAGAATTTAAGAGACACCTTGCTAAGTCAACAAAAAATGATATGTCAGTAGTCCTAACTAGCATTTCCTACAGAGTTCTACATGCAAAAGATATAAGGGTGTACATTCATTAAAAATTTAAGGATTTTCGGTCTAGTGCCATCTATCAACAGTACAAATCATTGTGCAATAAAAATCTAGTTTTAAAGGATGAACACAGACACATTGCTAAAAAAAAAATTAGAGCACATGGTAAACTTTCCAAACAAATTTTAGGAGGAACAAGTGAGATATGTTCTTGGCAGTATTCATGACCAGTTCATGTGGCTAGACCGACTACATAAAATCACAAAAGAGGCTATTCATGCAGTAATAGATTTGTGCTCAACTGATGAAGTGCCAATTTTGAGAACAATTGCTAAAACCACTGTAATTGACCTCACTAAGTCAAAATGGGACACAAGAGTGATGACTGTGAATGATATTAAAGACAAGGAGGTAAAATTTTCCTCAATGGTTATTGGTTACAAGATTTTCATGTCACAAAAAATAAACAATATACTGGGAGGAGCTATTCACACCGCTCACATGATGATAAAGGAAGATAAAGAGTATGATCTAGCAGAGGTGATGCAAGAACAACTGATTCTAAATATGGAAAAGATCAAGAAAGAAAAAAGAAAGAGATTCAAATATGATTAGTTGATCACATGTCTATTCTTCTAGTTCCAAAACATGTTTCTAGGTATGAGTAATGTTACTTGGACCACTGATTCTCCAGTATATATACAGATAAATAGTTGTATTAAGATTTTGGGAAATGACTTTACTAGCAAAGTATGGGGCTATTTTAAATATTTTTAGAAGAGGATGCAAGAAAGGGAAGGAATTCCCTCCGATATAGTAGAGAAGTATAAAGACACTATCTGATTTATTGTAGATATCGACACATGCATAATGGAGGTAGTAGAGGCTAGAAAAACATGGTATATATGCCAATGGGCTATGAAGTGGATAGAGATATATTGGAATTCTATGCAGAAAAGCTATTGGGAGAACCTCTTGTTCCCAACACCAAGGCATGGAACAGTCCATGAAAATTCTATGAAATTTCATAATGAACTAATGCAACCGGTGATAGAGAAGAAAGTTAAAAAAGAAGTAGAGACATTCATGACTAGAAAGGGATTCACAAAAGATAAAATTGAAACAGCCAGATTGTTGCACGCATTGGAAGAAACCAAAGAAGCCACAGGAAGTGAAGATGCAAAATTAGAGGCCACAAGGACAACTAGTAGTGCCCCCACTAGTTGACAAGCTAGAAGATCAATCCAAATAAAGAAAGAGAAAACCTCACCAGTGAAAACATAAATACAAAGAGCTACTAAAGGTGAGAAGGAAAAACCCATAGCCATTGTTGTTTCCATAAAAAAGAAAGAAAGAAAAGGTACAAAGGCCAAATAAGGAAAATAAAGATAAAGAAAGTGACGAGGAGACAAAATCCGACAAAGAGAAGAAGGAATTGAGAGCATCATGCAAAAAGGAAAAGGTGGTAGGTGCCCCTACACCTAAAATAGTAAAAGGTCAATCAAGTAAGGCTACATCTATTGGAAAACTATTGGACGATGTTAATAAGTATGGTCAATTAGTTGATGTAAATAAATATTATCATATCTTTGATGGTGAAGAGAAAATGAGAATTGAGGATGATGTAATTGGTAGCATGAATAAATTGAAAAAAGTTTTAATTCAATTGCAAGGTCAAATTTCAAATGACCTATATAATTCAATTGATGGAAGATGGAAGGTTTCTCTTGAATAGGACAAAATATTAATAAAATTTTGTTTGATAGATTTTTTAACTGAAGCATCAAAGGAAGAGATCAAAGAAAAATTCAATGAAGTCAAAGTACTGTTCAAAACCAAAATAAGAGTTAACAAGACTCTTAGTTGGTGAAAGTTTATCAGTACAAGATGAAACAAATTTTTTTTTGAGATAATACTTCAAACTAGATAAAAGGTCAGAAGAATCAATGAAGGAAAGTGATCCAATGATTACTCAAATAGATGACAATTTAACAATTGATGGTGTACAAATCACTCTTGATCAATTTGATATTATGGAAACACCAATGAAGGTACAAGAAAAGCCTCAAGAAATAGAAGTCCAATTAGGTACACTTGTAACACAAGAAGTAAATGAGGAGCAAAAGGGAGAAGAACAAGTAGAATTTGATACTAGTCTACCCCTAACCAATGCCTCCCATATCAGTATACAACCACAAAAATAAAAGTGATACAACAATCGGTGAGCACTATAGAGACAAGAAAGGAACCTGAATCTAGCAAGGCTAATAAGACAAAAGAAAAAGGTCAAATTGATTTCAACAAAGTGGCTACAATGAGTGCCAAATAATTGATAGATTCTAAAAAATCCTTTAAGACTCAAGCCAAAGATTAGGTTATAATTGTAGACACCTAAAAATCCATTAGAAAATAAAATATTTTTATTTTTTGAAAACCCTGATGACATCATCATTAATTAATTAATTAATATATTTTTATGCCATTAAATCCCTTTATTTTAATTAAACATCTTTAATTAAATAATCTCTCCCCAAAGCATTTAAATCAATTTTAAGTGATTTTCCTCTCTTTATTGAATCAATATTCAATAAATGATGTCACAATCCCTAAATAAATTTTATATTTATTTAAAGCCTAAAACCTAAGGAATCTTCTAGCCTTTTCTAAACCCTTCCAATCTTTGCTAAAATTCTCTAAACCTTTCCTAAACCTATTTAGGATATGTTTCCTACATTTCCTAAGCTAATCTAAGTCTCATTGACTTTTGGTCAAACCCTTCCCTTAATGAACCTTACACACTCATTAAAAGCCTCTTACACACTCTTTAAGACTTCTTATAGCCTCATAAAGAGACCCATGTCTCTTCTTCCACACTTGTTCCCCTTGCACACTTCCCTAGTGTTTCTGACACATGTGTGAGAAACCCTAACCCAAGGTAAACCTTACCATACCCCTAACCTCACCTCAAACTCTACCTCTAAATCTAACTCATCCTCCTAACCCAAGCCCTTCCAAAATCCTATAAAGACCCTCACTTCCTAAGAGAAAATAACCAATTCACATCATTTATATTAAGTAGTGTTATAATGCTAGAATAGTCCTAGATCTTAAGCTTTCTTCATTATATGCTAGATTAACTCATTTTCCATGCTTTTAACACATCTTAGATTAAGTTTAATGGATTGAACCTAATTCTTCCAAGATTTTCTCAATCATCTTTTCATCATACATCTCATTTGGTCTAAAAACAATAATGAATTACTCATAAGTAGCTTAAATTGTATTCTTGAGCCTTTAGGATCCTTAAGGCCTAAGGGGCAAAATGGGTGTTCTATACCTAGTTTTTTGCCACTATGGGGTTCTTATGGTCCCTAACCTATCCTAATATCTCCTAATCATCATTAGGTACATGCTCCAAGTGATTCAAGATCCCACCCACATCCCTAAAGCAAGAACAAATCAAACGGTGACAGGGTGTTGTCATTTCAATTCTATCTAAGTGTCTTTGCATTCATTTTTCTATTTAAGCTTAGGAATATGTTGTTAGATTCATGTTAAATAATGTTTGAATGTCTATTCCTATTTTGAATAGGTTAACTTTGCACTGGTCACATTTTGGCATGCCCGGTGGGACCCTACACGCCTTCTAAACTGCATTTTTTAGGGTTTTCCAAGCAAAAAACTCACTTATTCAGAAAACTCATCCTGTTCTAGGGGAATAATCATAAAATTAAACTCCTTGGGGTAATTTATCATATGATAAAGGACATTGGCTCGTACTGGAGCCACCCACCACTTGTATGGCCTCTTTCTAGGCAATTTTGGCTTGTTTTTGGCCCACTAGCCCTATTTGCTTGTGCTAGAGAGCATCCTAACTCATACTAGCCCTACCCATCACTCATATGATTAAAGGAATGAAAATAACCTACCCTTTTTACTCATATGGGAAACATGGGGCATGTGTAACGCCTTAATCAGCGTTTCAGTTGGTTTTTTAGGTTTTTGAGGCCTTCCTAGGGATTCTTAGCTCCAAATCTTAGTTTTTAACCCCATCTTTTTTAGGTGCTCTCAAAATAAATTAAAACATCAAGAAAAACTAAGGAATTAAGGCTCTTCAACTTTTTTTATCAATTAGGAATTTCAAATATTTCATTTGGTTGCTTAAAACGAACACTAAACACACTCTTGAGTGCCTTAAAATCAAAGAATCTGCAAATATTTCCTATTTGTTCCTAATCAATCCTAATAAACTTAAAAAACTTCCTATTTGGTCTTAAAAGAAATCAAGATCACTTCTAAGGTCTTTTAGTTGGCTAAATTGAACTTCAAATCTAGGGCTTTAGAATGCATTCATGCAAAGTAGAAATACCTTATCTTTTTGGTGCATAAAAAGAACCTCAAATCTACAACTCATTTCTAAATGGTTCCAAATCAATCCTAAGTGCATGAAAATAGTCCTAAATCCAAATAAATGTTTTTTTCTAAAGTTGGAGTGAATTTGTTTTGCAAAATCTCAAAAAAAATTCAATGTTTTAAGCAAATCTAGGAACAAATTTGCAAATATTTTCTAAAGGGTTCCTAAATGGTCCTAATCATTCCTAAATGTTCCTAAATCATCCAAAATGCTTTTTTTCTTGGTTAAAATCAAACTTCATTTTGAAAAATATTGAATTCTTTCCAAAGTCTCAAGCATTAAATCAATCTAGGAATCTTTTTTTGGGCATAAAACATACAAACTAAAACACAAAATCTTGAATGAAAAACCAAGGTCCAAAAGAGTCATTTTTACTTTGAGTCCAAATAAAACACACTCTAGAGGGACTTAAATGGTGAATGAAAAGCATCTCTATTCCCTTTCTTTCAAGTTCAATTTGAAGTTCTTAAAAGTGCGCAAACTCAATCTTGAATGTGTTAGCTCTTTTTCATGTAGAATCGCCAATATAGCTATTAAGCTTGACTCTCAGGTTCCCAATTCCAGATTCTTACAAGGAAAAGGCTAATTGATAAGGACCAAGTCCTTCTTCTACTTCAGGCTCCATAGACCCAGGCGGGTGTACCTATCTTCAGACTCACTGCTTCACAATGAAATCCTTGCAGTGGATTAGGGGTTCTCACAATGACTTGCTAATGTCTCCTGCTGCAACTGATGCAGAGCTTAGAAAGCCAATCCATGATGTTAACAAAAGAAAACAATCATTGCATAAAAATGGAAAAAGTGACAAGGGTATTCACCCTTCTTCTCTTCGAGCTTAAAACTCAGGCAGGTTAACCTATCTGATTCACTTCTACAAGGAATCACCAAAAGCACTTGCACTATTCAATGCAATCGACAAACATTTATGCTCTTAAACATGAAAGGGAAAAGTGATTGGAAAAGATTTTGATTACAAGTCTAGTTTAAACCAGTGCCTAATCCTGGGCATGGAGTCATGAGATGCACATCAACATGAAACTTCAAATCTTATACAACTGAAAATCAAACAATGCACCTTGCACACCATTCTTTCTTCCTTTTATCTGGACATCAGATCCTTATGAAACATCATATTATCAACAACAATCTTCAAGATATTACACTTTCCTTGAAAGAAACTTGAAAGTCATTGCACCATTTACCTTGTAAACAGGTATACAGAGATTCCTTACAAATCAATATACAACAATTTGACAAAGACACAAAGAGACATCAGACAAATACAGGAAAGGATTTCCACTGTCTTTCATTGAATCACCTATATCTATCCATTCAAATCACAAAAAAATCAAAATGAGAACTTTGAAATGAAACTTAGAACTTGCATTCATGGAACTCAAACTTGCAGAGCTCTGCTCATGCAAAAAGATTGGAACCCCCTCAAACTGAAAAGAAAGGAGAATAAGAAGAGAAGGGGGAAACACTAGAAAGCATCACAACTTGACACTTGTCTAACTCTGAACTACTCACTGAATGAATCACCATGTCTGGAATAGCAAAAATGATCTGCCCTCATCCACTAAAAACACTTGTTCACCTGCCCCAAATGAAAACATGAATGACCAGATTGCAACAAACAAGATATCTCATAAAAAACCTCTTGACCCCTATTTCGTTCAACTGCAAATATCTTGAAACCAATGAGACCTACATCAAATTTGACCTCAAAAATGGATTCCTTATTCTCTCACCTTTCCGGCGGTATATAACACTTGCTATTTAGGTGAAAAATAAAGCCCCCAAATATTAAAACAGTCTCCCTACTCTGCAACTTCAATTTTTGAATTTTTGATATAGTTCAAACGATATAAAAACATATCTTTTAACTTTGATTTTTCACGAGTATGCACAGGAATTCTAAATAAAATATTATTTATTGCCCCTGCAGCAGGACCCACCTAACACCCCACCTGACACATGGAAAACTCGGATTGGCCGGTCTGCCACCTCATTTGCACCTATTTGGTGACTAGGTGACTGTTCATATTCTCTAAATCGCTGAATGTCTTCTTCTAACTGCTAAGTATCTCGCGAACTAGCGACTGCTATCCTCTTAATCGCGGAATGTTAGTCTCTAATCACTGATTTTCTCACGACCACACGACTGCATACACTCCAATTCGCGGAATCATCTTCTCTAACCGCTCAAACTTCTGGTGAACTGGCGAACGCAGTCAACAGACCGCCACCTCTGAATCGCGCAACAATCCTCTAACTACCAGCTCTATTCCGTGAATACATGACAGATTGCCACGTGTCACCTTGTTGCATGATCGCAAGGGCCAGAAATGGCCCATGCGATCATGCGACCACCGCATGATACTGCATCAAGTTGGCACAGAGTCCAAGAGGAAGCCCTATTGATTTTGAGAAAAAGGGTAGGAGAAAGAAACAATGAGTCAGCATTTTCATTTTATCAAACATTTTCTAGTACAGTTGATAAGCTTTTAATGGATATTGATTTCCCAGAATTAGAGTGGGTACAATTATTTGTAGAGCTTTGTGTGCCAGAATCCTGTGATTTGTCAGCTTCTTGTATAGAAGAAACAACTAAATGTGTTAGAAGATGGATAGATGAAATTGAAAATGTTGAATCTGAACTTAGTTGTGTTGATGCTAAGTCTACCTATGCTAGTAGTGTTGAATATAATGCCAACAATGAAGTCTATGAACAACAAGACAATGAGGAAGAATCTGTAACTGGAAATGATTCCTTTGAGTTTGTAGAGTTCCCGTATTCTCAGCTTGTAGATGATGACTTCTTTTTTCAGCTTGAAAATGACTCATGTGAACAACAAGAGTTTGAGTATGATGCAGATGAAAGTGATACTGAGTCTTTTGCACAAAATGAGATAAATCAAGAAGTCTTGTCTCTTGTTTCCAACAAGGAAGATGTATTCAGCATTGAGCAGGAGATCAAAGAAAATGGGCAAGAGCTTCAATGCCTGCTCAGTAGTGAGAAGATTTCACAACTCCTAGATGCTGACTTTCAGAGGTATGCACACACATTTGATTCTAGAGTCTCATGCCCGACAGACATATGTTTTGATAAAGAGGGTATTAATCAGGGTATCAAATGTGAGAGATATGATGAGTTCCTTTCCCCTATTTTTGAAGTTCACGACATGCAGATTAAGAGTACATATGATTATGATGGATTTGCTACTATCATGTATGATGAGTATGAAGATGTATGTGCTACTGTAGATTCAGATTATCATGAGTCTAATGTCATTGATCCTCACATATGCCATGATGCTGAAGGAAAAGATGAATCTGAATGTGTATTCTCAGATTTACAAGTAAATGATGAACCATTATTTGACAATGCCTTCCCATGTTTACAAGATGCTGATAAAAGTTATGATCAGCAAGATTTCTCTGATTTATTGCAATCTGATTTCTGTTTAGAGACATTTTTTTTTAGTTTGCAAACTGATGTAAAAGAAGCCTATCCTGTGGTGCAAACTAGTGTTCAGAATGTGGATGTTTCCAGCCATAATGTTGAGTTGGAATGCTTCACTTTTCAACATGGTAGTGACAATGAAGAGTGCGACGGTTTAATGTCACACAGTGATCAGTACTCATGGCATCCTAATAGCTTTCCTGTACCGAATAATGGTGAGTTTGCTGACCATGTTTTGTATGCTGAACTGATGAAGAATGTGAGTATTATTAATCAAGCAGATGTGAATGATGAGCTTGCCTGAATGGGATGGAAATGAAAATCATGTATTTGACCGAGGTAAGCATTGATTTCAGTTGAAAGTTTTGTAAATACTTGTACAGTTGCTTTCCTTTCAGCAGTAGTGTAGTTTGCTTTGGAATAAGGAACCAGTTTTGAGGAGCTTGTTGGACCCGGTTTAGTAAGTTTTTGAGAAGTTGGAGGAATAAAAAGAAATGAAGTTGTATTTGGGGTGGTCTGCTCTTCCAGAAGATTCTGGTATTCTTGTGCTGATCTTACGCTCAGCCATCCCCAGACAGAGCCAATGTTGGTACTCAAAATGCAGTTTTGAGGTACCATGTAAAATTCTTGATTAGTGCTCATTTTTGGCCTTGTATTGGATGCTAGTATGGGTGTATTTGGGGTCAAATCTTGAGGTCTATATGTTCATTGCTTTGCATTCATCCTATCAAGTTTTTTTGAGTCCTTAGATGGCATTTTCAAATGGGTTGGCATCGTTTCATTTCTAGGAGGTCGTGAATGCAAAAATTGCTAAGTGTGAAGGTCACTGGGAAGGGGTACTTTGTCATCTTGTAATGTACACCCTAGAGAGTGTCATGAAAATATGATCATAGGTTCTTGTTCCACATGTTCCATACTACTTATGTTTCCAGTTTCAGGTCCCTGTGATAAGTTTTGACCCTATTTATTCATCCCCTTCCGGAGGTGTTTCCTTATTTTTGCACTTGTGCACTTGTTCAATTTTTCTCGGAGGCCCTATTTATGGAGCTGTATCTTTTGCTTGGTGATTGGAAATAAAGTGATGGTCATTTCCTTGCATTATAGACAAGTTTTACTCTACCCCTGTCATTTTGTAGCTCATGATGAATCCATTGGATGTGTTTCCCAATGTGATTCCATTTGCAGTTTCTGCTAGTTTTCTGATTGTACCTGGCAGCTTGTTTCCAGAGGTCAACTTTGTGAGTTTGTATCTTTTGGCCGGGTGAGCTTATTTGAGAAATTCTTGTTGCCCTACATTGTAAGCATAACATACTCCTTCCAGTTTCATTTTGGATCCTTTGCCAATCAGTTTGATTGCTTTTTGAGGGTGATTCCGAATGCAGCTTTTAAGTTTTGCTGCATGTCCTAAGTTTACTTATGCAAGTACCTGTTTTCAATGAGCTATATCTTCTATCTGAAAGATGCCCAGATCAAATCAGTTATGGATTCAGGTTGTATACATCTTAACGTACTTGCATGCCAGTTTGTCGCTCCTCCAGGGTCCGTTTGCTATTTTTACCAAGCCATTTCCGGATGCAGTTTATCAAGTTCTGATAGTGTGTTTGCAGGAATAGAATAAAATGAACAACTTTGAAGGCTTGTAACTTTTGCCTCGGTTTTCGTCATGGGATGCCATTTTGCAAGATGGATGAGTGTGTATCAAAGAATGGGCTTGTTCAGTGGTGGTGCCCAATTAGGTCATTGTGTTAGTTTTTAAAGCCAATTTTTGAGCTTGTTCTCGTGATTTTGGTGATTGCAAATGTGGCACACATGATTCTCTTCTATTTTAAAAGGGGATCTTATTTTCTTCTCCAAGGCATTTACTCGTGCATGGAATGATGCTTGTAAAGCATCCTCTGCAACATTGCTTGTGCCAGGTGGTAAAACTTTTCTGGTTAACTATCTAAATTTGCAAGGACTGTACTAGCCTGGTTTCACTTTTCAGTTAAGTGGAACAATTGTTCCACCCAAAGATCCCAACAGCTGGAAGGATAAACAAACATTGTTTCTGATCCAGCATCTTCAAACATTTACTTTGACAGGGAAGGGCACTATTGATGGAAAAGGAAGCAATTGGTGGGGAAAATACAATGCTAAACCAATGGTTCTTGAATTTAATGATATGGAAGGCTTTACACTTAGTGGATTAATTTTGGTCAATAGTCCTTTTTCCCATGTCATAATCACAAATTGTGACGGTCTTGAGATTGTGGGTATTACTATTCAGGCACCAAAAGGCAGTCCAAACACTAATGAAATTGATACAATTTTAACCAAAAACCTTCACATAAAATATTCTACAATTGAAAGCGGAGATGACTGTGTGTCGATAGGTGATTTGTCTATAGATATCATGGTTAGTGGTATCACATGCGGTCCAGGCCATAGGATAAGTATTGGAAGTCTTGGAAGAGGAAACATGAAAGCATATGTCCATTTAATTCATGTGTCAAACTGCAAGTTGAAATCAACTAGCAATGGATTAAGAATCAAGACATGGTTGGGAGGTTTCATTATTTGAAATGAGCTGCCCAATTAGTAACATCCCTGATATTTTCGATTGAAGGTTCAGAGACAACATTGGCGATGAATAGTTTTTCTTTGGCAAATTTTCTGATGAAGCTGTTTCCATCCCATCCAGAGCCCTCTGTTTGAAATCGTTAAATGCCCGGTATATATAATGAAAAGGGAGGTGTGCATATTGTATGCAATGAAGAGTGCATTGGCAGTCAAATGCACCAGCAGCCTCACGAAATAATGAAGGAAACTCACGTAAGAGGTGGGGAGACCATAATGAATGTGCAGTCATAAAAAAAGGAGGCTCATGTACCATTTGAAGAGCTATGTGCGTGAGTATTTGGGGGGGTGAATGCAATGAAGAGGAGCCAGTATATGATGTGATATGCTGATAGTGAGGAAAGCTAACGCCAATAGAGGATGCTTCCTCAAGAAAAAGAAAATATGAAGGCCCTTGCATGGATGAATGAGGGGGACGCCCACATGAGATGGAGAGATCACTGCTGGTCACAGATTAAATCCAGCGTAAGTGCTAAATGAGAAGGAATGTAGATTCAACATAAACATAGATGGATGCCAGCCCAATGCAATGAGGAGTGGTATGAGAGCAACCAGTTGGAAAGTCTAAGGCATGTGGATGCTCTGCACACTTGAGGTATGTAGTAATTTGAATGACTTGCGTGGAGACCAACAAGGTCATGACACTCACGCAATCCAAACGAAGTTGCTAGCATACAAATAAAAGAGTGGCTCACACAGGCAAACTGGATGGCTTGTTTTTGATTGAATCTGTTATGTGCATGAATTTGGGACTGTGTGCTCACAAAATAAAGCCTCATTGAAGCCACCATGCTACCTTGCATCGCCAATAAAATATATAGATTAGAAGCAAAGACTAGTTTTAAAATCTGCAATCCTTGCGCAGAATAAGTGAAGGCACGATCTTTTGTTTAATTGAACACATTGGCATGAGGGAAAACCCAATACAGTGATAAGCCAAGAAAACTACAAAAGAGGCTATTTATTAAACTAAGGTGCCAACCCGAGGGAAAGTGCCTTACGTACAACAAAGGGCGGCTCACTAGAATGTGGAATGGCGTGATGCAGGGAAGTATGAATACCAACGCAATAATGAAATAGAATGATGGTTTACTTTAAATGCCCACACAAAGAAATTAAAACATTGTAGGAACCAGCACATGAAAGAGGGCTGCAAGTTAATACCAATGCCTGCATAAATGCAAGGCTGGGCACACTTGGTTTTCAAAACAAGTTCTCCAGATTTATCCCACATTTATACCAATGCTTTGTTTCTTAATGTTTATAAGCTGGAGCGCTTAACATAAAATGCAAATAAGAAGCCACAGAGGCTATTGGCGGGCCCTCTTGCCTGGAGAACTGCAGCGCGTGGGGCCCACATAATTTTGAAAGGAAGTGCTAAGGGAGTCTTTAAAACTGTAGAAACCATTATCCCACATCGCTCCTGCTGGGCAGATTTCTAATGTTTGTATGCAGAAGCCCACATAATGAAGGTAGCTTGAAACGGTGGAAGCTATGCCCGTGTGACTGCCCATGACGCACCTCAATTTTTGTGCCCACGCTTGACAAGAGTACATTTTGCAGAGTGGTCGCATGATCGCATGGGCCATTTCTGGCCCATGTGATCATGCGCCAGGCTGACACGTGGCAATCGGGCGCAAATTCGCCAGAAGCTCAAGCGGGGTAACATAAAAAATTAGCGATTCAGCGACTGACAATTAGGTAACCGTCATCTGCCGATTCACCAGTTAAGTTCACGGTTACCCAGATAATTTTGAGAATGGAGTTAGTCACCTAGTCGCTTGATTAGATGGCAGATGAGGTGGCAGGCCAGCCAATCCGTGCTTGCCACGTGTCACGTGGGTCCCGATAGGGCAACAAAAATAATATTTTATTTGAAATCTCTTCTGTGCATCTGTTCAAAAATTAAAATTATAAACATGAATTTATATAGTTTTGACTATATTAAAATTCAAATGTTTAAGTCGCAGAGCATAGGAGCTAATTTAATAGCTGGTGGCTTCATTTTTGGGCCAAATAGAAAGTGTTATATACCGCCGGAAAGGTGAGAAAATGAGGAATCCATTTTTGAGGTCATATTTGATGTAGGTCATGTTGGTTTTGAGTTATTTGCAGTTGAAAGTCTCAGGGGGGCCAGGAAGATATTTTGAAAATATCTCATTTGTTGCATCCGGTGACTCATAAATCAGTTTGAGGGGATGAAAATAGGTGCTTTTGGGAGAGAATGAAGCAGATCAAATTTTTGGTTTAGAGCTGGGTGATTCATTAGCAGGAGATTTAGAGGATGACAAGTGTTAGTTTGTGAATGAATCTAGAGTTTTCTCTTCTCCTTCTTATTCTGATTTCTTAGTGTTGTAGGGGGTTCTGAATTTTGGTTCTCCAAGGGAGAAATCCAATTCAAGTTCCATTAATGCAAGCTTGGTTCTGAAATTGATGTTTTAGTCTAGATGTAGTGTCAATTTGAGTGTACTGAAATGGGTTTTATCAATGAAATATAGCTGGAATCTCATTGCAAGTATTTTGATGTCTCTGTCTGTTTTGGAAGTTCTTATGAATTGGATTTGTAAGGCAATGTCCAATTTTTCGTTTACAAGGTAGACTATGATTTTGTCCATAAGTTTCCTTTAAGGAAGGAGTAAATCTGGCTGGATAATCTCTGAGAATTTAAATAATGTATAGATTTGATGATCATGTGTTTGCAGTGAAAATGATAGTCTGTAAGGCAGGGTATTGATTTCAGGTATTTTTGAATTAATGAAGATTTGTGGATTATTCTCCACTTGACTCCGCACCCTAGGATAAGGCACTGGTTTTACACCAGACTTGCATCCAAATCATTAAAATCAATCACATTTCCTTTTATGTTTTGGTGTGTTGAAAGATAAACCAAGTATGATGGGCTAGAAGCCATCCCCTGATTCATTTAGAGTAATGAATCTCTTCATAGGATGTTAGTGTCCTATCTAATCCATGATTATACCTACCTATGATTTGTAGAGAAATTATTATTCAAGGTAGATGTTCATAGGTATACCTGCCTGGGTCTGTGGAGCTCGAAGTGAAGAAGGATTCAAATCCTTGTTGCATTAGCCTTTCTCTTGATTGGACAAAGAGCATAAAAGGGAGAGAGGACTCTGGTGTTCTAGTTGTTTTTCCTGCTAGAAAAAGAGCTAACAGAATGCTCAAGCAAAGAAACTATAATCAGTTGACGTTGTTTTCAAAAAGGAAAGAACAAATAAAAGCCTTAAACACTTGTGTTTGCAAAATTTCAATTCAATTACTTAATCAATATGGGAAGGAACCTTTATTTGTTTTTCTTTCTAGGAGTCTTCAAAATTTTTCAAATCCTTGTTAATCTAAGTGACGTAAAATACTTGAACTCAGACAAGTTCACCTATTTTACTTCTAGAGAGGCCTGTTTGGAGAGAAAAGTACTTCCTCTCTGGAGAATGACCTCAAATCGGTACCTTTCCTAACCAGTATAGAAATAAAGTGTTGAGAAAACTCTCGCTTACATCCCCTCAAGCTCAGGCAATGCATGTTGATGGTAGCCCGGGGTAGGTGAATAATCTCTACTATTTTGGCATGGTCAACTAGGCTCTTAAGTGAGTCATGCGGGTACAAACTAATTGGGAGGACTCCATGGAACAACTACAAACCTGATAAAATAGAAGCTACCCTATCTACACTCGAAGGTGTCAGAATCCTTGTGCAATTACCGATCCAAGGGGTTTACTGGATCACCTTAAGATACTCACCATATGTATCCGCTTTTAGGGGGTATCAAGCTATGGGAAAGGATTTTGATACTCACCTTCCCTTAGGTAGATCTACTTGAAGTGATTTGCACAGTCAAAAGCTCAATAAAAACACTTGTTAGAATATACACCTTTCAAAGCTTTCTCTTAAATTCACAGTTAAAGTCATTGCTTGTATCCCACAAGGTTTCTTTGTCCCTTGTCAAGATTGTTTTCAGAGTGTCTATTATCAAGTTAGTCCTTTGCCATCGAGACATCATAAATTTGGGCCAAAATCTTCAAACAAAACCTTGTAGAAGAGATCCTTCAAAATCAGACATCTGAAGCCTTATTTCAAAACAAATTACCAGAATCTTTCCAAGCCATGTCAGATTGGACCCAACACAAGAAATCTTGACTTCCCATACCCCCAGTTTACCAAGAGAAGAAATTTGCAAAGAGAAATATCAAAGATCACCAACATTCCCTTAAAGCAATCCAAGCATAAGAGAAAAATCAAGAGAGACTAGAAAATATCGAGTATAATGCAAGAGTCAAGCAGTTTGCTTACCGATTCCAAGTTAACCATTGCTACGTCAATCTAGAGAGAGAAGACTAGCTGGATCCATCACATATCCATTCTACCTTCAGGATCCCAAAAATCCTATCTCGACAGTCCTTCATCCTAGATTATCCTAGTTTCATCCTTGCATCACCCCCAATCCTTAGTTGCATCCTATAAACATTCTTAGTTGCATTCATCATCATCTTCCTAGTTGCATCATAAGTCATCCATTTCAAATTTCATCTAGGTCATCCTCTTAGAAATATCATCATTCCATCATCCTTCACCATCCTTCCCTTGGCAATCCACAATCAGAATCCCAAAATCCTTGATCCAAATCCAATATCCATCATGCAAGTCAAAACCCACCATCCTTGCACCAAATCTAGTGATCCAAATCTGAAATACTTAGTGTTCAAACCCTTTGAGTTACTTCAAATCCTTATCCTAAATTAGAAATCTCCCCCTTTGACAAAGCATTGTCTAAAGGAAATGCAACTTGTCCTTGTACAGCCTCATCATCTTGAGCAAGAGATTGGCTTGCATTGATAAGAATCTAGTTGACCAATCCTACCATTGATACTACATCCGAACATGGTATCTCATTTGTTGACACTTACTAAAACTTTCACCATCATCCCACCAATCCTCCACCAAATCTGCCATCATCTTTGAAGCATCCCACCAATCTTGATCCAAATCAGAGCATACCACCAATCCTTCATCATCGACAAGCATGCTACCAATCTCTCACCATCTCCCACCAATCTTTCATCATCCTTGATCTAAATCAAAGCATCTCACCAATCCTCTAGCAATCCACCATCCTTAGAAGTTTCTTAGACTTGCATCCATCATTCTATAGTCTTTTTAGGAACATCTTGCATCCATCCATTCTTTGCATCTTTATCTTTTAAAAACTCCATTGCATGCCCATCGAGACAAGATCCAAAAAATGAAGGAACATGGATCCTTATCAGACCCCCAGCTCATCTAATCCCAATCTTTCTACCAGTGTGATGGTAGCTTACAATCCCCAGATCCAACAAACCAGTAATATATGGGATGATCCCAATATCCCCCCGGCTTCTTTTGTGATGGAAACATTCATGAATCATCTGGGGAATGCACAAATAGTTAGTGCACTCATTGCTCAAAATCAACGAAACATGTTGGATAACTTCACACAAGAGGGTACTCCCATTCCACCATATCTCCAACCTTGTATTCCTATCAACACCATCTAAATCCCAATAGAAGCATACACCCCCATCATCCAAAAAATCCCTGATCCACTTTTTCACATATCACAAGTAGCTTCGCCCATCCCTCCCCTTTTCCAAAGAAGTTTCACAAGTCCTACAACACAAGAAACACAATCCACTCCATTTCCTTTCATAGGCACAGCATCATCTTCCACAACAACTCAAGCCATCCATCATACCCAAAGCTTCTCGCAAAACCAAATGCCACCTCCCATGCAAGCTTTTACACAAGTGATTCCTCCACCTTCCATGGGCCAAGAAATGTCATTATTTCTAGGGGAAACACAATCATCCTTCCCATTCACTCCACAAGCTTCTACACCCATGCCATCATTTCCAAGGGAAACACAATCATTTTCCTCCTCCTAGCAAGCTTCCACATCAGCACCGCCCTTCTCATGGGGAACATAAGCATCTTCGTCCACACCCCAACAAACATTTACCCAAGCACAAGACCAACAAACTACATTCATGACAAGTATGCCTTCTATGGGATTTACAAATCCACCTTTCATGTCCCAAACTCCCATCACATATACCTTTCCTGCATCCTCCGCATCACAACTTCTACCACAAACCAATTCTCATTGGGGCCTTACTCGAGAAGAGATGCTAGCTTTCAGAATTGCAACCCACTTCTTTGCATCTATACCAACAAACCAACAAGCCACCTTCCCCCAAGTAGCGTAACAACAACAAACACAACCTCCATCAACTTCTTCCTTTCCCCCATTTGCAAACCATCTATTCACACCACCCACCGCATCTCAAATAGTTCCATCATCTCAACAATAGAGTTCTTCCCATCTCGCAAGTTACCTTGCCCAACCACCTTCTATTTTCATCTTCCCTCCATTAGTTCCACCCTTAAGCAATGCAGGAATGCATCCATCCTACATCAACCAAGCACAAAGCCAAGTATATCAAGGGCCATCTTATTAGTAAGCTACATCACTTTACCAGCCTCCTCTATAACAACAATACTTCCCATCATAGCAACACACCCCTATCATTCCTCAACAGCAACAAGCTTCATTCTACCCATTGCAACAACAATATACCATCGTCCCCCAACAGTAGCAAGCAGTCCCATATCCTCCTCAGCAATATGCCCCCGTACCTCAACAAAATCCTCCCCATAAATCATCTCCCCAACATCCATTCCAGTCTACCTATCTTGCTGGAAAATCTTCGTACCCCACTCCATAATATCCACCTCCAAATCACCCTTATTCACCAGCACTATTAGACCCTTTCCAAATGGGAGTACCCTCTCCAACACTAATCAATGCTGAGTGAGATGAAATGAAGAATGCTCTTAAAGAGCTCAAAGTAGGCACATATAGAAAAACCTTCAAGTTTGAAGAGGTGTGTCCCTATTTGTTTGATCGATCAATCATAGTTGTTCCTTTCCCTAAGAACTTCGGGACACCCAAATTTGATAAATATCAAGGGAAAGGAGACCCCGTAAACCACATCAAATAATTCTATATGGCATGCCAAGAAGTGGCATACAATAATAACTATCTTTTGTGCCTATTCCCCAAAAGCTTGCGAGGAACTGATGTTGAGTGGTTTTAAAAGATACCCTATGGGACCCTCACAACCTTTGCTGAGCTCTCTAAGAAGTTCATGGCCCAATATGCCTACAATGTCGAGAATGATTTGGCATTGCTAGACCTTTGCAACTCAAAATAGAAAGAAGGGGAAAGCCTAGCAGACTACTTGCAACGATGGAAAAACCTCACGACCAGGTTATCATATCAACCACCTGAGAAGCATATAACCAAGATCTTCATTAATAACCTGCATCCCAAACTATCCCACTTCATGAGGATGAACTGCATCCAAACATATCAAGATATCAAAGGCAAGGGGATAGATATTGAAAGAGGTCTCCTAGATGAAGGCACAATCTGGCATCACAAAGATGATTCCCACAACAAATCTAATAATGACAAACCCTATTACTAGAGTCATAAAAAAAATGTTGTTATTTATGGAGCCACTAACACCAAGCATGTACAAATTGTCGTGGTTGGTCCTACACCGACTCCTACATACCAAAATCAACAAGCACCCATCTATCAGATACCCCTGTAAAAATACCAACAACAACAACCTCAGATCCCTCAACAACCCATGCAAAAATATTAGCAGCAAGTGCATCAAAACCATCAAGGAAATCTGACCAATCAGGCCAATGCCATCTCCACTACTCCTAATTTGAATAGACCTAGAGCCTAGACTTACCGAAAAAGAACCTTCACACAACTTGGTGAACCACTAGATGTTATCTTTCATTGAATGGCCAAGGCCAATCTGATCACATACCCACCAATCCAATAGTTTGATGATGCAACTCCCAAACCCAATTGGTACAATGATCATGAGTACTATGATTATCATCATGTCAAAGGACACACTACCCTAACGTGTATGAAAGTCAAGCATTACATCCAAGATCTCATTGACCAAAAAGAGATCCAAGTGGACACACCAGCCCAAGCTTCACCTAATGCTAACATGCATATATATCAAAATGTTTTCATGCGACTCAATGCTAGGAAGAACCAAGTCAACACCAATCCTCCTCCCCAGAACCAAGGCAAAGGAAAGCAAGGATACCATGTTGACCACAAAGATTATACTATAGCCCATATCAACTACGACAAGTTTGATGGATGTATAACCCAAGTCAAGCCCACAATCAATGTTATCCATGTCAAAGGAGCATATAGTCAGTGTCCATTCACCACATGTTGAGGCCGGATAACTATCATCAGTGCACATCCAAGGACAACACACAATGCACAATACAACCTTACAGAACATCTTGGGAACACACTTGCCCAAATCTCCATCCTTGACCTTCTCTACACTTCACCCCTCCATCAAGAGATTTTCAATAGAGCCCTCCAAGAAGAACATGTCCCCATAGACATTAACACCATCCAGTTCGAGAACCTTATGGGACATCTATCTGCATCATGTGTGCTATCCTTCAAGCTGTCTGGTGTACCATCTGTTGCACCTGACCATAATCTCCCTCTCCGCATCACTGTCATGGTTAGAGATTTTTCCATCAAAAGGGTCGTGATAGATAATGGCTCAGCCCTAAACTTATGTACTTTGAAATTCATTCAGCAGATAGGGTTCACAAAAGTTGACATCTCACATGAAGCTATCACCATCAAGGCATATGACAACTTGGAGCATAGCTTTGAAGGTGCCATTCTTTTTCCTATCAAGCTAGGCCCAACAACACAAGACACCATCTACCATGTTGTTGATCTTGACTTACCATTCAACATCCTCCTCAGCCACCCATGGATCCATTCCATCAAGGTTGTACCATCCACTTACCATCAGTGCATCAAATTTCCACATTGAGGCACTAAGATCACCATCCATGTAGACCCCCAACCTTTCAAATAGTGTCGTGCGATCGAAGCATCATTCCCTCATTCCACCCATTGTCTTGAACCAACATTGGCACTTCCATTGCCAGCTCTTCATGATCCCATAACAATCCAGAGACTATCCTCACCTCCACTCTCTCTTTTGTCAAGATCAAAAACCAAGGATATGGTGAATACACTCTGAATGATGCATTTTCAATAGGGGCCCTCTCACTTGATACACATATGCAAGGGCACCTAAGTCACCAAAGAGAACCCATCGAAGAAAATTATGAAATCAAGCAAATGGGACCTATGACTTTTGTCTCCCATGGAAACATAAATGGTCAAGAGATGGACCTTGACATCAATAGGTGGTTTTATAGAGATTCCCCACCACCTAACACTCAACTCCTAGGCTACTTCAAAGACAAATATCCACAATCACACAAGTATGCCACTGAATAATAGAAATATTAAGGTAGTGGTCTGGGACTACAAGAAGACAGAGGAAAAGACCTGATCACAGCATCAAAGAATCCACAACATTAAGGTCTTGGCTTTAATACACCTCACCTGCATATACAAGAGCCCAATACTACAACTGAGGGCACCAACATGACCAACATTCCCTTCTTGAATGGCCAGGACAGCCTCATAGAGATCGAAGACATTCGAGAAGAGAAAGTAAAAAAATCATATGATGACATCTTCAATGATGATACCCTCCTAGGCACTTCTATCCTCCTTCAACTCACCATTAACCTCATAAAACTTCCCCTCATCCACCTCGAACTCATAGACTAGGATCAACCAAGCGTCACATACATTGATGACTTCCAAAGAACACAAGTGCTCCTAAGGTTCATGGGAGCATCAGGCCAACAAACAGATCAAGATTCATAATCAACTCACATCTGTAAGCTCGACCCTAAAGGATATTTTGGGGAAGAGGCAAGCTTTAGTCGCAAAATTGAAATAGAAAAAGAAAAGCACAAGTCATTATGTGAAAACCCCTCTGGAGCACATTCTGATTCTAAAAAAGATAAAATAAATGACATATCTTCTGGTGAAAACCTCTTTGAGGCACTAGAAGATGAAGACTTGCCTCTTCCTCCTATCCAGGGTTATAGAACTGAGTAGTCACCTATCATCATTGAGGAAACCAAACCAATCAACTTGGGCATAGAAGAATGTTTGAGAATCACCTACATTGCAGCAACTTTAATAAAGGGTGAAGAAATGGCTCTCACTACACTACTCCAGGAGGCCACCACAAAATTTGCATGGTCATATGCACATATGCCCGGGCTTGATCCAAATCTCATCATGCACAATCTTGCAATGGATCCCAATGTCAAACTAGTCAAGTAGAAGTTAAGAAAAATGCATCCAAAAGTGGCCTTTTTAGTAAAAGTAGAGCTCAAAAAACTCCTCCAAGAAAAGATCATCAGAGCCATTGATTACTCAGATTGGATCTCCAACATGGTCCCAGTCACAAAACCTTCAAGCAAGATAAGAATTTGTACAGATTTCAGAGATCTCAACAAAGCATGTCCCAAGGATGATTTCTCATTGCCCAACATAGACATGATAGTAGATCTCACAACGGGCCATGATATGTTGTCACTCATGGATGGCTTCTTAGGATACAATTAGATCTGAATAGCAAAAGAAGATCAACATAAAATAACATTCACCGCTCCATGGGGTACCTTCTGCTATAACATGATGTCGTTTGGCCTAAAGAATGCAGGAGCCATTTATCAACAAGAAATGACAGCCATCTTCCATGACATGATCCATAAGATCCTGGAAGACTATGAGGATGGCATTCTTGCAAAATCTAAAACATGAGGTGAACACCTAAACATCCTTAAGAGTGTGTTTGATCATCTACATCATTATGGCTTGAAGCTAAATCTAAAGAAGTGTGTCTTTGGTGTAACATTTGGAAAGCTTCTAGGTTTCATTGTATCACGGCATGACATAGAGATTGATCCCAAAAAGGTCAAATCCATTATGTAAATGCCTCCTCCTAAAACACTCAAGCAGCACAAGAGTCTACAAGGAAAGCTCCAATCAGTGCATTGATTTATCTCTTAGCTGGCAAACAAGTGCTAACCATTCACGCATCTTCTTCGTAAGGACACAAGCTTCAAATGGGATCCCATCTGTCAGAGAAGCTTTGACAAGCTCAAGGAAAATATAGCTAACTCTTGTTAGGATTAACAAGGCATAAATAACAATTACATGCAAATATAACCAATATCAAAAAATAATAAACCACATAGAAGAGAATACAAGACACAAAGATTTAACATGGTTCACCCAATCCATGGGTTACGTCCACCAACAGCGAGTCCAATATTTTATTATCTAGTGATTACAACATGATTACAATCTATAATCCCTTACAGCTCAATTCCACCACAAGTACTAAAATCATACATACATAAAATCCCTAACCCTAAGCAATATTATACAATATTTTTCCACTTTAGGGTTAGAATGAGTTACAATCATGTTGGCCCAAAAATAGCCAAAAATATGTCAGCCTCAAAAAAATTCACCCCGAACACCAATGAGGTTAGGAGGAAAAGTGTACAATACTTTTGTAGATAGTACTTTCCTAATCAGTCACCACAAGTTAACAATCTCCCACATGATGACTGATCAATATCCACACTAAAAAACTTCCCAGTTGGAGACTGGTCCTATAGCAATACCGCTACCATATGAGGCTCTCACTGGAATGAACCACCTTGGACTTAGTTGTTCCTTTATTTTGTTTAGTCTAGAAGACCAATTAAAGCTGAACATGAATTCAACTTCTCCCTTGTTACTACCTTTGTCAACATATATGTTGGATTATCATTTGTATGAATCTTTTCTAGCTTTAACTTTCCATCATCCAAAACTGACCGAATGAAACGGTACCACAACTGTATGTGTTTTTTCTTTGAGTGTAAAGCAAAATTCTTCTCAAGATAAATGGCACTTTGGCTATCTGTATGCAAAAAATTATCCATCTGTGGATGTCCCAAATCTTCAATGAAGAATTGAAGCCATATCATCTCCTTGGCTGCCTCTGTAGCAGCAACATACTCTGCCTTTGTAGTGGATAAAGCAACCACCTTTTGTAGTTGAGAAATCCAACTCATTGTTGTCTCACCAATAGTAAATACATAGTCTGTAGTACTTTGTCTTCTATCTATATCTCTTGCCAAATCTGAGTCAACATAGCCTTGTACAGTAGTAGTAGAACCCCCAAAGTGTAAACACTTACTGGATGTACCTCTCAAATATTTGAGGATCCATGTGACTGCATTCCAATGCTCAATACCAGGGTTACTCATATATCGGCTAATGACTCCCACTGCATGTGCAATATCTAGCCTAGTACATACCATAGCATACATTAAGCTCCCTACAGTTGAAGCATAAGGTACCTTGGACATTTTAGCCTCTTTTATTGATGTCTTAGGACACATCTCCTTAGTCAATTTCAAATGACCAGGAAAAGGTGTGCTGACAGCTTTGGCATTCTCCATAGAGAAATGTTGCAACACCTTCTCAATATAATCAGCTTGAGATAGAGACAACTTCCTATTTTTCCTATCTTTGCAAATTTTCATACCAAGGATTTGTTTTTCTGCCCCCAAATCCTTCATAGCAAATGAATGTGTTAACTGTTGTTTCAACCCCTTAATGTGAGCCATGTTAGACCCAGCTACAAGCATATCATCAACATATAAACATAAAATAATGTATCTATCATCATCCAACCTCTTAAAATAAACACAATGGTTAGAATGACACTGACTGTATCCATGCTCATTCATAAAAGTGTCAAATTTAATATACCATTGCCGAGGTGATTGCTTCAAGCCATATAAACTCTTCTACAATCTGCACACCAAATTATCCTTACCCTTGACCTCAAATCCTTATGGTTGTACCATATATATTTCTTCATCCAAGTCACCATGAAGAAAAGTTGTTTTAACATCAAGCTACTCTAAATGAAAATCTTCAGTAGCCACAATACTTAAAATAGTATGAATAGAAGTCATTTTAACAACTAGAGAAAATATCTCATCAAAGTCAATGCCCTTTTTCTGTGCAAATCCTTTTACAACTAACCTGGCTTTAAATCTTTTCTTACCTCCATCCTCTTCTTTTATCCTGTAAACCCATTTATTTTGTAAAGCCCTTTTACCTGTAGGTAAATTACATAAATCCCATGTTTTATTTTGCAACAAAGAGTCCATTTCATCTGTCATTGTAGACTCCCACTGAAGCTTTGTATCCACCTACACAGCTTCATTATAACATTCAGGTTCACCAGCGTCTATTAATAAAATAGAATACAAAGAGGGAGAGAATCTCTTTGGAGGTCTACTTAGCCTTGTTGACCATCTAACATTCACTGGGGTGTGTGGTATTTGTTGTTGTTGTTGTTGCGGAGCATAAGGAACTACTAGAATGTCATCTTTTGGAGTATCATCTAGTACTACATAATCATTTTCTTTCTTCTCATGTTGCTGCAACAAATCTTTGCACAATACATTCTCATTGAATATGACATCCTTGCTTCTTACAATTTTATGATTTTCAAAATCCCAAAGCCTATAACCAAATTCATCAATGCCATATCCAAAAAATACACATTTTTTTGACTTAGCTTCTAGCTTGGTTCTATTTCCAGAATCTATATGTGCAAAAGCTTCACAACTGAAGCTTTTGAGAAAAGAATAACTCACCTTCTTACCACTCCATGCTTCCTCTGGAATACCATAGTCCAAAGGAGTAGAGGGGCCTCTATTGATTAAATAAAAAATAGTGTTCACAGCCTCTACCCACATGTTTTTGGGCAGCCTAGCATGCAACCTCATACTTCCTTGCATGCTCCATTATTGTCCTGTTCATGCGTTCAGCCACTCCATTTTCTTGTGGAGTCCTTGGTATAGTTTTTTTCCTATGAATACCA
This sequence comes from Chamaecyparis obtusa, assembly GCA_027943335.1. Lineage (NCBI taxonomy): Eukaryota > Viridiplantae > Streptophyta > Pinopsida > Cupressales > Cupressaceae > Chamaecyparis > Chamaecyparis obtusa. The sequence goes on along the minus strand of BSBK01005278.1, from coordinate 394,015 downwards.
TTAGAGGAAGAATAATCTTCAAATTATGTGCTGCAATAATCACCACCATTATCAGATATGAGATATTTTAACCTTTTACCAATCTCATTCTCAACCAAGCATTTCCATTTCTTAAAAGTTTGAAATACATCAGATTTCTGTCTAAGGAAATAAATCCATACTTTTCTTATTGCATCATCTATAAATGTAACATAATACAGAGAGCCACCAAGGGAAGATACCTGAGCTGGTCCCCATACATCTGTATGCACAAGCTCTAATCTCTCATTTTTCTTTTCCTTCCCACTCTTTACAAAACTAAATCTCTTTTATTTTCCATAAACATAAATTTCATAGAAATCCATATTGACACATTTTAGACTAGGTAAAACTTTCTTTGAATGAAGTAATTTCATACCTTTTTCACTCATGTGCCCAATTCTTTTGTGCTAGAGCATTGTGTCAGAACCTACAACAACAGTTTGATGTTATTCCTGCTCAACTGCAGCCACTGTTCCTGAACATTCATTATCTTCTAAAATACTTAAAGTAGAAGGAACAGTATGACCTATACAAAGATATAAGGTTCCTACTTTCACACCTTTTGCTACTACTAAGGAATCTTTTGAAACCTTCCAATTTCTATCATTAAAAGTAACTGTGCAACCCTCATCAGCCAGTTGCCCTAATTGAAATTAAATTCCTACTTAGCCTTGGAACATGCCTTACCTCTTGTAGTAGCTAATGATTCCCATTCTACAACTTAATCTTAATTTTTCCCTTTCCAACTATCTAACAGGGTTCATTATCTCCCAAATAAACTAGCCCAAAATCCCCTTGGACATAATCAAGAAAGTAACCTCTATGGGGTGTAGCATGAAATGAATCCCCATAATCTAAAACCCATGAATCATCAATACTTTCTAAAGAAAGAAGCAAGGCATCCTCTTCGGGTTTATTACTTACCACATTTACCTCCTTGTTACCTTCTTGTTTGTCCCCTTCTTTATTAATCTAAGACCAACAATATTTCTTCTTATGACCTAGTTTTCCATAGTACCAGCAATTGTTTGGCCCTTTGGATTCGGACCTCTTTCCCTTTGATTTTCCTCTTGATTTCCCATGGATTTCCAAAGTTGTTTCCTCTCTCATTGGTTCTACCTCTGCTTTGTGTGTTTAAGACACTACCTAATGTGGATCCACTTGATCTTTTCCTATGAATTTACTCACTCAGAATAACACCAATAACATCTACAAATTTTAGGGTATTAGAACTAGAAACAAAGTTACTAAAAGCCATTACCAAGCCATTCCATCTTTTAGGCAAAGAACACAAAATCAAGAGAGCCCTGACTTCTTCATCAAAAATAACATTGATAGAATTTAATTGACTGGTAATTGTATTAAACTCATTTAAATGATCAGCAACTAACCCACCTTCTACCATTTTCATATTAAACAAATGCTTCATGAGAAATACCTTGTTTGAAGCGGAGGCCTTTTCATACAACTCCGCTAGGGTTTTCATCAAATCTTTAGTCATCATTGCTTGTGTAATATTGAATGCCACCAATTGTGCCAGGCATAATCGAATACTACCAAGAGCCTTTCTATCAAGAATTTTTCAGTCCTCATTAGAAATGCTTTCTGGTTTGTTGGCTTTTTCTTCCAACGGCTGCCATAGATCCTTTTGATAGATATAGTCCTCCATTTGCATTTTCCATTACTGAAAGTTCTACCCATTAAACTTGTCAACTTTTAGCCTAACCTCATCTGCCATTTCTCCTACTCAACCGTGAGACTCCCACTAAACTATGAGATCTTCCTACAGAGGATAACTGAAAAAAAACCTCACTCTGATACCACTTGTTAGGATTAACAAGGCAAAAATAACAATTACATGCAAATATAACCAATATCAGAAAATAATAAACCACATAGAAGAGAACACAAGACACAAAGATTTAATGTGGTTCACCCAATCCCTCAGCTACGTCCACCAACAACAAGTCCAATATTTTATTATCCAGTGATTACAACCTGATTACAATCCATAATCCCTTACAGCTCAATTCTGTCGCAAGTACTAAAATCATACATACATAAAATCCCTAACCCTAAGCCATATTATACAATATTTTTTCCACTTTAGGGTTAGAATGAGTTGCAATCATGTCAGCCCAAAAATAGCCAAAAATATGTTGGCCTCAAAAAAATTCACCCTGAACCCCGACGAGGTCAAGAGGAAAAGTTTATAGTACTTTCTTGGATAGTACTTTCCTTATCAGTCACCACAAGCTAACAACTCTCCCATCCTTGTACCACCAGTTTCAAGATGCCCTCTCATACTCTACATCTCGGCAACCACCACAGCACTGGGGACACTCTTAGCACAACATGATTACAATAATAAAGAGAGAGCCATTTATTATATCAGTCAAACTCTAGTTGGCTATGAGCTCAATTATTCACCAATGGAGAAAGCATGCCTTGCAATGGTCTTCGCCACTCAAAAGCTTAGACATTACATGCTAAGCCACAAAATCAAGCTCAGCTCAAAGGTGGACCCACTCAAGTATCTGTTATCCAGAACCACTCTCACAGGTCGTATGGAAAAATGGGCCATGCTACTCAATGATTTTGATATCCAGTACATAGATCAAAAAGTAATCAAAGGACAAGTAATTGCCAACTAGCTAGCAGAAGCACCACTAGTGGATGCCTATCCACTAATCATAGAATTCCCTGATGAGCACCTATGTATGATCAAAGAACAACCCATATGGAAGCTATACTTTGATGGCTCCTACACATTGCATGGATCAGGGGTAGGGATCCTACTTGTCACATCTCAAGGTGACTACATTCCAGAGTCATTTAAATTAGGATTCATGTGTACTAATAATATTGCAGAATATGAGGCACTCATCTTAGGTCTCAAAATAGCCATCTAGTGGAACATAACAGAACTCCAAGTGTTTGGAGACTCACAGTTGATTATCAAGCAGGTCCTAAATGAATATCAAACAAAGGATGACAAGCTACTACCCTACAAAGAACTGGTGGACAAATTGAAAGAGCATTTCCTAAATGTACAGTTCACACAAATACCAAGGCTTCAGAATAAATTGGTTGATGCAATGGTGACCATTGGATCCTTATTGGAAATCTCACGCGACTCATCACAATATGAATTCTTAGTCGAGAAGCTACACGTCTGCTTATGAGAATGTCAATGTAGAAATGGTGTGTGTCTTGGCTGGTCCTCAGTCCCCATAGTACCATGACATCCATGCATATCTTAAAAATGGTATCATATCTCCCCATCTCACCAATAACCAACACCAAAACCTAATTCAAAGAGCTTCCCTCTACACTCTTGTGGCCAACACCCTTTATCATCGCAGATATCACAATATCCTCTCTAGGTGTTTAGATTCAAACGAGGTCGTCCTGGCTTTACATGAGGTCCACGCTGGAATTTGGGGTGCCCACATGAGTGGCATGGTTCTAGAAAATCAATTGCTTCAATTTAGGTATTATTAGCCAACCATGGAACATGATGCTTGTGAATTTGTCAGGAAATGTCTACCATGTCAGCAGCATGCAAATATGATTCATGCACCAGCACAGGACTTGCAGCCTATTGTGCCACCTTGGCCATTTTCATGTTGGGGCTTTGACCTTGTTAGATTAATCACTCCCCTTTCCTCAGATGGACATAAGTACATCATAACTGCCACAAAGTATTTTACAAAGTGGGTTGAAGTGATTCCACCCACCCTTACTACTGGCATCCAAATATCCAAGTTCATCTTATACCATATCATTTGCCGCTTCGGCATACCATCTACCATCTTCACAGACCATGACACACCTTTTTAAAACTAGCATGTGGATGATCTATGTGCCAGACTCCACATCCATCACCATTTCTCCAATCCATACTTCCCCCAAGGAAACGGCCAAGATGAGGCAACCAATAAAACTATCTTGAAAATCCTCAAGAAGGTTGTCAATGATTATGGTCGTGATTGGCACCTCCAAATAAATCTTGCCCTCTAGGCCTATCGCACTTCTTATTGCACTCCCATAGGCACCACCCCATATTCCCTTGTATATGGTGCTGAAGTCTTTCTACCCATCGAGGTCAAGCTCCCATCATTACAAGTCTCCTTGAAGAACTATACCACTGATGAAGACTATCGTGTGGCACGCCTCACACAACTAGACATGTTAGATGACAAGAGACAGAAAGCCTATGATCATCTAGTTGCATACCAAAATCACCTCAAAATCAGTTATAACAAGAAGGTCCATCCAAGACAATTCCAAGTAGGTGACATGGTCCTAAAAGAAAATCAGAAGGTCCAAGCACATAGAGAAAAGAAAGGCAAGTTCGAGCATACTTGGTTGGGTCCCTATGTTGTCACAGCATGCTTCAGCTCTAGAGCCTATCAGCTATCTACACCAGAAGGTGAGCCCTTGAATGATCCTATCAGCATCATATATCTGAAGAGGTTCTATGCCTAAACCAGATCCTACGTATTTCAAAAAATCCATAAAATTTTGAAAAAGCAAAAAAATCCATAAAAATTAAAAAAGCAAACAAAAATAATCATCCAATGGTGAAAACTTGGCAATTCAAGCACCTTGGACAAGTATGTTGGTGAAAACTTGGCAAACATGTTCCATACATAGTAGAATGAGTCATTATCTATCAAACTCCCGTCCCCCCCCATCCCAAAACCTAGTCCTTTTTCGACCATCCCCCAGCATTCCTTTATTTAATCCTCAAGAAAATTCGCAATCCATCCTCTACATATCTTGTACCATATCTTGTATAGTGCAATCCTTCCTATATATATCCTGTATAGTGAGATCTTCCTATCCCAAATCCTAAGCTTATGTACATAGGTGTTGTAATATTTCCCCGTCTGTTGTCCATATCCTTGTGTCTTGTTGTACATATCCTTGTTAATCTTGTAGAAGCATTTGATCAGATAATCTTGTCCCATCCAGCCTTGTACTTCAGCAACATCAATTGTCAACTATTCTTGACCACATTGATTATTCCTCGACTCATCATTTGTCAGCGAACAACAACACTTATTCTCTCATCAAGCAATGGGTCCTTGAGGATGTATCCTTCCTCCTGTCAGACCTAATCTTCTACCAATCACACCAGGTTTGTGTCGATGTATCCTTCCACACATTCAGACCAATCTTCCCACCATCGATCAAATAAAATCTCTCTCCTTGGCAAAGGATGTCTTTTGGAGTTCTCATTTTGGTCTTGGATTTTGTCCTTTGGATCTTGTTAATCTTTTACAGCTTCTTATTATTCCTCTCCTCAAAGTCACCACGATCCTTTATATCATGGTGCACTACGAATGAGGACAATCTAGGGCAAGGTCTTTTGATCTTTTGATTCTTCCTGTGAGTCAGTCGGACATGACCCTTGCATGGTTCACATGTGATCTTCTGGGTTACATGGTGCACTAGGGAAATGTTGTTTGTTTATGGTTTTTCCATTATCATTTCTACCATGCTTCCTCTTGGGTTCATGTGTGATGTTGGGGCAACCTTGCGTGTCTTTTTCATGTGAATCCTATGCAATGCTGGTGACAAGGCCTTGTGATCCCAGTATCCTTAGCGGTTCTCTAATGTTTCTATATCAAACTAGGTTGTGCTCTCCACATTTACACTTGGAGCTCTCAAAAAACCCTCATCTTGCATCATATAGATTAATCTTGCATCTTGCATCTTTCATGTAGTTGCATCCTGCATCCTACATTCCATCTCATCTTGCATTCCTCCATCTTTGCTCTTGGAAGCTTGGTTATTTATCCTCCCTTGTTCCTTTTCCTTCTTCTATTTCCTTTCGAGAAAATTCCATAAAGTTTCTTTTTTGCATTATTTTCTCAAGGGGGCACAACCCCTTATTCCTCTGATTTCTAGCCTGGGGCATCTTATTTTTTTGTCTTTGATGCTACGCCACTTGCAGCATCACATCAAAGAGGGGCAAAATGTAGACACCTAAAAATCCATTCGAAAATAAATTATTTTTATTTTTCGAAAACCCCTGATGACATCATTTATTAATTAATTATTTATTTATGTAAGCTACAATTTATTTATATCTATTTTGAATGGCATAAACAAGAAAAAGTTAGACTAATCTAAACATTATATCAATTCAAAGCATAAACACAAAAAACCAAGCCACCTCAGATTGAGCCAAAACTAATGCTTCAAGCATTGTCTGATTTTCTCTAATTATGAGAGATGTGGGTGTGCTCTCTAAGCACTTGGAGCTTGTTTCTAATGCATTCTAGGGATGATTTGGTATGATGCATAAATGATTAGAAAAGCACAAATGAAACTAAGATTCATTCCATTAAGCTATTCTATGATGATTTAGAAAAAGCATGAAATCTAACAAATATACTAAAAAGCTTATGATCTAGCAAGAATCTAACATTATAACTCTACTTAATATGATTATTTGAATTGGTGAATTGCTCTTGGAAGAGGAGGGTATTTATAGGATTTGGGGTTTGGTTAGGGGTTGAGTCAAAGGGATGAGGATTGACTTTCAAAGGTTGAATGGCTCAAAGGTGAAATTTAGGATTTTCTAGAAGAGTCTAGAGGTTCTAGGGTTTTCTAGAGAATATCTAGGATTTTAGGATTTAAATAAATGTTAAATTTATTAAAAGGGGTTGGTTGAGGACTTTATTTATCAAATAAATTTAATAAATATGAGGGATTATCATGGTCATGGTTTCTCACATGTGTGAGCAACACTAGGGAAGTGTGCAAGGGAGACCAAAGGGTAAGAGGAGACATGGGCTTCATTAATGACATTTATGAGGGGTTTTCACCCAAAGTCAAAGGTTGAGGGTTTAGGCTTAAGAAATGTAGGAATCACTTTTTAATCAAGATTAAAGTGAGATTAGGAAATTCTAGAAGAGGCTAGGGGTTTGTAGGATATTTCCAAGGTTTTAGGAGTTAAATAAATATTTTATTTATTTAAAGGATTTTTTATCAATTTATCAATTAATAATTAATAAATAGGGGAATAATGTTTAAATGAGATTTAAACATTTTTGGAAGGGATTCTTTAATTAAAGATGTTTAATTAAAATAGGAGAATTTAATGGCATAAAAATAAATAAATAAATTAATAAATGATGATGTCATCAGGGGTTTTCAAAAAATAAAAATATTTTTATTTTCTAATAGATTTTAAGGTGTCTACAATTTAATTAATTAATATATTTTTATGTCATTAAATCTCTTTATTTTAATTAAACATCTTTAATTAAAGAATCTCTCCCCAAAGCATTTAAATCAATTTTAAGTGATTTTCCTCTATTGAATTAATATTCAATAAATGATGTCACAATCTCTAAATAAATTTTATATTTATTTAAAACCTAAAACCCTAGGAATCTTCTAGCTTTTTCTAAACCCTTCCAATCTTTCCTAAACTTCCTTAAACCTTTCATAAACCTATTTAAGAGATGTTTCCTACATTTCCTAAGCTAATCCAAGTCTCATTGACTTTTGGTCAAACCCTTCCCTTAATGAGCCTTACACACTCATTAAAAGCCTCTTACACACTCTTTAAGGCTTCTTACAGCCTCATAAAGAGACCCATGTCTCTTCTTCCACACTTGTTCCACACTTCCCTAGTGTTTCTCACACATGTGTGAGCAACCCTAACCCAAGGTAAACCTTGCCATACCCCAAACCATACCCCTAACCTCACCTCAAGCTCTACCTCTAACTCTAACTCATCCTCCTAACCCAAGCCCTTTCCAAATCCTATAAATACCCTCAATTCCTAAGAGAAAACAATCCAATTCACATAATTTATGTTAAGTAGTGTTATAATGCTAGAATAGTCCTAGATCTTAAGCTTTCTTCATTATATGCTAGATTAACTCATTTTCCATGCTTTTAACACATCTTAGATTAAGTTTAATGGATTGAACCTAGTTCTTCCAAGATTTTCTTAATCAGCTTTGCATCATACTACATCTCATTTGGTCTAAAAACAATCATAGATTACTCATAAGTAGCTTAAATTGCATTCTTGAGCCTTTAGGATCCTTAAGGCCTTAGGGGAAAAATGGTTGTTCTATACCCGGTTTTGTGCCACTATGGGGTTCTTATGGTCCCTAACCTATCCTAATATATCCTAATCATCAATAGAGATATTCTCCAAGTGATTCGAGTGCACACCCACATCCCTAAAGCAAGAACAAACCAAACAGTGTCAGGGTGCTCCCGTTTCAGTTCTATCTGAGTGTCTTTGCATTTGTTTTTCTTTTTAAGCTTAGGAATATACTGTTAGATTCATGTTCACTAATGTTTGAATGTCTATGCCTATTCTGAATAGGTTAACTTTGCACTGATCACAATAATAAGTGCAAGGTATTTACTCTCAAACCTGACAAGAATAGATTATGATGAAGTTGCAACACCAATTGAGAAAATGGCACATTTGCTAATTGCTACCACCGATGAACTTACATCACTAGAAGAGGCTACAAAGAAAAGAGCAGAGAAGGCCTATGAAGTAAAAAGGGCTACAAAACTTTCGTTGACCATTGCAGCTAACAACAACATCTAACATTGGTTATGAACCATTTAAAATTATTAATCAGTGAAGGTACCAAAATTTTGAAATCTATTGCAGATCATTCTAATTTTCTCAAGGATCTAGAAAAGAAGAAGGACGAAGCTGAGAAAGAACTTCAATCCTATATTATAAATTTTGACCCTAACATAGAATATGATGCAAGTTTTGGTACAAAGATTAGTGTGGTACAACATAAGATAAGGCAATATAAGAGCGAGGAATGTAAAAGGACTACAAACCTCATAGAATTACAGTGGAGTTTACTCCCTAAAATTGATATTTTACAACATGGAGTCAAAGAAGTAGAGCAAGCATTGACAGTACCTATTGGATGCAATGTTGATGGATTAGAAGAACTTGTGTTTTTACTTAGAGAACAGCTACAAGTAATCAAGAACATGTAGAATTAATGGGATACAAATCTATAAAGCTTGAAGACTACATATACATCAATTTTCCAATGCATGTAATTGTATACCTACTCTTTACATTAATAAATTTACTTATCTTTTTGATGAAACCTTTGTCATTGTTATCAAAGGGAGAGTAGATGAATATTTTTGTTGAAAATTTTGTATATTGATGCCAACTATATTCATGTGGATGAATTGGAAAAATGATACCGAAGGATTGGATCAATCGAAACAAGGAATTTGGTTAAGTGTTGAGTCTACTGGGTAGAAGATAGAGTTATGTGACACAGACAGTCAATCAAGAGAAAAAAAATAATAATTTTAGGTGATGGTGATACGATCATGTATTTGTTACTTAAATGTTATTTATTACTCATGTTTACCAGCACCAAGTTTTGGTAAGTTTTGTGAAGGTTGTGAAACAATTTAGAATGTATCGAGATGAACAATTAACTGATTGAGGTAAAGGTGAAAGAATTATTGTACCAATCAGTTAAAGAGTTATAGTTGGATAAGCTATGAGAGCCGACATTGGAAAACCTAATTTCATGATTTGGTATGATCGAATGGATTATTATGATGTTAGACAAACCAAATCTAAGTCGGTGGGTAAAACATTTTTTCTTAGAGAATGTGAAGACGTAATTAAATTGATATATAAGTTGGATTGTGATGCAAGAGGAGAACAAGATGTGAAATCTGATGATATTGGTGGAGTTACAAAAAAATGAGGATTGAAGATTGAGAAGTTAATGCATTTTAATGGATCTAATCAAGCAGAGAAGTTGTTGATCACAAATCACACACTTGTTATTTCTTAACAGTGATAGTGAGCTAAATCCCTACATTGGGTGGATCCTCACAGGTCCTAATTGTAATTCCTTTAACAAGGTGATACATTAATTTGTATTATTAAGTCCTCTAACAAGGCTACTCCTAATAGAGTAGAGATCCTAACAAATCTAGAGGGAAATCCCCTAACCGGGTGACATCTAACAATGTTTATGTAAAGCTCCTAACAGAGCAGATTCATTAGTGCACTAGTGGATTTGTGGGCATCAATCCCACATGTGGTTTTACCCCTCTTACAAGGGTTTCCATGGGAAAAATATTGTGTCAAAGTGTCAACTATGTGTGAATGCTTTACATGTTAAGTTTAATTATTGCACTTACATTTACATGTTTGGTAATATTGAAGTTAATTGTTGCACTAGCAGATGACAAGAGCTTGGTAGTGAAGGGGCCAAAAATAGGCTCAAAAAGAGAAATGATGTAACAAACTAATGCAAGGGCACAAAAGAGAGTGTAAAATTATAAGGCATTACAATATACAACACTACAAATTGAAACTTGAAATTTAAAATTTGGTATCGCAACTTTTGGAAGCCATAAATTTTGATTTGGACATCCAATATACAATTATTATATATAATTGGAAATCTTGTGAGATCTTAAACATTGAAATAATATAAAATTATTTTTTCCACTTTTTAAACTTCTGGGATTCTAGTGGCTTTAAATTTAGGTCTAAAACTTTGGAGGAGTAATTTTTAATGATAAAAACCGTAACAACTCTCAAATGGTAGATGATATTGAGATGATTTAATCACCATTTTCTTAATTTTTAAATTCCACTTATTGGAGCAAGTTTTCATGTCCATATTTATGCAAATAAGCTAACTTACTAAAAATAGTAGGTTACTATTTTTTTCCTTTTAGAACTTTTGACTATCCTACGCCTTTGAAGTTTCATCATGGACTCCAATACAACTATAAAAATCTACAAAACAACATAACAACTTGGAAAATATTTTTTAGGTGATGCAATATTTCCCTTACAACATTGGATGCTCCTACATCAAGCGCACTACATGGTTTTAATCTAGTGTTCAACTTGCCTAATAAGGCATCACATGAGACAAGTCTTGATATGACTAAAAATTTGATAAAAGGGTAAAGGGTTGATGAAATACAATCTAATGGAGAAAATATGAGCCCTTGTTCTTTACATGTCATGCTTGCATTGATTGCCATGTTGTCCACAAGATAATTATCAGGTGCATGTTTCTATTACCACACATGGGTCAAATAATGTATTGTATGAGTGGAAATGCCACTTTTAAAATATTAACGTCAAGAGAAGAAATTGTAAGATTCAATACCATGAAGGAAATGAGTGAAAGACAAATTTTAGAACAAAATATGGATTATAACTTTTGATATTCGTGTCATTTGGGTTGACAAATGTACCAAGTGCTTGTATGAGTTTGATGAATGAATATCTATTACATTCTTAGGTAAGTTTGCGTTTCTATATTTGCATGTTATTTTTTGTGTTTAACATGAACAAATAAGATCATGTATTGAACACCTACAACGTGTTTTAGGGTATTTGAGAAACACAAAGTTATGTATACATTGCATTAATATAATTTTGGGGAAAGAAACTATTATAATAGATATTTTGGTAATATTATGATAAATGTGTGGGATGGCTTATTGAGGGTTTGATTTATAGAACTATGGGGGTTCTATCTAAAAGGAGTTTTACATAAGCCTCTTTAATTAAAATTGAGAGATGTAACCCCTCGAGAATTAAATCATTAATTTTAAAAAAACTATTTAACTTAAGACAAAAATTAGGAAGCCACATAAGTAAGACAAATTATTGTGGAAATATCCTAAGACAAATTGGGCATCGTGATGGTGCATTTTTTAAAAGGGAAAGTGAGCATAAAATAAGGAAAAAGGAGTATATTACTCTTGTATAAAATATTAAAGATTTAATATTATCATTAAAAAATCTATTGCTTTGAAAAATTCATACAAAATATTAAAAATATAATTTCTTAGTGGGTGGCTGCAAGAAGTTGAGTCCCACTTTTGGCCAAAAAGTGGAAGTGTTTTTCCTGTTTTTCAAAATTTTTGTCAATTGATGTCCAAATTTGAAGCACTTAAAGATTGAATCTTGAAAAACTTCAGTAATATCAAATTTAGTGCTCGGAATCTAGTTTTCAAATATGTAATTTTTTTTAATACCCACATTGTATAAATTGAATTTTAGTATGCATGTCTAAAAACCACTTTTTCAAAATGCTTGTTTTAGGACCACACCTTATGCGTGTACAGACACCCTTTTTTGAAGTAAATGAATGTATTTTGGAGAATCCTTTTGGGAAAAGGTACCTAAAACACTGAAGATTGGTCAGGATATTTTTTCTTATTTTTTTATTGAATATTTTTTTTTATTAATTTTTAATTGACTATAAAGTACATTTTTGAAACCTGTGGTGTACAGACACCATAATTTGATGATAACTTCACCTTTTTTCAAAAAAAAAAAATTTAAATTGAAAAGAATTCTATCTAGTTTGGTCACATATAACTCATTTTTCAAAAAACCAAAAATTAAAAAAGTTATTAAAGTTTTAGTTAACCTTGGTATTTCAAGCTTAGGGACCACTTTGGCTTAATAAATATTGTATAAATATTAAATTTTATCATGTCACTATAAAATTTATATTTTTATAATCTGCACAATAAGAGCTAAAATGGGTTTTCATTTTATAAAAAAATTCACCTGGGAAGTTGTTCTAAAAATTATGGCAAGGCGGAAATTTTTCTATGTAATGCCTTAGCCATTTTTTTGTAGGTTGAAGCACAAGCTTGATCCCACCAAGCCTGTCCCAAACCAAAACCCAAGGCAGGAGGTAAGGTTCCCGCCTATAGATTTATAAATCAGGCACCCATTATTTAAATTCAAAAAATGGGCGCCTGTTTTGTAAATCTAAGAACGGTCCCATAGATTTACAAATCGGGCTCTCGTTATTAGATTCAAAAAATGGGCACCCATTTTGTAAATTAAGAATGGGGGCCCATTTCTTAAATAATCGTTGCAGCAAAAAAAACCCAGACTGTGGGCCTGATCTAATCATTGGCGACTTTTGATGTTGTATTCTATCGATTTGCAGCAGACAAACAGAATATTTCTGCCATCATTCCTTTTTTTTGTCTTACATTGGATCTCACATTCAGAAAAGATTGTTTGAATTCAAATTTTGGTGCAAAAATGGGATCAAACCGACGTAGAAAGAGGTCAATGAAGGTTCTGAAACCCAAGGAGATTGCACAAAATAGATAGGAGGCAAAACGACAACGAGAAAGAAGAGAGAGACTTCGAAATGAAAATAATGTTGGAGCATCGAATTCAACAATTGTTTCAAAAAAGGAGGATAATGAAGACATCATAATGGATGTAGAGGTTGAAGAAGCAAAATCAGGTGCATCTTCGAATCCAGTATTGGATACGGGTATGTCTTCGAATCCAACTGTTACAACTTATTCTGATAAAGATATTCATGATTTGCTAAAAGCGGGTTACAATAGAAATGATTTAAATTTTATTCCTGAAAATAGATTAACACGTTTAATTTCAGAAATTAGTAATGTTTATCATAATGATAAAGGAACTAAAAGTCAAACCCCAATTGAAACTAAAAATGAAACACCAATTCAAATTGAAATCAACAATGAAAATGTAGACATAGAAACACCGATTGAAAAAGAAACTCATTTAAATGATAATGAAATAAATGAACAATTTCAATTAAAAACTGATGTGTTAGACAATCTGCGTGGTTTGGTTTCATCAAGATAGATTAGGACACATGCGAGTAGATTGTTTAGACAATTTTTTTATAATAAGAAATTTGGGTTTCAATGTCAATTAATGTTATAATTAATTAAAATGTCTAAAATGCGAAAAGTAATGAAGAGGTTAGGCATTTATGTGAAAACTAAGAAGAAGGATGAGTCTCTAAAACAAGTTGTATCAACTGTTGCTAGTGCCTTTGACACAATTGGAAAGAAAATTCATTCTAAAGATAGTAATGTGGCATGACGAGCAATAACAATAGCTTTAGTAAACAAAACTACTACTGATAAAAGAATGATTTCAAACATAAGTGGATATCTTAATATTAATCGTAAAACTTTAGCAAGAGCTGTAAAGAGAAGAGTTAACTTTGAGAGTGATCCAGCAAACCATTTATGGACCTTCAGTGGTAGACTCCCAAGGTCTGACATGAAACTTACTGGTGAAGTCAAAACTTTGATTGAAAAATTTTGGCACGATAGTACAAGAGTATCCCCTAATGCAAGAGATGTTCTTAAATTAAGAGTCAGTTCAAAAGTTCATGATCCACACCCAAAACACCTTTTAGATATGACTCAAACAGAATTGTATTAAAAAAATTTGGATGATAAGGTGTTAACTATTAGTATTAGTCAAAGATCTTTTGAAAAATGTAAACCATGGTATGTAAGGATTAACAAAGAAAGAATCACCTATTGTTGTAAAACTCATGTTCAATTTCGTTATCATTATGATGTTTTTCGATCTATACGTTCTACTATGCATACTAATGAAATGTTGTAGGAATGTGGTATAAATATACCACCTAAAACTGTAAAAGAGTTTATATCAAATTTATTTTGTAACCCACCTAATGAGCAATTTTATCTTTTGAATGCATATGTTTCTGGTGTATGTGATTTATGTGGCAATCTTACATTATTAGATGAATGTTTGCATGAGAATATTTCATTTGATTTTGGACAACAATTAGTTGATGTACAAAGATTTAAAACTATTGAGTATCCATTGAAGGATGAAAAAGTTGGAAAACGGTGTGACCTAATAACTGAAAAACTTAGTGTTAATGCTTTTATGAATGAATTCAAGAGTAAGGTCATACCTAAATATGTGAAACACTCTCACAATTCTAGATGGCTTGATGGACAATTTCAGATATGCAAGAATACATTTCCAATTGGTAGTATACTATCAGTTGTTGACTTTGCAGAAAACTACACGCTTGCACCACAAGATGAGATCCAACCACAATATTATAATTCAGTGCAAGTGACAATTTTTGTTCATATTGTCTATAGACATGCACCCGATAGTATAGAAGAGGATCGGAAAATATTGAGAGAGTATCATTTCTATATGAGTGATAATAAGTTACACTCATCGGAGTTTGTCCAATATTGCTTTAATACCTTTTATGAAAATTTAATGGAGAGAGAAATTCATATAACACAACATCTAATATGGTCAGATAATTGCACAGGACAATTCAAGAATGCTAGAATGTTTTATTGGTTGAGTAGGATGCACAAGAAAACAAATATCCAACATATTTGGAGTTTTTTTGAGGCTAGACACGGGAAGGGAGAGCATGATGGTGCCAGTGCATGTGTTAAGAGAGCCCTTTGTAGAGAGCAACTCAAATTTGAGAAAAAATCAAAATTTAAAGATGCATGTGCAATTGTTAAATGGTGTAAAACAAGTTTGTCTACAGGATCAAGTCAAAACTCTACAATCAGACATTTTTTCTAGCTAGTTGAAGAGAAGGATATCCTTTCAAGATATGATTGTAATACAATCAGTGGATCGGCTAAATGGCATTCATTTAGGAGTTCTAATTCTAACACTTGGACTATATGGACTAGGGAGCTTGCATGTTTTTGTCAATTTTGTATTGTAGGTGAATGGGAAGAATGCGAGAATATAGAATGGGTTGAAGAATGGCAACAAAAATCCTTAACACCTAGTGAGAGACAAGATGAAGATGTTATAATAAATGAAGACTTGGATCATGCCTTTGCATCAGAAGATTATTATCATGTTTCAGATCTCATACAACCTAGTAATTTAATACAATTTAATGTAAAACTTTAAATTATACATTAGTTACATTTGTATGTAGAGGAATTTATGATTATATATATTTGAATTATAAACTTTTAAACAAGTTTTATTTACAGTGCAAATGTACTTAAAATTTTGTTTTGCAGGACATGTATGTTGTTGTTGCACCTGAGGATAATGAAGAGCAGATAGAGTATTGGTTAGCTCAATGTGTAGAACCCAAGAAAAAGTTGATATGTCATCAAGTAGATGATGATAATTTTTAGTATCCAATTGGGTCTACTATGGTAGTTGGTACATGGCTACGCAAATACCTAACAAGAAGGAATAGTTTACCAGCTTTTGAAGACTACCAATCAGAAAAGAAGATTATAAACTATTCCCATTTGGTAGTGGCAACAAATATCAAATTGGAAAGATACAAAGGGAGACCTGCTAATAATATTTTATGGACACTTTCTATGGAAGAGCATGAGGCAATCATAGACGCATTGCAAAAAAGAGAGGATGTTGATGGTACATTAGGTTGAATGAAATTTATACATGTAAGTTTTTATTCAATTGTCTTATTAACTTTCAAATTAAAATTAACTTTAATAAATGAACTTGAGTACAAAAATTCTAACATTTTAACTTGTTTATTTTTATGATGCAGATTGTCAGGAAGAACATAAATCTGCATTGCAGAAAATAGAGGATGTTGATGGTACATTAGGTTGAATCAATTTTATGTGATGTAAGTTTTTGTTCAATTGTCATATTTGTATATATATGTTTTCTATGTCTTCTTTCAAGTGACATAATTTATAATTTAGAGATATAGATTTGAAATTAAAATTAAATTTAACTTTAAATGAATTTTTATAAATTCTAACATAATTTCAACATGTTTATTTTTGTGATGCAGGATGGACCTAGAAGAACATATCTACATGAACTATTTATGTAGTACAAATGCACTCTTGTTGTAAATTCATAACTTTGTATTCACCTAATTTTGTTGTAGATATTAAACTATGCACATTGGTTCTAGATTATGTTCACTTAATTGATCTCATTACTTAATTTAGTTATTAAGTTTGTAACATCCATATTGTTCTTGTCAATTACATGTATTAATAGATGTCATTGTTAGATCTAGATGATTTTTTTTATAGTTAATCAAAGTGTTCATATTACTTGTAACACGTATCTAGATATTGTACTTAGATCAATTACACATAACAACTCATGATTAAGATAAATAACATATTACAAGTCCTGAAATAATTTACATGTATTGAATAATGTCCATTGAATATCAACTCATTGTTAGATCTAGCTATTTTTTTAAGGATAAATTGATAAATTACATAACAAGTCCTGATTAAGATAAATTGATAAATTACATAACAACTCATGATTAAGATAAATAACATAACATTGTCTTGAAATAATTTACATGTATCATAATGTCCATCATATCAACTCATTGTTAGATAGATGTTTTTTCAAGGATTTAAATTGATAAATTACTTAACAAGTCTTGATTAAGATAAATTGATAAATTATATAACAACTCATGATTAAGATAAATAACATAACAAGTCCTGATTAAGATAAATTGATAAATTACATAACAACTCATGATTAAGATAAATAACATAACATTGTCTTGAAATAATTTACATGTATCATAATGTCCATCATATCAACTCATTGTTAGATAGAAGTTTTTTCAAGGATTTAAATTGATAAATTACTTAACAAGTCTTGATTAAGATAAATTGATAAATTATATAACAACTCATGATTAAGATAAATAACATAACAAGTCCTGAAATGTCCATCATAAATATCACAAAACAAAGTCGTACTCTAAAAATAAGTCCAAGTAGAATATATGATAACAAGTAGACTAGTATATAATGCAAGTCCTAATCTAACAACAAGTAAACATAATATAAACATGTCTAAACAAGCCCAAATGGTCAGAACAAGTCTAAACAAGTCCAAATAAAAAAAAAAAAATAACATGAACAAGTCCAAATAGTCAGCATAAAATAAGTCTTGTCTAAATAGGACCATCATAATCTAAAGTCTCTACTCATCTAGCTGATCTACAGTCCTCTTCACTCCACGTGGAGAGGATTGTGATGCATCAACATGCTCTGTCTGGTCCCGACTGCCCTCATCCTGCTTTTTCTGGTCCTGAGTACCCCCATCCTGCTCTGTGTGGTCTCGAGTACCCTCATCCTCAACTACATGAAAAGTGGATGAAGCCAAATCCTGTAAAAACATTTAAAGTACAAATTAAAAATTACTTAAATTAATCATCTAAGATCTAGATACACATAGGACATTAAAAAATATCTAGATACACACAGGACATTGAAAATTTACATAAATTAATTATCACCTCAAAGGATAGTGTCGATGGATGCATTTGGCTTAATCCTGTAGCCATGCCAAGAGTCATGGTGGTGTCGACCTGAACAATATATATATTTAAAACATGAATTAAATAAAATTATAGTACATATATATACATAAATTATAAAGTATATATATAACTTGATTATATATAAATATGAAATAAAAACATGTTTACACATTACCTCTGTGTGACACGTAGCTAATGTCACCGATGAGTCAAGTATATGTGGCTGACTCTCAGTGACTAGTGGGGTAGAGGATGAAGGATTGTCAAACTGAGTGGTACATGACAAACCCTACAAAATCAGAAAAATACGTCAAACACATTATCAATTAAAGTTTATTTTGTTTAAAGTTTAAATGTATCAAGATCAAAGTGCATACCGTGAATGGAGCACCGAGATGTCGAGGTGTCGATGTCATATGATGACGGCTAATGAATATTGGAGGGTCAACCCTCCTCTGTTCACCAAAAAATCCACATGTATTATGGCTCATAATTGTATATAAATAAGAAATTTAATTTATTGCACTATATATTTAAATTATAATTAAATTTACCTGTGTGGGATGCTCATCATCTACATTGAGCAAATTGACATATGATGAGATATCATATCTGACATCACCATGTACGCCATCAACATCATCATCGGTGTATCCACCATGCGCGCCACCAGCATCATCAGCATATGCACCATGGGCAGCATCAGGATCAAGCTGCGGACCCCTACATATACCCCCACAACTGGTGCAAACATGTGCCATGCTGGGGGCAGTCCTTGCCTGGGTCATGTGCTATAAAAAATTACCCATAAGGGCACTCAAAGACCCAAGAGATGACTGCACTGCTCGATGATAGACGGGTTGAGGAAGTACAGGAGATGGGAGAGGAACAAGGGGCTCAGTGCGCACACAATTTCTAGTTCTGTCACTCAATTTGGCCCTTGGCCTATCCTGTGGCATGCCCCGGCCAACCCCCTAAAATGCTCTCATATCAAAATAATTGGGTTTCTTACCCAATTCAAACTCAGCCCATAATTTCTTCAAAAAATAAAGTGGGACCTCATGATTAGCGTGTGGTGGAGTGTCAAAAACCATCCACCACCGCTCCCAAAAATGTGCCACTATGGCGGGGTGTCTACACCATCTAATTGAGATACGTGGCTTCCTACCAAGTATCTACTCACCCGTTTTAGGGTTCTCAAAATAGCATGCCATATCATGTTTTGTAATTTTTAACTTATTAATCTCTTTATAAGAGAGGCCATCAGAATAATATGCACGCATATTCTCTCTCCACGACTCAAAACTATCAATCTCATAGTCTAATGTATGTATGGAATCTACTACGCCTTGCATGTTATCTGCAAGGCGTAGTAGGTGGATAGACGGATATGGATCATTCCTAATAATATTTATGTCTGCCACAATCTACTCAACATTGCGCTTGATATTATCTCTAAGTTCTCTGGGTGGAGGTGGAGGGGGAGGTGGAGGAGGTGGTGGTGGTGGTGCATCCTGACCTATAAGATCATCTATCTGAAAACCATCCATATCAAGTAAATCTGCATACAAATAAAAACATGAATAATTTACAATTAGCATACTTTAACAATAAGAGAAAGAGAGAGACAGACAAAGAGAGACAGAGACAGAGAGACAGAGATAGAGAAGAAATTTGAACTACATTTATATTTTAGTTTTCTAATTTAACTTATAAATTTTGATTTTCTAAAATAATAAAGAGAGACCTAGAGAGAGACAATAATTTAAAAAATAATCTAAACTTTTAATATGTTTCAAGATTTGAACTAAATTTATATTTTGGTTTTCTAAATATGAGAGAGACAGAGAGAGGAGAGAGAGGACTGAGAGGAGAGGTAGAGATAGAGAGGAGAGAAAGAAAGAGGAGAGAGAGATTTTTTTAGTGGTGAATATTCGCCAATTGGTGAATGTCACGATCGGGTGATAGAAATTGGCGAATAAAATAATCAAATACAGGTTGGATCATTCGCCCAGATTTTATAAAATGGTCATATAGTGGTCGGAATGTTTGCCACTATTATTACGTAATTTCAGTTTGGTAGTCGGGTTCTTCGCCCATATTTCTCTTTACTGTTTACTCTTATTCGCCACGGATTAAATTGAGTGTCTCTTTCGAGGATCATCATTCACCAAATTCCCATTTTGCTATGTGAAATTTTTATTTGTCCTAGGACCCAATTCACCATGCATCACACGCAATGGGGTCACAAGTTCCCACCCTATTTGCCCACTTGATTACTTGAAATTATGCGGGGTTCGCCAAATATTAGTTCTTATCATATGTAATGGTCGGCCCATTCGCCAAAATGGACGATGCCGATTATGAGGCAAAATCTGATGGCTAATATGAAAATGGTTTATTTGTAGTTGTCTATTTAAGATATATGAGTTTCATTATTAAAACATGCTAGAAAGAAGGAGCCTTCGAGAGATTTTCATTTAGTACTTAGTAGCATAATAATTCAGTTGATTCTGAGCTTAGAGCTCACAATTGTGATTGGTAGCGAACCGAAACGACTACGACTACGAGTTCATAGTATTTTATTGCAGCCTTAATTTGATGGAGATGTCACAGTCAAATTTAAACAGGAAGAGGACTAATGAAGGTGGAGCTGTCTTCTAGCGTCAAAAACCTTGGTTGTTTTTGGTCGTTCGCCTCTACGCAGTTAAACCTCTGATACCAGCATCTCCTATGTGCGTTGTTGCGATTGTGTGGGACCCAATTCTTTATCATGTTAGTCATCGCTAGGTCAGGGAATGGAGAAAGTCTAATCAGCGAATGGGGGCTTGCCTTTATTGCTAAAACACAATGGTGGGTCCTAGTGTCCGGATGAGTCAGAAGGTCTTGACATGTCAGAGCATCAACGGTGGCCGCTAAAGCGCAAGGGAGTTGCCAAAGATATGCGAAATCACACCGGCCATTGATTCTTCTTTACGGTGTAGGGTTTCAAACTGTGGGTCCATGGTGACATGTATGCACAAATGGTGCTCTCCTATTGGCCGAAGGAAATAAAGAGGTAGAGTGTTGTCAGCGGGGCTTGGGCTAGAGATTGTGATCGACAGGCGGCGTGTGATCACATGGAATATTCTCTCCCCATGCGATCATGTGCCCACCGTCTGATTAGATGTCGTTGGTTTGTATGCAGTGGGACCACGTGATGATTCATCGTTGAGTATGTGCACTGCTGCGATTGTGAGGGGCCCAATTCTTCATCATGTTAGTCGTCGCTAGGTCAGGGAATGGAGAAAGTCTCCAGCGAATGGGAGTTTTCCTTTATTGCTAAATCTCAATGGTGGGGCCTGGTTTCCAGATGAGTCAGACGGTCTTGACATGTCAGAGCATCAACGGTGGTCGCTAAAGCGCAAGGGAGTTGCCAGAGATATGCAAAATCACGCCAGCCATTGATTCTTCTTTACGGTGTAGGGTTTCAAACTGTGGGTCATGGTGACATGTATGCACAAATGGTGCTCCCCTATTGGCTGAAGGAAATAAAGAGATGGAGTGTGGTTAGGGGGGCTTGGGCTAGAGATTTTGATTGACGGTCGGCGTGTGATCACATGGAATATTCTCTCCCCATGCGATCATGCGCCCACCGTCCGATTAGATGTCGTTGGTTTGTCTGCAATGGGACCACGTGATGATTCATCGTCGAGGTGTTAGGTTGTGATTGGCTGAGCTGGTAAAATGTTCAGTTGTCGCATGATCGCATGTCAGAAATTTCTGACATGCGACCAAGCAACCGGTTACTTCTTGTGCTGGGTCCGTTGGAGGGGAGGGCAGTGGTCCCGCTGGCGGTTATGTGGCATCTTGTGGGTGGCTGTCGCATGATCGCATGTCAGAGTTTTCTGACATGCGATCATGCGACTGGTTGACACCTGTTCCTCAGCCCGGTGGTAGATGGTGATGCAGCATTTTTCGATTGGTCAATGTGGCGGAGACATGGAAATTATCGATGGGGTCGTGGTCAGAGGGGCTTGCGGGTTGGCCAGTGTGTTTCAAGATTTACGGCTCGCGTGACAGTTTGTCGCATGTTCGCATGAACCAATTTCATGCTTTGCGATCATGTGACAAACCCTGTGTTTTGGTGGTGGCGGTCATACGGCAAGGTAGAAGGGTGACGTGGAGGTATGTCACATGTTCGCATAGCCCATTTCCTGGCTATGCGATCATGCGACAATTGTTCAAGCCTTAACTCTAAGATGAGATGACGTTTTACTTTTCATTCAAGCCTTAACTCTAACCAATTATTCTATCGAGGTAATGAATAGATTACATGTATCTGTCAGTACATTACTTTAATTCTACAATTAATTCAAATTTCAAATCGATATGATAATAAATATACTTAGTACATTTCTTTAATTCTACACATCGCCTATGGTAAATGGTAATATACTCAGTACATTACTTAAAACTTTACTTTATTTCTATCTAATAAATGCCAAATTTTCAGTAAATGTTATAAGGACCAGCAATATGCCCGAAATTCATCTTTGGTCGTTGATACGTATTAAATCCAACGAACGTTTGTCGTTTGAGTCCGACGTCATTATCATAGTCATGGGTGATGGGACT
Organism: Chamaecyparis obtusa; assembly: GCA_027943335.1. Classification (NCBI taxonomy): domain Eukaryota; kingdom Viridiplantae; phylum Streptophyta; class Pinopsida; order Cupressales; family Cupressaceae; genus Chamaecyparis; species Chamaecyparis obtusa. The sequence continues at coordinate 371,219 of BSBK01005278.1, read as the reverse complement.
GGGACTGTGAGACCCGATGCAACGTGTCAGTATTCAAATTTCCAATAACAAATAAATTAATTCAACTATTTGGAAAATAATTTCACCATTTTTTTATAAAAATGGTATCGGTTATTAAAATATTCGCCAACCAATACCCATATTTCAAAACATAATTCGCCATCAATATTAATAAATTTATTTTAAAAAAAAATTTAATCACCATTTTTTTATAAAAATTGTGTAAACTATTAAAAAATTCGCCACCAAATATCCATAGATTGACGCATAATTCGCCAACACTATTAAATTTTTTTCACCCAAATCACATGTGATTCGCCACAATTTTATACTTTTCGGGAGGGGGGGGTTCCTTAAAGTTATCCCGAGAGAGAGAGAGAGAGAGAGAGAGAGAGAGAGAGAGAGCACGTTTTTAAGTTTATGTTGTGGTTCAAGAACTAAATTTATGTTTTCATTTTCTAAATTTATATTTTGATTTTCTGAGTTTAGGGTTTTGTAAATTAGTTTTGTATGTAGGTTTACGTTTTTGTTTTGTTACCTAGGGTTTTGTTTTTCTATGTAGGTTTTTCTAATGTATGAAATGTACATATACTTAGAAATTTTATCAGTTTTCTACACTAGTACGGTAATTTAGAAATTAAATTGAAATTAAAAAAATTACAAGCAAGAACGATAAAATATAATTAAATTTAAATGCAATAATACTGAAAATAATATTAAACTATACATTTTTAAATTAAAAACAACTGAAACTATATTTTTTAATGACAAAAATCATAAAAAATAAATAAAAAAGAATAGTACATACCTGAGAGACGAAAAAAATGGCAAATGGGGTCGGAAAGGGCAACTAAATCAGGCACCTGAGCTCTCCAAAACAGGAACCCGTTTTCGCGCTAATGAAAATGACAAGTTTTTCATTTAAAAAGAAAAATATATACATTTTCAAAACGGGCGCCCGTTTTGAACAAATCGGGTGCCCGTTTCGCTATGGGTGCCCGATCCTAAATGGGCACCCAATTTTTTAAAAAGGGTCGGTCACCCAAACCTAAACGGGCACCCGATTTTTAAAAATCGGGCGCCCGTTTCGTTTGAGGATTTTCCAACCCCGTGGACTTCCGTGGAATTGGCCCCCAACTCCCAACGTTTACCCTAGTATTTAAGTGCATTATTTATTACTTGTATACCATTCTAAAAAAATACTTTAATTTAAAATTATTATAAATTATGGTATATATATTGTTAAAGGGGTCGTAGTCACTTTATAGGATCACTTGGTTCTCATATTGAAGACTTGAGTTTGCCAAGGACATCTTGGTGTTGGTAGGAAATGTTAGATTGGTATTCTAACTCTAATAATAATGTACAATAGGCATGTCGCTAATGATGTTGGAAAGAAAGAAGATAAGAGAAAGTGCTCAAGTTATAGTCGGAGAAAGAACCAGGAAAGAAAACTCGGTTCATGACCCATCAAATACAAGTAAGGGTTCTAGCATATCAAAATCTAGAAACTCGATTAGAAACCCCCCAAGGCCATGCAAAGCCATACTATAGTTTGCATATGAAGAACCCTTAATATAAAAGTTTACCCAACCCAATTACAACTTGTTGTCGATGAGGTCATTATAAAATAGAACCTCCGACAAGTATTACATGACATGAAGGGCTTACATAAAAAGAGGGCTAAATACATTACCCTAGATACAATATACGAAAAAAAAGGTTCCAATATATGAAACTGGCCATATAGATGTAGCTACCCAACGGCTACAGAAGAGTCGAGCCCATATAGAATTTGTGGAAAAGTACAGTCCTATGTAATAGAAAATTTTTACAATAACCAAAAGCGGGACCAAAGAAATCATGAAACATTTCCACAACCGAAATGCGATGGAGGATTAAGGAACAAGGAGCTCCACAACCGGTCAACTTGCTAGTGCAAGGTAGCATCTGGACCCAAAACACTTAGTGAAGGCTTCGAGGAAGAAGCGGAATCAACATGAAAAGGATCCACTGTCGGAGTAGGTATGTCGATAGCAAAAGAACCAACAATCTGCGAAGGAGAAACACTACCCACCATAGAAGAAGAAACCATCCGAGGAGGTAGGGCACGACCATGAGCCATCAATCCTAGCATTACATATGTTCTCGCAAAGGCCTTACTTCTAAACATCGGCTCCATAGACATCCTGCAAAAAACACGATCAAGAGGCAAGATGGAAGATGAAGCAATACAATCTTTGATTCCGATTAGCAATGAGATAAACTTGTCAAAACTAAACAATAAGTGACGTGGAAAAATTCCACCAATGTGAGCCTCGCCATGAGAGAAATTGTAACCCTGAACCGCCAAAAGAAGACTATTGTTTTGGAGATATGCGGGTGAAATGACCAAATTTGCAATTGAAACTAACAAAGACCATGACTGAGAAATGTCAAGCAAATTGGAACAAAACACTGAGACTAATTGAAAAGGAAAAACAATCCTATTGTGACGAGGTGACAATACCGATTCACCTATTAATCTCCGAACACATCTGCAACACTTTGGACAATGGATAACAAAAATGGAAGCCAATGAGTCATCATATATAATACCTTCAAATGGTATTTCCAAACCAATTGGTGAGAAACGAACCCACAAATTAAAGGGAAAAAACTCATCAAAACACCTATTAATAGCCATGATTAAGAAGATAAACCAGAAAGGATGACCAAAAAGACCATATATAGGAAAAAAACCATCATAAGAGCAAGTGGCCATAACTGAAATAAATGTCGTAGCACCTTAAACCTGCACCGTACAATGATTTAAATGATCAAAAGGAGACGCAATCTCCTACTCAAGTGGATTAAAATACATAAACTAAATGTGTTGGCGTATATCAAATAACCCCCGCAGGAGATATGAAATGTCACACAAAAACTAACACAAAAGTTAGTACTATAAAGGAAATCATTATTAAGTAACACACTTGAAGAAGTGCCTTGACCATAAATGATAAGAAGAGGGATTAGTACATCTTACCAAGTAATCATAACTAACTCCTCGAAAACTTCAATCCCCCTAATATTAAATTAACATCATAAGGACAAAAAGCTTAAATACCACGAGGATGAAATGAAATGTAATGATAGCTAAAACCTCCAAGAAAATAGTCTAAAAGGCTGATTCCGAGGAAATACAATTAAAAAGGGATGGATGAGAGTCCATTGAAACCAAAGAGGATGGATAATGAATATTATGCCCTTCCACACCTAAATTAGCTAACCGATCAGCCAATTTATTTCCTTATCTGTAAGTATGAGAGATACAACATTGAGGGAATGAATCCAGGAGAGACCAAACCTGCTAAAGGACATAGTGCAAATGCCATGACAGGGATCGCCTAGAAATACAAGAGTTAATGATGACAAACAAGTCACCTTCAACATGAAGAAGCTCAATATTAAATTTTTTAGCAGCAGCTAAACCATAAAGGAGAGCATAAGCTTCAGCTAAATTGTTAGTCCCAGGAGGAATCGAGGAAGCCTCAAAATAAAATGGAGAGCCTAAATAATCACAAATCACAAATCCAATGCCAGAGACACCCGGATTGCCCCTAGAAGATCCATCGAAGTTAAGCTTAAAAAAACCCTGTTGAGGAGGTATCCATTTAATCTGAGATCTTAAAGTTGATCTATCTTGAGGACAAAGCGGGAAAGGAAGAGAGGGGAACACCAAGCCTACCCAGTTCTTAGATACAAGAGAATCCCATGATGAGAACATACGGGTACCCCAGAATTTAACCAAATAAGCATTAGTGACTTCTACTATAGACTTCTCAAGAATAGATGTAACTGGTTGAAAAGAAGAAGACTGATTTCTAAATATTCTTTTATTCCTTTCCACTAGATAGACCATAAAACCAATGAAGGAATGCATATCCAGAGACATGAAAACATAGACTGATGATGGAGAATAGGCCATGACTGAAACAAATCCCAAACTGTCAAAGGAAGAGGCATTAATAGGGATAATTTTTGCATAACAAACTGCCAGCATAGCTAGGCAAGCGGGCAATTAAGAAATAGATGATCAATTGATTCTAATTCTTGATGACACAAGACACATGAAAAAGGATCAGCAATGTTTAGCCTGACTAACCTTTCACTAGTCAAGACTCTTCCTTTCAAAACTAACCAGGCAAAACATCCGGCTTTGGGAAGAACAGCTGAATGCCAACAAAATCTATAAGCTCTTGAATGATTAATATTGCCTTGAGAAGATTGAGCCAAACTATATCCAATCTTGACAGAATAATTACCATCAGGTGCCGGAGTCCAGATAAGACGATCTGGAGTGGCAAAAAGAAACACAATCTTATCATGAAAGAATTGATTAATACCAAATGCAATCATAGAATCAATTGGTAAATCATGAAAATCTCACCACATGACTTTGCCTGAATGAATATGAACCGCCAAGACGTAATCCATCAGCCTCCTACCCCACATTGAAGAAGCAATTTCACTTACATCTTAGAACATGGGTAAGGTATTTAAAGGAGGCAAACCATTCGAAGAATCAAACCAGAAATTAACAGATTCACCATTGTTGACCTCCCATGAAACAAAAGATGTGACAATATGCCTAGAATTTACAATGAATTTCCAAGTAGCAGAACCTTTGGGAGGATCAAGGGCTGAGATAATAACTATATCATTTAAAATCGCATGCATATATACTTTTTAAATAAGTATTAAAATAAAATCTCCATGCATATCAACACATGTAAATTTAATAATAAAACAATGTTGTTAATTTTTTTAATATAAATATAAATAAAAACATTAATATTAAAACACAAATAAAAAATCAATTAATTTTTATTTATTAATTTTTTTCAAAATAAATAAATAACAATAATAATATTTTTTTTTAAAAATCTATAAATTTGAAAATTAATAAATAATAATAATTTATTTTTAATTTTTAATTTTTTAAATTTAAAATATATATATATATATACATCTGAAAATAAATTATATATAATAGATTTCAAAAGTCCAAGTACATATACATTTATTTTTCCATTGGTTTTCTAATTTCACAATTTAATATCTTTTTTTCTATATATGTATTCGTTACTACTTTCTGTTAATTCTATAAAAAGATTATGCTCATATGCAAATATTTTATATCTATTTTAATTTGATTTACTTCCTAAAGTTTCAACAAAAAATACAAACAAATCCTAACTGATTTAGTACAAGGCTTTCATCAATGTTTTTCTAACAAAAATACCCGGTATTCACAATTCCGCAATCACAAGATTTCTTTAATCAAAAAACTTTCAAAACAAAATTTCGTACAAAAGAAGAATTACAAAACTAGCATCAACAAAATCCGATAGACACAAAGTAAACAATCTTTTAAAAGAAAATTGAATCTATGAGGGTTTCAAACCCTACTTAGAATCCACATACTAATCTGAACAACAAATAAGACCAAATCGAAACACTCCAAAATCCAAACTTTAAAAACCATTCTCTACTTTCAAGCACCACAAGCATCTTCCAAAACCTGATTAACGCATCCCTAATAATGACCAAAACCATCTAATATAGAAAACATGCAACTCCAAAAACAATGGGAACTCAACTCTGAAATATAAAAAAAATTACTTTTATTTTTATTTTCCTCCACTTAAGTCACATTAACTCAACTTTTATTTTAAAAAGTAAAATTCTAATTTCTTAATAAAGTGTTTTCTAAATATGCAACTCAACAAGATCACTTAACTCCTTTTTGCATTTAGATATCAATTATTTTTAATTAAATTAAAATTCTTAACATATTTGAAATATACAAATTAATAATAAATATTATTTTATATTTTAATTATGCATTGAAATTCCAATTTAGACTTAGTATTTAATTAAATCTCCACTTTTCATAACTAGACTTTTTAATTAGTTCTTTTTAATAAATATAAGTATTTAATTAATTCTCATTAATTAAATAACATCATATTTTAATATTCCAATATTTTATAAGATATAAGTATTCAATCACATAATTAATTTTAATTAAGCCATTTATCTATTTTAACACAAAAATTACATAAAACCTACTGACATGCAAACCTGAAGAAATTGACTACATAAAAAATATTAAATCAAACTCAAGGGTTCACGAATGACATCACATTGACAAATTCAAAGGGTAATAAATAAGATACTTGTCCACTATTTTAAGACAATAAATGCGTTAGGTTAAGATTTGGAGCTGTCTATTATCTCCCTCTCTTACCATTGAAATATTGCGATAGGACACACTCATCCTCGTAATTCAAGGAAGTCAATGTCTGGTACTTGAAATCCTACATAAAAGATGAGCATATACATACATATATAAATATATAACAAACAATAGCAGGGTTCAACCGATCATGTGGATCTCGCAAGCAGCTATGACTTCGTCCCTCAACCATGTCAGGCATGTAAAACAGAAAAGTAAAACATACACGCTAACCATACACATGCAAGTATGTTGTTAGTAAAACCATGAATACAAATAACATTATCAAATACAAATAATCAACATGAAGAGTGGCCTAAAAGAGTTTGATCATATAAACTAAAAGCAAACTATGGGAGAGGTATTACAAAATACCCCATCTAATGAAGAAGAAGGTGAGGAGAGATATTCAATTATTTATAATAATTCCATAGTAGTAGAGATAAGTGTTTATATGTAATTGCAATAGTATCCCTCACTAGTAAAGTGTTAGCTAAAGTGATAAACTTGCAAAATGAATTGAATAGGTCACAACTCCCATGCAAAAATCTTAATTATTAAGGATAAGGGCCCTAACTTACTTTGTTTGATTACTTGTAAAAGTTAATACATAAATTTTGACGATATCATCTTTGACATTTATTATAAATATCAAATCTATTATTAAGTCAATCTATTAAAATCTTTATTAATTTTGTATTATAGAGTTTTTTGGACTTACTCATTTTAAAGTCTATTTAAAATGTAATTGAACTTTAAACTCTCAATTGCCTCACAAATTAGTACTTGTTAGAAAAAAAAAAGAAAAATCTAGTTTTTTATAGAAAATCAAAGCCTATTACCAATAAAGATTAGTCTCCATTATATTTTTGAAAATAAAAGTATTTTCCAAGTCTATACAAATCAACTTACAATCAAATAATATAGATATATTTAACTACAAAAGAAAAGAAAAAGAATCTCTTTTAAATGCGGTTAAGCTTAGATAGTCATATAGACATTTTTACTATTTTACACAAGTATTTACCATACTCAGATAATAAGTGATGACAACAACTAAATGGCTTGAAATGTTATGAATAAAATAAGATATTTGCATTCATGAAAAAGAAACATAAATGAAATTAGAAAAATGAATTTAAAAGCTAAGAAATGTTTGAATTTTAAATGTATGACATTTTAATGCTATTTTACCAAAAATATTAACAAAAAAAATTATAAACATATAAAAATAGTACTCTTCAAATTTTTTAAAATGTATAAAGTTTTAAATGACTATTAGTTTACTTGTAGATGATTATAAAATCTCACCGAAATACAATTTTAGGGAAAAAAAAAATATTTACCTTCTACCTAAAAATCACATATCATTTGATTATAAATTAATAAAACTTGAAAACAATGGAGCTTTAAAATTTAATATATTGAAATTTAAAAAATAAGGCTAAATTTAATAAATTTTATCTTCCAAATTATGTACTTTAAAAAATAAATTATATAGAGAGAGAGAAAGAGAGAGAGCCTTCTTGAAGTGCCTATTTTTCATCAATTTGTAAGGTTGAATAAGGGCCTCGAAAAAGATATCTAACATATTACATACATACATATATATGCTAGTAGTTGTTGTAGTACAATATGGAAGACAAATAAATTTTAATATATAATTATACTATATTAGGATTATGATTAGGGTGAGAATTTTTATTAGGATTGGGGTTTAGGATTAGGATTTAACATTAGAATTATGGTTAACGTTAGGATTTACATCATGATTGGTGTTATGGTTAGGACTTTGAGTAGGTTTAGGGTTCATGATTATGATTAAAGTTAGGGTTTGGTTTTTATTATGGTTAGGATCATAATATTTTGAATAAGCATATATTTAAATTGCAAGTCAACTTTAATTAGGCATCACAAAAGAAAAACAAGAACCTCTTACTAATCATAAAATAATGATGTAGGAGACAATCACACATAAAATTAAAAGCTTAATAACATTCATATAAATCAAATGATTTACATATTCACATAATGAAATATGGCAACAACAACATGAATAAAAATAATATACATTTAAACATCTAAATTTAAAATTAAAACATAAATGTTTTTAAAAATTAAAATTATGAAATAATTCTTAAATAAAAAGACATTAAATCATTTAAAAATAAAATAAATAACTTAAAACTGATATTATAGAAATATTTAACAATCTTCAAAACCCTCTAAAAAGCAATTCTTATAAAAAAATTTATAATATTTAAGCTCCAAACCAAAAAATACAAATCACTTAGATTTGAGAAAAAATTCTTAAATTTAATATAATTAAGAAATTTGTTACTTTTATCCACTGGAGATTAAAAACCTTTCTATATGCTTTTTCATTATTCGTGAAACATATTTTCTGAAGAAAAACTTTACTAAAAAGTGAGGCTTCAGAAATATGTCTTCAGAAATCGACACACCTCACACTCACAGGTGCCTGGTAAAAGGGGACAACCGATCCAACTGGAGCTTTTTCAGCTCGTTTTCAATTTCAGAAGCTTCTGCCTCCTCATTCTCATCCAACCATTCTTGAGCACTATTCAATGTCGACAGGACGCCTTCTGCATCAGATGTCTTTATATTACTTTTGGTCTTTGCCTCGGTTACCCTGCTTTTCATGTTGTAAATATACGTCTCCAGACTGTTTCTCGCCATATTCTTCTGTTTAACTTTTTCGTCATTCTCTCGAAATTTCTGTGCATCAGCTATCATTTTATCTATCTCCTCTTTGCTCAGTCTTCCACCCGCGTTGGTTATTGTAATCTCTTTCATTGCTCCGCTGCCCACGTCCTCTGCAGAGACTGCGAGAATGCCATCCTCGCTTATTTTGAAGCAGACCTTAATACTCGGCAACCCGCCTCTGGCCGGCGGAATCCCAGGCAATTGAAATTTACCCAACAAATTGTTTTGTGCGATCAACGTACTCTCTCCTTCATAGACGTGAATACCTGCTGCAGTCTGATTATCATACGCTGTAGTAAAATATCCCACCCCCTCAGCGGGAATTGGGGTATTGCGGGTAACAACTACGCTCATGCCATCATTTGCACAATCAATTCCAAGGCTCAAAGGTGTAACATCTGCGAGCTCTAGGGACACGTCTTCATTGTTCAATGCCGCTGCCTGCACGGCCGCACCATAAGCAACGGCCTCATCGGGGTTTACTTTGTTGCACAGCTCTTCATGCCCAAAATTTTGTCTGATTAATTCTTGCAGTTTTGTTATACGCGACGAACCTCCCACTAATACAATGTCGTTGATTTGGCTGCTGCTCATGTGGGCATCTTCTAGGCATTCTTTCATTATTTCTATGCACTTCTCAAATAAGTCGGCGTTGAGCTCTTCGAACTTGGCTCTCCTAAACTTTAGAAAAAAGTCATTTCCCTGATAAAGACAGTCGATGTCGATGACAGTCTCTATCTCAGAGGACAAACTCCTCTTTGCTCTCTCGCATTCTGAAAGAAGCCTTCGAAGAGCTTTGGCACTCATACTCATATCCACCTTGTATTTTGTGTTGAACTTTTGAACACAGAAATTAAGCATTCTGTTATCAAAATCCTGACCTCCCAAATGCATATCCCCTCTAATAGCCTTGACGACAATCTTACCCTTTTGAACAGACAAAACTGACACATCAAACGTACCTCCACCCAAATCGAAGACGAGAATGTTTCTTTATTGAGTGGATGCATCATGAAAGCCATAAGTTATAGCTGCAGCAGTCGGTTCATTGATTATTCGCATGACATTGAGGCCTGCGATGATACCAGCATCCTTTGTGGCCCTCTTCTGTGCATCATTAAAATAAGCAGGCACGGTAATAACCGCATTCTTCACCTCACACTTCAGATATTTTTCAGAAATGGTCTTCATTTTCATGAGCAGCATGGATGAAATCTCTTCAGGTGCAAACAACTTAGATTTCCCTTTGTACGTGACTTGGACGAGAGGCTTATCATCCTCCCCTTGGATGACAGTAAAAGGCCACAATTTGATGTCATCCTGCAAACAAGAATCGGAGAAGCGCCTTCCAATGAGTCGCTTGGCATCGAAGACGGTGTTAACAGGATTGGTTGCAATCTGGTTGTTGGCCGCCTCGCCAATAAGTCTCTCCGAGGCAGTAAAAGCAACCATAGAAGGAGTGGTTCTGTTTCCTTGCTCATTAACAATAATTTCTGCCATGTGATGCTGTGGCTGCCATACCGCAACACAACAGTAGCTTGTTCCGAGGTCTATGCCAATTGCCCTCTCTTGCTGCCTCCCGCTGCTCCCCTCTCTTCCCCTGCCCCTGCCTCTCCCCCTTCCCTCCATCATGTCTGAACTGCTTAGTTGAAACTGAAGAAAAAGAAAACGAGGAAAGCTGATTTAAAGAGGTAGAGACTATTTGGATGTGGTGCTCATCCGAAAGATCACTGACACCGCCTATGTTTTCTTTATGCATCTCAAACTTTGCTTTATTCATTTGCCATAGATTAAAGTCTATATTCTGACTTGACAGCACATGAATAAATAATGTTGAAGTAAATAGCTATAGCTTTGACAGCAACACATTAAAATATGCTCTCCAGTTCACTCCTATTAGATAACATTATATTTTTTTTTTAAAGTTTTTTTTAATGTTTATTTGGTCTGTTACTACACGGTAAAAAAATATGAAATTTCTATAATTGTGATAATTTTTCAATTAATTAGATCAAGGGTCAATTCAGAATATATATTTTAGAAAGAAGTCTACTCTCTCAATTTCTACATTTTCAATCAAGATGACATAGCAAAAGGTAAGCATAAATTTCTTGAATAATTAACTTGTGAAAATTGCACCAAGCATGCTAGATAAACATGAAAACATGAGGTTGAAGACTTGATTGGTTGAGGCTGTTAGAAATAGTTTGGCACTTTTTTTCTAATACTCTATCAAATAATTTATCATAATAGGAAAATTTGTAGTCACTATTGACCCCTATGTAGTCAAAGCTAAAATCTATATGCAAGCAAGGTCATTTGAAAGTTTTGAAAGTTGTAATCCATCCTTAACTTTGAGTTATACATTGAAAAAAATAGAAGATTATAAATAAGCAAAATTGCAGTAGGGTTTCACTTAGTCAAGTATTTGAAGATTAAATAAGCAAAATTGCAGTAGGGTTTCACTTAGTCAAGTATGTAGTTAAACCTCTACTTTTGTTTATGATCTAATTTAAAATGGCAAAGACAACCTAAGATTTGAGAGTTGATCCATAGGTACTAGAGCTTTTTTGTAAAGAAGTGACAACATGGGCTAACATTGGAAAAACCAACATTTGATTTTTCTTATTGAAAAAGAAGCCTCTTAACTTGCAATCTGAAAGAGGGCCTCTTGAAGTAGTGTCAAAATAAAAGTATCATGACCTTGTTTTTCATAGCAAACTCAATTAAAACACATCTAGGATGAAAAAAATACAAAGAGTTTGTAGGACTCTTTAATCAACTATAAAACATATGAAGAAAAACAAATGGGAATGGAAGGCCACTAAAATCTGATTTTGGTAACTTATCACACTAGAGGCATTGTACTGGTGAGAATTTTCAATGTTGACTTCAAAGACAAGGCAAATAAAAAGGAATCAAAAGTGTCAAATAAAAAATAATTTCAAAATTAGGACTTTAGTTCCCCATGAAATTATGCTTGCAAAAATATATATTTTCTTGTTAGAGGCAATTATTGTAGCTAGATTATTATATTACTTGAAAAAAATTAGAGACTAGCTACTAGCTTAAGGTTGCAAGAGGTGATGAGTTATGTATAAATAATAATACATAGATGAAATAAGATTAGAAATGGATCATTAGTTGAGACATTAGTCTAAACGAATGAGTAAATTTTAACAAAGAGAAATCAGGTGAATAAAAAAGCTAGAACAATGATGTTGAAAAGGAAACAAATAGGAAAAGGCAACACAATATTACACAATTTAACCTGACTTACAAGCATTGTGGAAAAAGCCTATATAAAAGTACAAATTGAGGAAAAAGATCCTCATTGTTGAGCTAAGAATTAGCTCCAATAAGAAATTGCATATGCATACCATACAAATAATAGTAAAAGAACATTTCATTCTTAAATATCTATGCATTGAGAGAGCTTCTAACACAAATCAAACATGCAATTCTTCAATACGAATAAGTTAAAGAGAAAGCAAAATTCATTTACAAATTTCAACTTAAATCTATGTTATGTATCTTTTTCAATTTTCCAAACCTAAAATTAATTAACCTACATTAAACATTGTAATTTTATGAAGTGTATTTAAAGTGGAACTAAAAATTTATTTTAACAACTAAAAAAATTCACCCTTATCATGCTGAAAATCCAAAGCATATAATTTTGAATTGTATATGGACCAAACTAAAATAGAATGTCATTTTTAATCATATCCTAATTATTTTTTATCATGATTTATGTTGGAAAGGAGCTGTATTAGGCCTTAAGCTTAAAGGAAAAAAGTTGTGGCGAGTCTTTCTCACAATCTATGTATAGTGTCATATGATGCACGTTCCTTTGGCACTGTTCAAACTTTTGAACTGTTATATTTTCATTGACAACCAATTCACAGACTTTAATGTATTATTTTTTAACTTCTTTCTATTTTATTCAATAAATTTACCCTCTATCAACTATACAAAAATTTTAAATTCTTTTAAATAATTATTTTATTATTTTATTTTATATTTATATATTATATACATAAAATTCAGAAGACCACCCCCACCCGCTCTTATAAACTTAAACTAAAATGCATTATACAATTTATGATCTACCTACTTAAAATACCATTTCAAATTTCAACAGCACCTACTGTAGCTTTAATTATCAGTGATTAATTTGAAAATGGGTGTACTTCAGCTAAATCTGGTTTGGCTATTCGAACTTTAGATGCCATCTCTTATGTTACACTTCAGCACATTGAACACAGAAATATTTAGATTGGTTACCAATGACTGACAACAAAAATGGGACTTCTTTGGTCACTTATTACAAACAGGACAGAGCAGGCGTAGTCCCTTAATTGGATGCCACACAGAGTTTATTCCCAAATAACCAAGATAACACAAAAGGATAATCCACCAAAACGTAGACCCAGTGAAATATCAAAAATCTGTCACTATGGACAAAGAAAGTTAACAAAAATAGTTGATCCATACAATAAAAAGTTGTTGAATGATTCAATAGATAAAATTTGGGAAAAGGGTAATTTCTAATTATAACTGTGAAATGCTGCAAATACTTTGCAATTGAAGTAATGTGGAATAGGAATTGAAAAAGGGGAAGTTATTAATGGCAACTGTAAAAAAAAGTTAATGCAATTGATGGAGGTTAGAGGTGTGCTACGGGTAATGCAATTGAAGTTAGTTGGAAGTATATTGAAGGAAGAGGAACAATTTTTTTTTATTGGAATAAGAGCGTAAAAAAATACACGGATGCAAATAAGACAATAGTATGAGGGACAGCCCTAGTTGCAAAATCAGTGTAAGTAAGGACAGCTTTAGCTAATTATTTTTCTACCTTGTCATTTCAAAATCTTTATGCAACGGAAATTCAGAATGTTGATTTTAAATTCAGTCAATCAAATTAGTTCCTAGTGCCTGGGGTTTCTTTTTTTCAACTTTAGTTCTTCATTTACAAAGAGCGTAAAAAAAAATAGGGATGCAAATAAGAAAATAGTATGAGGGACAGCCCTAGTTGCAAAACCAGTGTAAGGACAGCTTTTAGCTAATCATTTTTCTACCATGTCATTTCAAAATCTTTCTGCAACCGAAATTCAGAATGTTGATTAAATTCAGTCAATCAAATTAGCTCCTAGTGCCTTGGGTTTCTTTTTTTCAACTTTAGCTCTTCATTTACAATTTCTAATTCTCAAATGATTTGTCCCTTTATACCTAGGTTGCCAGTTCAAATTTTTTGGGGGGTGGGTTCGGGTTCATCCGTACAAAAACATATGTTTTTTAAAAATATATATGTATGGGTGTGTATATATGCAGCAGCAAATAAGTTCATACACTACTATGCTAATAGTAAAGCAACATAGAAAAATACACCACCATAGCTATGTTTCAGTTCAAAAGGATATTAATTGCATCATTTAGCCATACATACAACATGATACACTTGCTTGGTCACATGCATGGAACATAATTCCAGATCAAGGGGACAGTTTGAGAGTGAAAGGAATCATCAGAAGATAAGTGCAGTTATCTGAATTTTTATTTTGTATTGGTTAGAGGATTCATATTTTAAGTTGAGATTCATATTTTAAGCCTTAGATGCAAAGATATCATAGCTTTTTGAAAGAAATTCCTCTATAATCGTCAATTTGGATTTCCTCTATAAGCAAAGTTTTCTTTTTCATTCACAAGTGCACAAATGACATATAAACCATCCTTTTTGGCATTTTTTGTGGTCACTTTTAGGGTTGGAAGGTTGAATAGACCAAATTAGGCAAAAGAAACACTTTTAATAAGTAAAAAAAATGTTTTGAGACCAAATTCAGCCCGGGTTTGACCGCTGGGCAGCAAATTCTCTTCAAATTCTGCACAGGTTCGTATGACAGAATTTGCAGCAAATTTGTGGCTATGCAGGTGAATGTAGGACGAATTTAACAAGGACCTGACTTTGTACAGAATTGAACCAGAATTTGAGGGTTTCTAGAGAGAATCTGGTAACTTAACTTTATACTAATGATATAATAGGATTTGTGTATGTCAGTTTCTGGATTCGATTGTGTAGCATTATTTAACCATCAACATTTCGGATCATACTACATGATCCATCATCAGGATGCTGCTAGAAAGAAAGGAAACATGATCTAATGCATCTTATAATAGGATTTTTTCTTATTCTGTTTCCATTTAACACTACACGGTTCCTGTCAGTGCTGGTGCTCATTAGTAAAAATGACAATGAATAATTTGCATTCTTTGTGTGTCTTAAGGCCCTTTAAGGCATAAAGACGCAGCATTGGAAATCTCATATGCATGACACCTGACCTAATTACAGCAGCACTCGCTACTGTGGGCCGACATCGCATTTAGAAAATAAAAATAAATTTAGACATCGTAGCTTTAAAATATAAATAGAAAGCATGAAAATCACATAATCTACAATTGCAACTTTTCACAGATTTTCTATAAAAATTGACCGTCAAATAATTATGATAAAATCTAGAAATTTGCAAAGCCTACCTCTGTTGAACAGATCCAACCGCACACTCAAGTCAGTATTTTCTGGTTCTGGACTCTGCAACAGTGAGCGCCCACCACATCAATCAACTCTCCAGTGATCATCTACTCTTTCAACCGCAAGCGCAGAGTGTAAAAATCTGCTCACTGTAAGCTCTAGCAGAAGAAACACTGAACAAACCCTAACCCTTTTTCTGTACAAATTTTAGGGCGAACTAAAATGATGTTTTTTGTGTTTTTTTTCTTACGTTCGTCGTTTTTCACCCAGTGACATGAGATAGGTTGTAACCAAAGCAGGTAAATATCTTTCTATAAACTTTTCAATTGTACAGATTTTAAATATAAATAATAAATTAAATTAAATAGTCTTTTCAGATTTAGAAGGCCCGATAGACATACATCTATGCAGCCAACTGGATTATGGCCCGTTAAGGTCTAGACATAAGGCATTAAAGACAAAAAAAAAATCAAATCAAATTTTTTTATTTTAAATTTATAAAAATATAGTAATTTTTTTTATTGTGTTTTCCTTTTTTTGAAAGTTAGTCAACGATGTATTTTAGATTTTATTTTCATCTTTAAATTTATATAATGTGAGGAAAGGAAGATTTCTAAAATAGATTTTCTCTATGTTTACACTTTTCGTGTAGATCTAAATTAATTTTATATATATCAATATATACATTTTTTATATTTTGTTGTTATTAAAAAATATTTTGATCATTAATTATTTTTTATTCTTATTTGTTCTACTTTTTTTCCTTATTTTTAATAATCATATTTTATTTTTTACTTGACATTCATTTATTTACTACTTAACCATATTTTCTTCTCTCTTTTTAATCAATATATTAAAAATACTACAATTTTAATATAATTAATATAAAATATTTCCTTGTATTTTGAACTCCTTGTAATTAATATAAAATATATAAAAAATACTAAAATTTTAATATAATGGTGGATGAAAAAAGTAAAATCAAACAATAGACATATACACTATTTATATATTCAGAATCAAACAGTACATATAAACTATTTATATTTTCTAAAAACTGCATGAGAAAAAAAAATTCTTCTAAGCAGTAGCTATCCAATATCTAAAAGGAGAATAAACAAAGCTTGCTAAAACAAGACCTAAATAAAAAGTTAAAATGTAGGGTGAGGGACTATGACTATGTTAAATGTAGTATTTTTTCAACCAAGTAAAAAGGGCTTTTAAACTCGAACAGAGTGGATACAACATGATATGCTCTAATAGGTAGAAACATGACTCATTTGAATATGGTGATGATTCTATATAATACCATTAAATACATCAAAATAATTGATTTAGATCTTATATCAAGATTAGTTATATTGACCAAATGGTGTGGGAAAGAGAATATGTGATTATTTAGGTCAAATATTAAGCTAAAACAACACTCTCTGGAAACACATGCCATAAATAATTGGATTCTTGTAATGAAAGGTATTTTTACCATTACTTTTTTTACTTGTTACATTAAAATGTGTTATTTTATTTATTTTTTACTATTATAGTTTATTTCTTAATAAATTAATATTTGATACTATACTTAAAATTTTATTAAAAAAATTTAAAAAATACATCTCTATATTTTTAATAGTATATTTATAGATATATATTTTAAAAATATATATATATATATATTTTTCTTTTAGATTAGTATATCTTGTTATGATGTTTATTTTTATATTTAAAATTTAAATAGTTAGTTCATTTTTATATTTCTTATTAGTTCATATTATTTGCTTACATTGTTGAAAACCAAACTAGGAATTGGAGGGAGTGGATGGAAAGGAGAGGAGAGAGGAATAGACATGGCAGGCGTTTCTTCTCGCAAGGCTTTTACTAGGATCATTTTCCAAACAAACCGAGGAATGGAACTCATAATCGAAACAAAGGGGTGGTTAATGCAGATAGTTCGAGGAAAGGTTCTGTGGAAAATGACAAGGTGATAGACATTGATCTTCCGGTAGAGATTGAAGAGGATGTCGCGTTGTGGGAAAAAATGGCAATTATTGGTCGATTCATTGGAGAGCGGTTGAAGAGGGAACAAATCAGGGAATGGATTTTAGACCAGTGGAGCAGGGATGTTGTTATAAAATTCATTCTGAAAGGCTTCTTCATAGTAATCTTCAAAGAGGAAGAGGAACGAGACTTCTTAATAAACAAAACTGGTCTATGAGGTCGCTTCCATTGTATTTACAATCGTGGCAACCAAATTTTGATCCTACAACATTAGCAGTTTATCAGACTCCCATTTGGATTCAGTTATAAAATCTTCCCTTAGAATATTGGGGGGATGCCAGTCTTGAATGTATCGGTAGATCGTTGGGCACACTACTAGAAGTGGATGAATCAATCATAGATAACGATTCATATCTATATGTCAGAATCAAGAGTGTGGCAGTCCAAACTATTCCAGCCTACATTAATCTAAAAATAGGCAACTATTCTTGGAAGCAATAGGTTGAAGTTGAATCTTCAACTCTTGCGTGCATCAGATGTGGTTTCAAATCACACATAGTCGCGGACTGTAAAGTCTACGTTCAACCTACGAAAGTTTGGGTTCAAAAGAACATACCCAAAAAAATGGTTACAACAACTGACTCGCAGACTCAAAAGGATCCATTGTAGACAACTTCGGCTCATATTTCCAAGGAGGAAGAGGAATTCTCAGGCTCATCCGAGGGGAAGAATCAAAGAGCAACAAGTTCCATGGCGATCATCCCACACTACAACCAGGTTCGCTCGGACTCAAAGATTGAATACGACAGGGAGTCGATGGAGGATTTCCTTTCGGTTGATGCATTGGATAATATAGAGCTGAGAGTTATTAGTCAATCTGCTAATATTCTCCTAGGCAAAGCCAGAGGTGGAAGGGGGAGGTGATCTAATAGACAATTGAGAGAAGAGCGGGCCAAGGAGAAAGGTATTATCAGTGTGGTTGATTTCATGAAGAAATCCAAGGGAGTAGGGATCTCCCTTGGTGAGAAATGAAGATCATTTCTTGGAATGTCAGGGGCCTCTTTGCTCCTGACAAAAGACGCTTGGTTAAATGAGTGTTATTCAAATTGGAGAGTGAAATTGTTATGTTACAAGAGACTAAGTTGTGCTTGGATAAAGATCTTAGTTTCCTCTGCTTGTGTAGCATATACGACGGTTTCTTTCAAGAAGCTAGAGGTTCGGCAGGGGGTCTTGGTTTTCTCTAGAAACCTTGTTCTATTAAGATGATGGAGTTGGAAAGACATGATAATTAGTTATACAGTAGGGTGGTCAGCATCAAAGATAATTTTTCATTTCATCTAATCAATGTTTGTGGACCGATTAAAACTGAGTCAAAATCTCAATTATGGGCAGCAGTCTCCTCTAAGATTGTTGCACTCAACAATGATAAGATTATTGTTGCGGGAGATTTCAATGCTCTTTTGGACTTGGATGAGAAATTGGGAGGCCTGAGGATGTTTAATCAAGTCATGGAAGACTTTAGGGATTTTGTGTCTCGGAATCACTTGTTTGATGTGATCCCCGTGAATGGGAGATTCACATGGACTAACAGACGGGCTAATTTTGCAAGGATTTCAGAAAGATTGGACAGATTTCTGGTTGGTCCTTTTTGGCTCAACTCTTCCTTCAACTTGGACTCTAGTATTCTTCCTATATCCCTGTCAAATCATTTCCATGTTCAGTTGAGTTTCCAGGTTACCAATCAGTGTTATAAAGGAAGCTTCAGATTCTAGAATATGTGGTGGAGGGACAAGGATTTCCTTCCTAAGGTGGAAGGTTGGTGGAGAGATGGTAATATATTCAAGGGTACCTCGAGCTTTTCATTTGTAAAAAGACTTAAATTGGTCAAGGAAAAAATTAAATCTTGGAATCAGAGCTCTTTTAAAAACATATTTCAAAAAAAGCTTAGGGTGGAAGCAGAATTGGAAGATCTAAATAAGATTGTCATAAATGCAAGCATGTCAAGCGTAAATTTTGAAAAAGAGAAATTACTTAAGAGTGAATTGGTTGAGATTTTTCTCAGAGAGGAAATTTATTGGAGAGATAAGTCAAGGGAACTCTGGATTCATGATGGGGATCTGAATACAAAAAAATTCACGCCTCAGTTAAATCCAAAAGAGCTACCAATAGAATCAACCGCATACAAGATGATCAGGGTAGGTGGTTTGATAATTTTACAAAAGTAGAGAATATTGCGGTCTATCACTTTCAAGCTCTTTTAGGAGCCTCTTCCGAACATTGTCTCAGTCCTCTTCAGCACTTTTGGATGCTATTGGACACACAATATCAGACGAAGATAATATCATGCTCATGCACCCGTTCACACTTCAGGAGGTCAAAAAAGCTACATTTGACAACCCCCCCTTCAAAGCAGCAGGACCAAACGGTATCCCCTCGGAATTTTTTTAGAAATGCTGGGATTTTATGGGTTCTAACATACACAAGGTGGTGGAAGCATTCAGGAGGAAAGGGTTGTTTGTCAAGGAACTAAACAATATTGTCATTGCTTTGATTCCAAAGAAACAAGACTATTCATCTATGGATGACTTTCGACCAATCTCGTTATGCAATGCTTTATACAAAATCTTGTCTAAATCCATGGTTAACAGATTGAAACCACTTCTTAACAGGATTGTCTCAATTGAACAGCATGGTCTCATTCATGGTCGTGAAATTGTGGATAGCATTCTCCTGGCGGGTGAGTTAATCCATAGCTTACATACTACAAAAAAACAAGGTATGATAGTTAAGCTTGATGTCAGAAAAGCATATGACAGAGTTCGCTGACCCTTCCTTTGGCAAGTACTTTCTCGATTTGGCTTTGATCAAGACTAGATTAAATGCATTTCTTATCATATATCTTCTGTTCATTTCTCCATATTTTTGAATGGAGCGATCTGTGGTTTTTTCCAAGCTACTAATGGGTTAATACAAGGTGATCCCCTGTCTCCATTTTTATTTGTGTTGATGGCAGAAGTTCTGGGAAGATTTATCATAAAATAGACTTGCCTTGGAAGATGGTGTGGGATTTCTATCCACAACAACTTGGAGCCTTTTTCTCATTCCCAATTCGCTGATGATGCAATTCTTTTCGAGGAGGCCATCATTAATGAGGCTAAGATTATCAAGGAGGTGCTTGACATATATGAAAGGGATTCGGGCCAAAGTATGAACAAACATAAATCAAGGGTGTTCTTTCTCAACACCAGTCGTATAAGGCGGTCGATTATCTCTACCACCTTGGGCTTCGAGCAAGGCACATTCTCGATTGTCTATTTAGGGGTACCTTTATATGCGGGTTGGGTGGACAACAGCTTTTGGGAGGAGATTATAAACAAATGTCAGGTGAAAGCCTCATTGTGGAAGAATAAATGACTCTCTTAGGTAGGGCAGATTCTCATGGTAAAATTTGTGTTATCAGCTATACCAATTTATTATCTACCAGTCTACAGACTTCCTAATAGAGCTTCTAGCAGCCTAGAACGTATATTTAAAAATTTTCTTTGGGAGGGATCTAAAGAAGAGAAGAAGATTCCCCTTATCAATTGGGATACAACTTGTTTGGCTAAAGAGGATGGAGGTGCAAGACTTTGAAAAATGAGTTTGTAGAATCAGGCATTGGGAGCCAAATTGGCATGGAAATTGTACAAGTCACCAGAGAAACTGTGGTGTCGGATCATGGTGGCAAAATACCTAGACTCGTGGGACCTAGACAAAATCTTGACGGTGGCCAACTCCTCTAGTGGCTCACATTTTTGGAGACACATATGGGAAATTCGTAAGATTCTCACAAAGCACCTCATGTTGAGGATTGGAAATGGGTAGAGGGTGAGATTTTGGAGGGACTCTTGGAACGGGGACTTGCCTATTGACTCCTCAGACAAAGATTGGGTTAATCACATGGAAGCCTTGGAGGGCCAGTGGGTCACAGACTACATGTTGTTTGAATCCCTATCCTCTTCTAAGGCCAGTTGGAGGATCATAGGAGTAGCCTCTTCTACTAATAGTATGATATTACAAACTTTGCTTTCGTGCAAAATAGTACTTTGCTCAACAACCGAAGACTATTTAATCTGGTGTGCTTCCAAATCAGGTGAATACAAGGTCAATATTAGATATGAACTATTAAGGCAAAGGCAAATCGACTCATATTGGCCATCAAAGCTTTGTTGGAGCAAAGGGTCATTGTCAAAGGCAAGGGCTTTTCTTTGGGTTGCTTTGCACTGTAGGATCATGACTAGTAGCATATTGAAATTGATTGGCATCCCAGGTCCCAACTGGTGCATTCTTTGTAAGAAGGAAGAGGAGACGATAGATCATTTGCTTTTTTGGTGCCCTTATGCATGTGAATGTTGGGAATGGCTATTAGATAGGATGCAATGGTTTTCAGTTAGAAACCTCACTCTCTTAGCATTCATATCCTCGTGGCCTTCAAATAGAGTGAAATCTAAATGGGGAATTATTTGGCTAGTGTACCCATTGATGTTGGTTTGGCATATATGGAAGGAGTGGAATCAGAGGATTTTTAAGGAGGAAAGTTTGGCAGTAAACGATTTGAAGCCTATGATCAAAGCAGCCATTGAGGAAGTAGTCAAATCTAGAATTATTGGCTTGCATTATCACTTTTAGTCGAGATGGGATCTTGATATGGAAAAAATGTGGCAGTTTAAACAACTCGAGGATCACATGCTTAAGAATAAGCAGGTTCAAAGGATTAATAGAGTTTGGCAGGCTCCACTGATTAGATGGAAGAAGTTCAACTTCGATGGTGCCAGTAGAGGAAACCCAGGAAGAAGTAGTTTAGGAGCTATTATTAGAAATGAGAAAGGTATATTGTTGTAGGGTATTGCTAGGAATGTGGGCGTCACTACTAACAATGTGGCTGAGATCTCTGCTCTAGAGGTAGGGCTAAGATGGTGTTCTAATAATGACATAGATAAATTAATCATAGAGAGGGACTCACAAATCATACTTAGTGGCATGGCTAGAGCTGAGTTCAATAACTGGAGATTGGCCAACTGGCTTCCACAGATTGAAGAGGCATTGAAAACCTTGACCAACTTCTGCATTCAACACATTTTATGGGAAGGGAATAGATCAGCATACCACTTGTCTAATCTGGGGATTGATTCCAAATCTAAGTTGATGTTTAGATAGGTTGATCAAATCCCAATAGGGCTGTATGAAATCATTTCAGCTGACATTGCCTCACTCCCAAGAATAGGGATTGGATAGCATAGGTAGGTTTTGACAGCCTTGCAAGAGGGAGGTGGCAGTCAGGCATAGGGAACAATTCCTTAGTACTAGTCACATGGCCCTCAACCTTTCTTTTTTAGTCCTTCATATCTGCTTTATAGATTTTTGCAGAATCGGCACAAAGGCAAGACATCTCCTAGCAAGTTATAAGGAAATCGTGACTTCACCATTCTTGCAGTAGAAAAATGGAAAGTTTTATGGGAATTAACTATCATTGTTAGCAAGAGGAGTCTCTAGTGGAGACGCCATAAGAGCAGATCAACCACATTTTCAAGCATTCCAATGAATAGGAGAAGGCGACCACGTCCATAATGGGAGGCTCATAGTAGATCTCTTTCAGCCCATCATTCAAGTTCTTGGTAACCCATTGACTGCTAATGGCATGATTCATAGAATGGTAGCAGAGGAGATATACTTGGAGGTGGCCAATGCGATGGATTCTATAGACATCAATCTTTCTGATGGTTGTATGCTGGGCCATTTTTGTCTTGAAGCAGAAGGGAAGAATAAGCTCATGAAGAAGGCATGGATGTTGTATAAGATAGGCATCGTGAAGGAGTATAATTTGGGAAAATTTGAGGCCTTTTATCAGGCTAATGACAAACTCTTTCTAGCAGAAGTAGCAGCTAGGCTGATCTCCATTGGTAAAGGGATTGGTTATCTATATCATTGAGCCTAGTGGCTTCGCTTGTTTTGTAATTGGAGAGATATCTCCTCCTCCCTATGTAAGTTTTATTTTGGCAATATAATGAGTGCTAAGTGTTCCATTCATTCTCATGAGAGATGGGTTTGTGTGAACCACTACTCATGAATCATGGGTCAATGAGTTTGACTCAAAAAACTACACAGTTGAATCCTAATAGCAATATCATAATTTGACTTGTTGTGGAAAATATCTCCTACTTATCAATTGATGAGCTTAAGGGGATTTCTAATGATTGGTTCATAAGGCACAACACTTGGTGAAGGTTTTGCAAATGAGGATTCAAGAAGAGTGGTTTTAACCATGGAGGAAACTCTGTAGTTAAGCGTGCTCGAGCTGGAGTAGTACTGGGATGGGTGACCTCCCAGGAAGTCCCGGTGCTTCAACTCTATGAGCATCACCTAGATCCAATGAGTGCTAAGTGTTCCATTCATTCTCATGAGAGATGGGTTCATGTGAACCACTACTCATGAATCATGGGTCAATGAGTTTGACTCAAAAAACTACACAGTTGAATCCTGATAGCAATATCACAATATAATGGGTACTGCCCCCTAAGCAGAGCTTGATTAAAAATAAAATAAAATAAAAAAAGAAATAGTTATTATACACATTTTCTCATAGATAGATTGGACATTATATAATGTAATATAACTTATTTTGACACTAACACAATGATTAAAAATATATTGAATACCCTATTTTGTATATTTGCTCAAGAACCTAGTCATAGGGTTCATATTTAAGAGAAAAAGATATGGATATTGACTTAAACCACTACATTTTGCTTCTATTTTGACTTGCATTTGAAACTACAACTATAATGCATGAAAAAAGTAAAATCAAACAATATAGATTAATTATTAGGTTCAATTTGGTTTAGTGAGGGTTGCATTTTGTTTTATGTTCAATTAAGTTTATGGTTATAATTTAGTATTGTTTAGTGTTAGGTTTAGGGTTTAATTTTTTTTAGGCTTAGGAATTAATTTGATTTAGTGTGAGTTTTAGGGTATAACTTGGCTTAGGTTTAGAGTTCATTTTGGTTAAATATAGGTTTAGGCTTTTTTTTCAATTCTAATTAGGGTAAGGGTTCAACTTGGTTTAATGTTAGTGTTAGGGTTTAATTTTATATAGGTTAGGGTTAAATTTTATTTAGTGTTACTTTTAAAGCATAATTTTATTTAGATATAGGGTTCAATTTGGTTTAATGTTCAACTAGGTTTAGGGTTATGGCTCAATATGGTTTATTGTGTTGGATACAACTGAGAGGGGGGGGGGGGGGTGAATCAATTATATGTTATTAAAATAAAACTTTATCTTTTCATATCAAAATATTAAATGCAAATTTGAAACCTTAAATGCAACACAGATCAAAACACCAAGATTTGTTTTCAAGGAAACCCTGAGGGAAAAACCTCGGTGGGGATGAAACCCACTAATAATGCACTATTAATAAAGTATCTCAGTTACAAGATCTTGTCCTATTAAGAGCAGATAAATACAACTAGTACAAATTCCTTGTTAAAGGACATACTCTTTTCTTCGAGTCAACAACCCTGTTAGGAGTTGATAGGATGAGCCTTTCTTCGCTCTAATAAACTTGCCCAATGTGAAGGTTAAATCCAACTTCTAAAGGTTAAACCCACCTTTTGGAACCACTATCCAAGTGAGAGTATATAAATATATTGATTACAAATAATGAGTCGACTAACAAAAACTCCTTTGCTAAAATAGTTCTAATGAAGTAGAATAATCACATTGTCTTCTCTATATCAACAATCCTCGCATCTACATATTCACATTCCTACAACACTCTTTGTATCACTTATTTTACTCTTTTATAAAAAATACAAATGATTTATTAGGTTGCAACCAATTAGGACTTTCCTAATAAAAATGATTTACATAAACTCTTGTCTTGAGATACACACATGATCTTTGGACAAGAAAATAAAAAAAATTAGTTGGCCAGCATACTCCATAATCCATAACTTATCTTTGCACAAGATAGAACATGCCACATCTCATAGCTCGACACCAAATAATACTTCACAAGGTCACATGCTATAGTTGATATCACCGCAATATCTAAACCCTAATGTCCACATAAGATGAAGTGAAACGTGTCTTCTGCCATGTCCTAAGATCACTAGACATAACTCTATCTCGCATACATGCTATACTCAAAATTACAGTAACCATTTCATGATTTTCCTCTGCACTATCTTGTGACCAGTCCACATTGTTTCCACTATAACTTAATATAAAAAACTAATCAGATTTTATGATCATATACAACTATTCTAAACATTTTTTAGTACCAAAATATAAGCTCGTAGACTTAGAGATGCAACACAGATCATCACATGCCTTCTGCATTCTTTCCTGTACTTAGTGAAACATTTTACTCAACGTCTTCATCACCAATTTTGTGATCCTTCACAATCATATGTTGACATGAATGACAACACACAAATGTCAACAACATTCCTAATAATCTCCCCCTTTGGCATTGATGTCAACATATCATGAAAAAACATCAATCCAAAAACCTTATACAACCTTCTTAATGTCTTCACTCTACTCCCCCTAATATAGTAGGGTTTTTCGTATATCACTTCCCCTTTGAAATCAATGGAAAATGGTGTCAGATATCCTTTACATATCTCTCAAAGATTATCCTTCTCCTCTCTTACAAATCTTCACTCTCAGATTCTCAATCACCCAGATAAGTGCTTGATAAGTCCTGCGATCACACCCCCTAAGGAGTGCATCCAAGCATCAAATCTAGTGAAGAATATAGCTCTGATAGCTACTGGAATGATGCATTCTTGCATCATCTCATTCTCACAAGGAGGGTTTTTCACCCCAAGTATATCTCTGAGATACTCAAAGATATCTTTTGACAAAGGTTTAGTGAATATATATTCTAATTTCTCCTTTTTAATGACATACTCAACTCTGAATTCATTTTATTCAATTTTATTTCTTAAATGATGATATTTGATTGAGATATGTTTGGTTTTTGAGTGCATAATATAATTCTTTGATATATTGATTTTGCTTGTATTGTCACGATGAATCACACTTGGTTCTTCAAAGCTTATTCAAATATCCTTCAACATCTATTTCATCCAAATAATTTTTGAACAATTTACAAAAGCTACCACATATTCTGATTCAGTGGTAGATTGAGCAACACAATCTTGCTTCTTGCTTAACCAAGAGATTAATCTCTTTCCAAAGAAGAATGCACCACCACTAGTGCTCTTTCTGTCATCAATACATTCGGCCCAATCTACATCAGTGTATGCAATGAGGGTAAAGTCATATGACTTATCATACCACAACTCAAATTCCAATGTACCTTTCAATACCTAAATATCCTTTTTACTGCAATATAGTGAGTCTCTTTTGGATTTTCTTGAAACCTCGCAATAATTCCAACTTCATTTGCAATATCTGATATGGTATGTGTTAAATATTGTAATCCTCCAATCATGGATATGTACTTTATTTGATAGACACTTGGAGTTTCATCATTTGTAGTAAGCTTGCATCTAGTAATCATACGTGTTGCTACAAGTTTGCAATCTTCCATGCCAAACCTTTTTAGTAATTCCTTGAGATACTTGGTTTGAGAAATGAAAATGCCATGTTTACTTTTTTTAATTTGTGAACTAAGAAAGAACTTCATTTTACCAATCATAGACATTTCAAATTCATCTTTCATATCTTCAGCAAATCTATTACTCATTTCATCATTTCCTCCAAAGATAATATGATGTAAGTGTCAAGGATAAAGTGGCTTATACACTAATTTTCTTAACTCTTTATGCAGAGTGGCCAACCCCTAACTCTCACGCTCTTAAACAAGGATGAAAAAAATTACTACATCATCTCCCCTAAATCTATAGGTGGCACACATTAGAGACGGATCCATGTGGTGAATGGTCTACTAGGATCCTAGTCACTAATCTAGGTGAGAAGGTGATTATGTGACTTACAAGTTTGTACAATAGCTCATGGGGGTCTTGGATAGTGTGGGAAAACCAAAATGAATCTAGCCCATGAACCCAACCTAACTGGTTAAGGTTCCTTAATGTATTTGGTAAACTAGACTAGGCTAAATGTTAGTAGCCCTATCCTAGCATACCAGTCAATTTAGTTTTAAAACTCCCAAACAACTTAGGAATTGGATACTAGATTTGAATACCCTTTTCAAAGACTCATATAATCATGGAGCACCAAGACTTGAAGTGCTATACAAGGCTTGTGGTTGAATGTTTGAAGGCAAGTCAGAGGGCTGAATTAGGCCTCCCTCAAAGAAGGAAGTACTAAAAAATGATGGTTTCCTTCCCCAAAAACAATTGGAACATCTAAAGGATGTCCAAACAAATCTAAATCCCAAGTTTGATGCCTCGATGCTCGATTGGTCGAGAGTTATGCATTGGTGTGCATTTGCAAAGTTGGTGCATACATGGAGATATACACCTAGGGCTCGATCAAATAGCCATCTCCCTGCATCAACGTGCAAACTACTTGAGGAATCATTAACAACATTCTACCAGGAATCTTTCCACTAGAGATCAATTGATTCCCATGGTCGAAATGCTCCAGGCAAGTCAAACAACACAGAAGCCCTTGAAAAGAAACCAAAATGGGTTGCAGAGAGAAAAAACCTGATATCTAGAGTTGTAGGTGGTCTTTTCTCCTCAAACCACTTGCATTCAAAGGCTAAGAATAAAGTGTTTCAAACCAAATCAGTTTTATGCAGAGGCAGGCTCATACATAGCTATACAAATTATTGGTGTCACCCAGAAGTGCAGGAAAATAGTTAATTTTTATTGAATTGAGCCAAATTTTACACATGCTGCCTTCTACCCACCTGTGAGGGCTAAGAAGTCCATCCCCAATGGTTTTACAATAGATTCAAACCATCTAGCCAATGGGGGAAGAGTTACAAGCAACTTTACAAAAGTTGCTAATCTAAGCAAAGTTGCATTTGAGCAACATTTGCAACATTTTCAATAATGAAAAATATGACTCACCTAAATACTTAGGTCTATAAGAAGGAAATTAACTTATTATAAAACCATCCTAAGATGCTAAGCTATCCTAAGAACAACCACTTAGTGATCCCATGACCATAGTGTACCAAGTGGCTTATAAGTATCCAAACTTGGAACTAGGTCTCACAGTGGATCTAAGGGTTTTACTACCATTAAGATCTTAACTTCAAGATGCCTTGGGTCCCTTAGTGAACAAGAGTGCATTGATATAATGTATGCAATCTTCATAGGGCCATTTGTGCTAGGAGGAGGTGCTCCTGCACCATACTCCCCATGAGGATTAGAGCTTAAGTTCCTACTTGAGTTGAGTAGATCCAAGGCTGGCTTTGATCTGATCCTCTATCATCCAAGTGGCATGTAGATCAGGGAGTCCCTTCCACTTAACCAAGTACTGCATGTAAGTATGTTTTCTTATCTTTTTCCATTCCCTAGTGGAAAGTATATTGTGTAACTGAACTGGTGTGCTTAGTGGAAGAGTTGTAACATGGGTGTCTTCTCGAGAGGCATCAACATTATCTTGTATGTCAGAGGTACCTGCATCACCTCTCACAAGAGTAAGATCTGCAACATTAAAGATAGGAGAAATAAAGAGTGTAGGGGGAAGAGATATTTCATATGCATTTTCACCCATCTTATGTAGGACTGTACATGGGCCTACTTTCTTCATATGGAGCTTGATTTGTTAGCCTTTAGGAAGTCTTTCTGGTCTGAGGTAAGCTCATACTCTATCCCCTATTTGAAAATGGACTTCCCTTCTCCTCTTATCTACAGTTATCTTGTACTTGGGAGTGGTGTGTTCAATTTTTTGTTTCACTTCCTTATGCACTTGTGAAATTAATTTAGCAAAGTCTTCTCCTTGGGCACTGATTATGAAATTAGAAGGTAGATTAGTAAGATCCAATGGTCCTTTAGGATTTACTCCATAGATTATTTGGAAAGGAGTCTTTCCACTAGACCTATTGATGGAGTCATTGAATGAAAACTCTTCTTGGGGCAAGATGACATCCCAACTTTGTGAGTGTTTCTTGGTAAGACATCTTAATAGATTGCCCAAGGATCTATTTAATACTTCTATTTGGCCATCCATTTGGGGATGATATGTTGAACTGTATGTTAGGTTAGTACCCAATTTCTTGTGGAGTGTCCTCCAAAAGTGTCCTTATAACTTAACATCTCTATCTAAAACTATAGTCTTTAGTGGGCCATGAAGTCTAACCACTTCCTTGAAAAATAGTTGTGCAATGTGAGAAGCATCATTGGTGCTCTTGTAAGGGATGGAGTGTGCCATCTTGCTAAACCTATCTACAATGACAAAAATATTGTCAAATCCCTTCTTGGTTCTTGGTAAACCCATGACAAAGTCCATGGATATTGACTCCCATGGCCTAGAAGGTATTGATAAAGGTTGATGCAGTCCTTGATTTGTAGTGACCCCTTTGGCTTGTTGAAAAATTGTGCAAGACTGAACAAACTTCTTGATATCAAGAATCATCTTGGGCCAATGGTAACTTCTCTTCACCAATTCTATGGTCTTTTCTATGCCAAAATGACCACTCATACCTCCATAGTGTTTCTCATTTATGATATTGGTTCTCATAGAATATTTTGGGATGAAAAGTTGGGCACCTTTAAACAAAAGTCCATCTTGGATTAGATATTTTGTAAAATTAGTATGATATCTGTCAGAGAGAGTAGTACAAACCTTGTAGGCTTCACCAAAATCTGAATCACCAACATAAAGGTGTTTCAAGGATTCAATCCCCATGCTTGAAAATTGAACTTCTTCCACCAAACCCACTCTTCTACTGAGGGCATCCACAACTTTGTTTGCGTATCCTTTCTTGTACTTTATTGTGAAGGTATAGGACTATAACTTCTCCATCCATTTGATGTGTTTGACACTAAGCTTCTCTTGAGAATTCAGGAAATTGAGAACATGGTTGTTAGTGTAGACAAAAAATTCCTTAGGGAGGAGGTAGTGCCTCCATTTTTTGAGGGCTTGTACTACAACATACAACTCAAGATCATAAGTAGAGTACCCTTTCTTTGCATCATTTAATTTTTTAGAAAATAATGCTTAATACAACACCAATTGCTAGGTTACTTGCATCCGTTTCCATAGTGAAGACCTTAAAATCAGGTAAAGTTAGGATAGGATATTGTGCTACCCTATTTTTCAAATATTGAAAAGCATCATTAGCCTCTTTAGTCCAAAAAAATTTAGTTTTCCTACCACCTTTGATTGTATCCAATATTGGAGCACACACATGACTGGAGTTCTTAATAAACTTTCTATAAAATGTAGCAAGACCATGAAATTTTTTTACATCACCTTGGTTCTTAGGAGGTGGCCAATTGATAATTGCTTCTACTTTACTTGGATCCATTTTCAGAGTTCCTTTGGATATGAAAAATCCCAAAAAGGTGAGTTCCTTTTGCATAAATTTACACTTCTCCAAGTTCATGATCAACTTGTGATCATGAAGTCTTCTCAACACCTGCTACAAGTTGTTCAAATGCTCCTCCCTTCTGCTACTGAAAATCAATATCAAGATAAATAACAACAAATTTGCCAATAAAATTAGAGAATCTCATTCATGAGCCTCATGAATGTACTAGGTACATTGCTCAGTCCAAATGGCATTACAAGTCCCTCATATAAGCCTTCACTTGTCTTAAAGGAAGTCTTCCACTCATCTCCAGGCCTTATTCTGATTTGGTGATAACCAGATTTAAGATCTATTTTTGAAAAGTAACCAACATTTCCAAGTTGGTCTAGTAAGTCCTTTATCCTTGGAATAGGGAATATATATCTGATTGTGATTTTGTTGATGGCTCTACTATCTGTGCAAAGCCTCTATTTACCATCCTTTTTGGGTGCTACGACTGATGGAACAATACAAGGACTCAAACTCTTTTGTATCAATCCCTTTTCTAACATCTCCTTGATTTGTCTTGAAATCTCAACATTCTTATCAGGGGTCAACTTGTAAGGTGCCTTGTTAGGTAGTGAAGCACCAGGCATGAGGTCTATTTGGTGGGTAACATCTCTTAAGGGTTGGAGGGTAGAGGGAAGTTCATTTGTGGTTACATCACTGTATTTATCCAATAGTCCTTTGACTTCACTTGGCATGGTTTCTACCTTTTTGGAGACTTCATTGTCTTTAGGTTTCAAAACCAACACATACCCTTCACTAGCTAATTCTCTCAATGTCCTTTCCATCTCCTTCCTATTTATGACTACCACAGTGGACTCTTTGTTGGATTTTTGATCAGGTAATGGTTTCATAGTGTAGGTGACTCCTTCCTTTATAATGGTGTAAGTATTCTTCCTACAGTTATGTGTGGCATCCACATCATATAGCCATGGCCTTCCTAACAAGAGGTGGAACACATCCATTTCAATGACATCACACGACTTTGTCTTTATAGTCACCTAAGGATAATTCTACCAATGCTTGTTTAGTCACCAAGGTTTGTTGTCCTTTGGTAAGCTAAGATACATGGAAAGAACAAGGGTGAGGGATTTTATTCAAATTTAACTTTTGTGTCATTTCCTTAGAAACCATATTTTCAGTTGAGCCAGAATCAATAAGTAAATTGCATACCTTTCCTTGGCACTTGATCTTTGTCTTGAATAAGTTTTTTCTTTGTGATGGCTCCACAATCTATGGTACTTGAAAAAAGGTTTGCCTCATCATCAGACTTATGCCCTCCTCTGGATCTAGATCTCTAGGATTTGGATTTTCACCTTGGGTGTCTTCATGAATTAGTTGTGTTCTCCTTTCTCCCTAATTATTGTACCCCTTCTTAGCACATCTTCTAGCATGGTGTCCAAGCTGATTGCAGTGATTACATATCAAGGGACCATTCCCTCTTCATCTACCAAAGGGTCTCCTACCTCTGGAATTTCCTCTAGTATTATTCTCATTCCTTTCTGGCTGATTTTGATCAGAAGGTCTACTGATGTTACTAGACTGTCCCCTACTCCATGAGTTACCTCTTCCTCTAAAATTTTTGTTGAATTTGTTTTTTTTGTTTCCCCTGCCCCCATTTCCTTTCTCTTTCTTTCTTTTGAATTTCTCTTCTACCCTCAATGCTAACTGAAAATATTGTTTCACTATTGTAGGACTAGCTAAACTCAATTCATCTTGAATGGAGATCTTCAAACCTTGCATGTGTTGACTTGGTGTTCAGCACCTCCTTGGAGATTCATGACATGGCTTAACCGCCTCCCATGGATCAAGTTAAAATATGACATTTGTATCGAGCATTGATAGTTCAAGCTTTTGGTGCAATGACAAATGATTCTAATAGTTGGTATCAGAGCCTTGGGTCATGGGTTCAAGTCTCCCTTCAGTGGGTGCTGAAGGCTTAGTCGGTGTTGAGGGGGAGATTGTTGACTTGGTGATTAGCACCTCCTT
The DNA here is from genome assembly GCA_027943335.1 of Chamaecyparis obtusa. Classification (NCBI taxonomy): domain Eukaryota; kingdom Viridiplantae; phylum Streptophyta; class Pinopsida; order Cupressales; family Cupressaceae; genus Chamaecyparis; species Chamaecyparis obtusa. The sequence continues at coordinate 338,191 of BSBK01005278.1, read as the reverse complement.
GGAGATTCATGACATGGCTTAACCACCTCCCGTGGATCAGGTTAAAATATGACATTTGTATCGGGCATTGATAGTTCAAGCTTTTGGTGCAACGACAAATGATTCCAACAGCATGTACCTTGCAAGTTTTATGCACTTGAGTTTTGTCATCTTGGGCTTCATTCCAAGCCTCTAAAATTCTTTAGTATATGATGAGACACTCATTTCTTTATGTCTCAAACTCATCCTCCTTTTGTGGAGTTGGACTTCATAGTCCTTAGGAACATATGCTTCCCTGATTTTGTTCACCATCTTCCTCCAAGTGGTGATTTTTTTCTTTCCACTCTTCACTCTACCATCTTTAGTGAAGTTCCACCATGCAAGTGCAGAGCCCTTGAGCCTTGACTTGGAAATCTTTATCCTCTAATTTTTAGGGATATCCTCACAATCAAAGAAGCTTGATAGGGCATCCACCCAATCCATTGTAGCATCAGGGTCTATTTTCCCATCATAGGTAGGCAAGTCAAGCTTGGAGTCCATGGTTCTCCTCTCCATGGATTTAAGAGTCTTCTCTAGCAGCTTCTGATCTGCAGGAACTTCTTCTTCCTATTGGGGAGTTCTTCCTCACTCCTTTCCTCAACATCCTCAGAGTTACCAGCAACCTTCCTATGAATCTCTTCCCTAAGCCTTTCCATCTCTTGCATTACCTGTTGCATCTCTATCTCCCTTTGTTTATCATGCCTCTATCTTTGTTCCCTCAAGTACCTTACAATATCTGCATTAGTCATCCTTATGGAAAACCCTCCACCCTCCATTTTCATCTCCTGACATGGTGGTTAGTAAATCCCTACCACAAAAGACCTTGGGTGCTCTGATACAACTTGATGTAAGTGTCAATGATAAAGTGGCTTATACACTGATTTTCTTAACTCTTTATGTAGAGTGGCCAACCCCTGACTCTCACACCCTTAAACAAGGATAAAAAACATTACTAAAACATCTCCCCTAAATCTATGGGTGGTAGACATCAGAGATGGATCCATGTGGTGAATGGTCTACTAGGATCCTAGTCACTAATCTAGGTGAGAAGGTGATTATGTGACTTACAAGTTTCTGCAGTAGCCCATGGGGGTCTTGGACAATGTGGGAAAACCAAAATGAATCTAACCCATGCACCCAACCTAACTGGTTAAGGTTCCTTAATATATTTGGTAAACTAGACCAAGCTAAAGGCTAGTAGCCTTGTCCTGACATACCAGCCAATTTAGTTTTAAAAACTCCCAAACAACTTAGGAATTGGATCCTAGATTTTAATACCCTTTTCAAAGAATCATATAATCCTAGAGCACCAAGACTTGAAGTGCTATACAAGGCTTGTGGTTGAATGTTTGAAGGCGGGTCAGAGGGTTGAATTAGGCCTCCCTCAAAGAAGGAAGTACTAAAAAATGATGGTTTCCTTCCCTAAAAACAATTGGAACATCTGGAGGATGTCCAAAAAAATCTAAATCTCGAGTTTGATGCCTTGGTGCTCAACTGGTCGAGAGTTATGCACTGGTGTGCATTCACAAAGCTGGTGCATACATGGAGATATACACCTAGGGCTCTGTCAAACAGCCATCTCCCCACATCAACATGAAAACTACTTGAGCAATTATTAACAACATTATACAAGGAAGCTTTCCACTAGAGATCAATTGATTCCCATGGTGGAAATGCTCCAGGCAAGTCAAACAATGCGGAAGCCCTTGAAAAGAAATCAAAATGGATTGCAAAGAGAAAAAACTTGATATCTAGAGTTGTAGGTGGTATTTTCTCCTCAAACCACTTGCATTTGAAGGATAAGACATGGTATTTTCAAACCAAATTGGTTTTATGCAGAGGTAGGCCCGTACATAGCCGTACAAATTACTGGTGTCACCCAAAAGTGCAGGAAAATAGTTAATTTTTATTGAATTGAGCCAAATTTTACACATGCTACCTTCTACCCACCTGTGAGGGCTAAGATGGCCATCCCCAATGGTTTTACAATAGATTCAAACCACCTAGCCATTAGGGAAAGAGTTACAAGAAACTTTACAAAAGTTGCTAATCTAAGCAAAGTTGCATTTGAGCAACATTTGTAACATTTTCAATAATGAAAATTATCACTCACCTAAATACTTAGGTCCCTAAGAAGGAACGTAAATTATTAGAAAACCATCCTAAGATGCTAATCTATCCTAAGAACAACCGCTTAGTGATCCCATGACCATAGTGTACCAAGTGGCTCATAAGTGTCCAAACTTGGAACTAGGTCTCACAATGGATCTAAGGGTTTTGCTACCACTAAGACCTTAACTTCAAGATGCCTTGGGTCCCTTAGGGAACAAGATTTAATTGATATCAAATGTCTTCAATCTTCATAGGGATTTATGTGCTAGGAGGATGTGCTCCTTCACCATAATATCATCCACAAATACTTCTATGATTGTGATTCTATCCTTGCTAGTTCTCAAATATAAATTACTATTTGCACAACCTTTTTTTGAAACCAAGATGTAATAAATACCTTTCATGTTGTGCATACCAAGCTCTAGGAGCTTGCTTTAGTCCATATAGAGCCTTCTTCAATTTGCAAACCATGTCTCTATCATTTGTTAAGGGAAAACCATTAGGCTACTCAATTTAGACCTCTTCTTCTAGATCACCATTCAAGAATGCAAATTTCACATCCATCTAATACACTTTGAAGTCTTTGCAGGAAGCAAAGGAAATAAATAATCTTACTACCTCCAACCTAGTTATAGGTGTTAAGGTTTCTTCAAATTCCATTCCTTCTTGCTATGAGTAGCCCTTAAAGACCAATCTTTCTTTGTTCCTTATGATTGTTCCCTCTTTGTTCATTTTATTTCTAAATACCCATTTAGTTCCAATAGCATTCTTTCCTTCAGGTCTAGAAACTAGTTCCCAAGTTTTGTTCTTTATTATCTGATCCAGTTCTTCTTTCATTGCATTAATCTATGGTTCCTCTTTGCGGGCCTCATCAATAGTTCTAGGTTTCACTTGTGAAATTAGACATAATTCCTCTCTATCCTTAGACCTAGTCAACATGCTTTTATTCCTATCACTAATAATATGATCTTCAAGATGATTTCTTGGTACATACTTTGGAATTTTAGGAGCTTCAGATTGTTCAAGTTTACACACATTTGCCTGTTATTGTCAAATTTAATCAACTCTTCTATTTCAGTAGTATTTTTTGATTTTTTTACCACAAATTATTTCTTGAACTTGAAACTTCTCATCAATTATTACATTAATACTCTCAACCATCTTTATCAATCTCAAATTGAAACATCTGTAAGCTTTACTTTTGGTAGAATAACCAAGAAATATGCCTTCATCACTTCTTGAGTCAAACTTACCTACCTCATCATCTCTTTTGATAAAACATTTTCTACCAAAAATTCTAAAATATCTCACAATAGGAGCATAGCCAAAACAAAGTTCATAAGGTGTTTTAGTATTACCTTCCCCAATCTAAAGTATGTTAAAAGTGTAAATTTCAGTACTGACTGCTTCCCTCCAATGCACACATGATACATTTCCTTCAATCATCATTGTTCTAGTAGCATCCAATATAGTTATGTTCCTTCTTTTTGTAATCCCATTCTGTTGTGGAGTCCTAGTCCAATAGAAGTCTTCCTACTTATCCCATGTTCTTCACAATAAGAATTGAAGGTAGCAGATGTAAACTCTCCTCCTCTATTTGACCTCAAACATCTTATCCTCAAACTTGATTCAATTTATACTTTTTCCTTGAAGATCTTGAACTTGTCAAATTCCTCTTATTTTTCTTTAAGAAAAGCAACCCACATCATTATAGAGTTATCATCAATAAATATAATGAAATAAATTTCACCATAAGAGGATCCAATCCTTGTAGGACTACAGAGATCTGTATGCACCATATCTAGTTTTCCTTTGGCAGTGTATGACTTGCTTTGGAAACTCCCCTTTGTTTTATTTCTCATTACACATTCTCTATACATGGTGTTAGAGGGCTTCACAATTTTTGGTAAGTCCCTAACTACATTGATGTTACTTTCCTTCACAATCTTATCAAAATTCACATGAAAAAATCTTCTATGTCATAGCCAACTTTCATCAATCTGGGCAACAAAACATTTTGCATCAGTGGTGTTCAACTAAATTACATTACCTCTTTTCTTTGTTCCTGATGCAATCAGGTTTCCCTTTTGTCCTTTGATAGAGAATGATCCATTATTGAACTATAATTGATAACCTTTATCCATAAGTTGTCCAACACTTATCAGGCTATGCTTAAGTCCATCAACAAGAAACACATTACCAGTGTTAGTTTTTCCATCCAGAGAAATAGATCCTACTTCAATAATCAGTTTAGGAGTATTATCACCAAATCTGACAACTCCACCATCATGCATCTTAAGATGAAAAAACCTATCCTTATCAACATTCATGTAATGTGAGCATCCACTATCAATGATTCATTTAGGTTTCTTTTCAATGAGTGATACTAAGGCTTTTTCTTCATGAATAGGTCAATTATCCTTTATAGCTACAAACCCACTCTCATCTCTTATTGAATCATCATCAGAAACACCTTCACTAGCATAATAGCATTCCTCATCATAGAAATATGGTCTAGTGGACTTAGGTTTGTATTTAGAGACCCTTATAGGATATATAGATTCAAAGTGACAAACTTTATTGCAAGAAAAACATTTTAAAGATAATTTTACTTCAAATTTACCCTTACCTCTTTTCTCCTTTCTTGTGATCAGAGCAACAAGTTCATCCATCTTCCTATTTTCTTCATCAATCTCCATTAGATCATATCCATAGTCTCTAAGCTCAGGATACTTGTTAACCCTACTAGTTCTCGCAAGGCATGATGAGGTCTTTTTGTCATTATGAATAGTTGCCTTGACTGTATTTTTTATCTTAGGTATTAAATCCTATAATTCTGCCACCTCAAAGGTAATTAACTTAGCTATCAACATCTCTTTATTGAATCCCTAAGTTAGTGGAATGATTTCCTCAATCGCCTGCATTTTGGTCTTGTAAAAAAGTGTCAAAGATCTCATAATCTTTGCGATGACCTCTTCTTCAGTATAAGTGCCTCCCAAATTTATGATCCTTATAACAACTTTTGAAACCCTCTGGACATAAGCTCTAACATTTTCATATTCTCACATTTTTAGATTTTCCATCTTTGTCTTCCAGTTTTGTAACCTTGTCTGCTTGGTGTACTTGTCTCCTTCATAAAGTGCTTCTAGTCTTCCCCAAATTTCATGAGCTGAATCAAGATCATTAACTTTAGTAAAGTCTACTTTAGATAGTGCACTTATCAAATCTTCCCTTGCAACCATATTGCAGGCAAAAATCTTATTTTCCTCATCAGTAGCATTAGGCAAATCACTTTCTACTATGTGCTAAAATGTTGAAACACTTCTATGAGTCATTATATCCAAGATTTCTCAAGAATGAGATCTCAAATGGAAACTCATAGCTCTCTATTCATGGAGTGTAAGGGTTTATAATGGAGGTCCTCAGTTTAGACCTAGTTTGTGCTCATGCAAGTACACCATAAAATGAGAGATTCAAAGAGGAAAAGCAAGAGTGCTAGTCTCCATGATCATCAAGTATGCATGCAAATGAAAATAGAAGCTATTTTATATGATAAAAATGCATGAAAGCAAACTAATCTATGAAAGGAAATATGCATGCAAGATTATTCTATGAAATGAAATATGGATCTAATCTAACATGCAAGTGCAAAATTAATCTAAATGGATTGCCATGGAGGCATGAGAGAAGAAGACAATAAAATAGAAGTTGCAATGTTCAAGCTCAAGTGCTCAAACTCTCCTCCAAAATTGCTCTCCAAACCTACAATATAACAATACATAAAATATTGGATCCCTAAATGAGAAGGAGAAGATTCCTTATAAAATATTTAGAAATGAATGGACGGTCAAGATTAAGAGGCGAAAAGAAATGAGCAATGGTGGAGATTAGATCTTGGTTGATCCATGTGCTCAAGATTCTCAAGAAGCAAAATCAATAGGCATGATTAAGAGGCAAAATAATGAGTGGTTGAGATAAAGAGGCAAAAACCTTTTTCAAAAAGTCAAAAGATTCTATCTCATAGGAAAGTGCACTTTTTATTTTTATTTTATTTTATTAATTTTAGCAAAGTAATTTCCATTATTTAATTAAAAGATTTTTTTATTTATTTAAAAAGGGATTTTTATTTAATTAAAAGGGAGCATGTTCTTTTAATTAAATGAGACTTAGGATAAATGATCAAACCTTAGGAAATATTAAAATAATTGAATTAATTAAGATTTGATCAAGGAAATTATTTGAATTGAAAATATTATAAGGCATTGATTCAGGAAATTGATAAATTGGTTCCATCATTTGATAAATTGAAGAATGGGGGACCATAGTCTAGGAGACCATTTTAGGGTGCATACATTTGCCCCTCTTTGACTAATGTGTGATCTTTATGGGAACACATGTAGTCAAAGAATGCATTTGAAGTGTGAGATCAATTTGGGATCACAAAACAATCCTGATGTGTGATCGACGGACGGGAACACTCAGGACAAAGATAAGCTGATTGAAAAAGATAAGGTCAACACCCCTGTAAATAAGTAATTGACATGCCCAATATAAGAATCTCAGGCAAGTTTTCCCCAAGCAGAGAAATTGATAGGATTTATAAAGATGAATCAAGGATTGAAGTTTTATACGTACTACCCCCTCATGATCAAAATCAAAATGAGATAGAGGAGGAACATCAAATTGATAAATTTGATCAAATCAAACAAAAGATAAGGTTCTTGATATAAGATGAAAGATATAAGGATCATAGAACTAAGGTAGATCATCAAGCATGAAATATTATGCCCCAAGGTTGAATTAGAAGAAAAGAAGTGGGGTGAAAGAGAATGGGAGATAGAAGTTTGGAAGAGGTGGAAAGAAATGGAGAGAAGAAAGATAATTTGCCTTAAGAAAGAGAATGCCCCAAAATCAATCAACTGTTTAATATATAAAATTTTGATTGAGATCACGAAAGAAGATAAGGAAATGAAGATCAAAACATGACCACAGTTGATTAAAAGTCCAAAAGAAAGATGAAGGAAAACCCTCTCAAACTCATAATGCATCCTAAAAATACATATTAACATGAAGTCTAACAATGCAAGCTACATGAAAATGCAAAGGTTTACTTGCAATAGAGCAACTGTAACATAGGATTTTTTGTTCATCATTGATTAGAGAATGTTAAGGTACTTATTTTCATCATTGGGCCATTATTAGTAGACATCAAAAAATCACACAATCATCACTAATCACAAGCGCAACTATGAAGATATGAATGTGATTTATATCAGATTGGAATGTGGAAAGATTCTAACATAAGAATCAAAGACATAATGGTCAAGATGACTTTTATGTTACCTTACCCAATTTAGTGTAGCAAAACCACGCTCGCATCAAGGCATAGATGTTGGGATGACCATAAGAATGGTTGTGCAAAAATAGTCAAGGATGATGTTGTTGGCAAGTTGACTATACTATTTTCTATGAATAAATATAGTGTTATCATTATGGCAACAAAGTCATATAGTATTTTGGAGTCAGCGCACACTATCAAAAGATCAAAATTTGGCTAAGTACAAAAAACTGAACAGTTAGCAGAGTACCAGAAGGTCAAAGAATCAGAGCACATGCGTATGATCGAGTTATGGTATGCACCGTAGAAGACAAGTTGGTAAGAGTGTATTCATACTAAGTCTAAGAGCGCATGATCAGATGAGTAAGTATGATGAAGATGCAAATAGTTGAAGAGGTACAGCTAGTGAATGCTAGAACAGAACAAAGTATACAACCAACTTTTGGTAATTTGATTAGCGATGATATTGTTGTTTTGTAAAGGCTATGCACCTATTGTAATTAAGTTGTAGACATTTAATTATGTTTTTTTATAAACACTCTTGAGCCAATTCACTTGGAAGTGTTGTATGTAATCGGTTAAAGGGCCAACCTAGTTAATTGTTTTGGTAGCGCATATAAATATAAGATGCACCTTTGTAATTAGGTATGTAAGTTGATATAGAGATAAGATAAGCAGAGAAAAGGTATGTGAAGAGAAGTTAGAATGTATTAGATCTTTGCAAGAGGTCAAAGCATTAGCGCATCAAAGGAACTGATCAGACAAGCAGTGTCATAGTGCCAGTTCATCTAGTAGATATAGTGTGTATCTAAGATCAGAAGGTTTTAGCCTTCACCACTTGAGTAGTGAGCTCTAGGATAGTGTGTCCCCACACCTAACAAGGTTATTTTAAAAGACTCGATTAGGGCTCAAAAATGTTGGACCATTTTGAGGCCAACTAATAGGAACACGCAAGTGCCTCTGCAATTCAGACTCGATTGAGCCAAGGCTGGTAGGCCTGAATTCAAACTGCCCTATGCTGCACAAATGCACACACAAAAAAAAGAAATTCCTTCCCAAAGGGGTTAACAATCCTTGGAGTAAAATAACCTAATCTCCTAATCGCTAAAAAGTATGATATCCAAACTTAAGATCTAAAACTATCCCTAAATCCTAATTGAATGCTTTATAAAGAAGAAATCAGATTTAAATGTAAACTATAGAAAGAACCTAATAACAATTACAAATGAAATGAGATTAGTGCCTGATGCAAAAATGGGCTAGAGTCAATTAATTTCAATTATACATATAGTTAGAGACAGTTTTAAGGGAACTCACTCCTGTAAAGCGAGACCATCATCCTATAGGCTTCTGTTGAATCATAATTCAAAATAATTCATATAATTAGTCCTATCGATTTTAACCCAAATTAAGAGGCCGAAAGGAACAACAACAGGTTCACAGACCATGCAATTGCTATTCGAATTGTACAAATTAACCTTAAATAAATGAATCAAGGAAAAGAACATAGTAGGATACCCTAGCTCACAGAGTAATCTAAAAAACTAAAAACTATATAACCTCAAAAAGCATAAACAACTTATCTGACATTAGCATTTGCAAAATTGAAAATTAGGTCCAAATCCGTAGTCTAGGAGATTTTCCCAATTGTGTGTCATGATGATGATGCCAATTGATTACAAATGTTTTGAATATAAATATAATATTCAATAGTTCTCTGTGAAAAGACATGCCCCTTCACATGACGTAATCCCGACAACTAACCCTATAAATTACATGTTAAACCATATAATAGGCCTTTAGGGAAACAATTCCCGCACAATAAACTAAAACCATTACAATCTTCAGTGTTTGTGTATAAAATCCAAGTCCTTACGTTAATGCTTGCACAAAAACACCCGACATTAATAAAGTTTAAAATTAAACTTATTAGATTAATAATGTTTGAAGTTTTCAATATGATCCTTATAAAATTATCCATTTATTAGTCAATAATTAATTGAAATAAATTCACGCCATAATTTTATAAATGTATTTGATAATAAAAGTGGAGTATAAATAAAAATTAAATATTAATCAGAAGTTGCCCACATTAATCATCAAAACATAAGACATTTCATTAATAAGATAATACCTAAAACATTAAATAATTAAAAATATGACATTATATTTCAAATTCAAAATTTTAGTTTCATAAGAATTTAACCAAAATGCATGAAAAACCCCTCCATAAATACAAGGCAATTAGAAATACTTCTTAAATTATTAGGGTAAACAAAAGTTTATAACTCTCCTAAAATAGGGGAGTACCTACCCTAATATTTTAAAAGATTTCACATAGGGCAAGGATTAGTTTTATTGCAAAATAACACCCCTAGTTTTATAAACATTGCTAATGTATAAAATAACCATTTTATCAAAATACATATAATTTAGGAATCTAAAATAATTTCATTATCTCAATAAAAACCCTAAAACACATATATTAATGAGATGAACATAAAAACCTTTACATCATCCAATTATCATTTCCCAAAAATGTAAAAGATAAAACTAAGTCACATATGGTAATACATAATCATTTATGCCCATTTTTTCCTAGAAGGTTAATTTTTTAAAATTAAAAATATATTAGGGTAAAATAAAAAGTTACATTTAGGTAATTGAAGATTTAAAGATTAATATCAATTAAAAAACTTCAAAACCTAAAAACATGATAATCCTCAACAAAAATTATTTTGATATGATTTTCCACTTTAGGGTTTTTTGGACAAATTATAAATTAAATTTAGAAAGGCACTCACATTAGAAAAATAATAATTTCGTGAAATACAAGATTTCTATGACACACACATACTAAAGAAAAACAATATATTTATTTCTAAAATATTAAAAGGAAATAAAGTAATCTTTAATTAATACCTTTATTTGCACCCACACTCTCAAGGAATAACATAGGTCAATCGGTAAGGGTAGAGTTGGGTAGTTAGGTTAGGAAGAAAGGATGGGTCGAGATGTCATGTGTTCAACTCCCTCTCCCCATTCTTTTTTCCTAAAATTGAGAAAATGAATAATACATAGGAAAATATTATTTCATTATAGAATTGAAAAGTAATTAAGGAAATAATTATTCCCTATGCAAGAAATTGTGTTGACTTTTCACCTGCACATGAAAACGTAAATAAATTAGTTTATCCTCCAAATCCTCTCGAAGAAAATAAATAGACTAATTGGTTAGAGGGTAGGAGGGTAGGTAGGTAGGAAAAAAAGGTTGGCTTGAGAGGTTGAGGGTTCAACTCCCTCTCGCCACCTTTTTTACTTAACCACTTTATGATTTATCATTTTTATAGTTATTTTATTTCACAATGTACATGCATTAAATTAATTGAAATAAAATAACTAACAACCTAATACATGAAAATAGAATAATGACAAAAATATATGCCTTTTTATTCATTTTAATTTTTTAACATAGGAAAATTATATAAAACTGAAATTGAAAATCACACTTCCTTGATGTTTTTTGTGTATTTAGAACCTAAAATTTTTAGTGTCAATAGTGGCTCTTATTGGGGATGTGCATTCATGCCTGGATGTAGTGAGATTCCAGTTATCTATGGAAAAGCATACCATAGTGAGAAAAGAATCATTAGGCTTAAATAAAATAAAAATAATAATATACAAGTTAAATAATACTTCCTGTTTTAAGAGAAAAATGGCTTCAAATACTGACTGTGAGTTGGGAACTCTTGAATAACTTCATTAGTATCTTGTAAATAGTATGAATTCTTACCTGCCTTTGAAACAACCATGTAAGGTCCCAACCATAATGCCTTGAACTTACCATGTTTTCCTTTATCTTGGTCTTTTGCATTCCATTTCAGTACCCAATCGCCTTCTCTGAAAGGCCTGTCTGATGCTCTCTTGTCATGACAGTCTTAATATGTCATTGTTGATAAAGATTCCTTTCTTGTGCTATTCTTCTCATCTCATCTAGCTTTGATAACTGGCTTAACCTGTCTTCCATAAAATTTACATCCTAAAGCTCTTCTTCCTAGATGAACCTGTAAATAGGTAGGAGATTATTTATTGGTAACCTTGCTTGTTTTCCATAAACCAATTCATAAGGAGCGAAACTTGTTTCTCTTTTTGTTGTTACCCTATCTACCCACAAAGCTAGACCTAGCTTTGAATCCCATGCCTTCTTATTATTGCTCAACATTCTTCTGATAATCTTTAGTATATTCTTATTGCTTGATTCTGCTTGACTGTTCCCTTGCAGATGATACAGAGATGAGTATGATAGGTTGATACCATTTTTTTCACAAAATTCTAAAAATTACTTAGATCTGAAACACATGCTGTTGTCACAAAGAATCTTGCAAGGTACTCCAAATCTGGTAAGTATGTTATTTGTCAAAAACTTGATGACCACCTTGCTTGTAGCCTGTCTCATAGGTATAGCTTCAACCCATTTCATAAAGTAATATGTCGCAACCAATATCCACTTAAAGCATCTGCAATTTCCCCAATAAAGTCTATTCCCCACATTTTGAAAGGTTCCTCAATTTGTAAAGGGATAAGGGGTAAAACACCATTGTATTTCAGTTTCTTGAAGAACTTCTAACAAGATTCACACTTTTTAACATATTCATAACAATCCTTGAAAACATGGGGCCAATAATACCTAGCTTTTAATATCTTATGAGCTGTTGTCTTAGCCAAAAAGTGACCGCTGCATACCCCATCATGTAACTCTTTAATAATTGACTTAGCTTGATAGGTGTTTAAACAAAATAGGAGGATACCATCATTATTTTTCCAATATAGGTCTCCTTGAATCAGTACATATCTTGATGCTTGTAAATTTATAGTTCTTTTTTGATTATCACTTAGACCTTCTTGACACTTCATATGTTTTAAGAAGTAGACTATGTCTATCTACCATGGACACTGTTTGATGCTCATTTCTGTACTTTCCAAATCTACTTGGTTTACTTGGGTTGCATCTAAATTTGTCTCTGCCATGAGTTTAGCCAATCCTTGTCCTTTGATTAACTTAGTGATCTGAATTTCAATATCAAATTCCTGAATCTGATTTATCCATCAACATCTTTTACCTGTGACCTCTGATTGCCTCAATATATCCTTAGTTGCTACATTAGGTACATACACCACAATCTTGGCTCCAACCAGATAGGGTTTGAATGATTTCAATGATTTAACTAATGCAAAAGCATGCTTTTCATGTATATCATAGTTCAACTCAGAAGATTGTAAAGTTTTACTGAAGAAAGCTATTGGTTGCTCATATCCTTCATCATTTTTCTGTAGTAAAACTGTTGCGATGGTGTGGAAAGAAGCAAAGGAGAACAACTGAAATGGTTTGGAGAAATCAAGAGATTTCAAAACTAGGGCTTCTTTGATTTCTTTCTTAATGCTGGCAAATGCTTCTAAGGCCTCATCTATCCAATTTAGAATTGCATCCTTCTTTAACATCCTTGCAATAGGTTTTATAATTTTTGAAAAAATCAGGACGAACCTTCTCACAAAGTTGATTTGTCCAAAGAAGGATTGAATCCCCTTAACATTTTTAGGAATCTAAACCTTATCAATAGCCTCATTCCTTTTTGGGTCTATTCTGACTCCTTCCCTAGAAACGATGTGACCCATAAGTTTTCCCTCGATTACCCCAAAATGACATTTCTTTGGGTTTAAGGATACTCCATATTCAAGGGCTCTTTTGAAAATTTTCTCTAAATGCTTGCAATGGTCTTCTGCCTTCTTGGAATAAGTTGTGATGTCATCCTGATATATTACCATGATAATATCAATGAAATCCCCAAAGGCCACATCCATGGCTCTCTGAAAAGTAGCTTCGGCATTCGTAAGTCCAAATGGCATTCTTTCATAAACATATGTACCCCATGGTGTAGTGAACATTATTTTGTACTGTTCTTCTTCTTTAACCTTCACCTGATTGTACACGGAGAACCCATCCATCATGGATAACAATTCATTCCCTATAACCTTCTGTAATAATGCCTCCATATTTGGTAATGCATAATTGTCTTTTAAGGATAAGATGTTTAAGTTTCTGAAATCTACACAAAGCATGATGTCTTTGTTTTTCTTCTTAACAGGCACCAAGTTTGAAACCCAAGTAGAGTGTCTAATCGGCTTGATGATACCAGCATCCCTCATCTTGATGAGCTCTTCCTTCATCTTAGGAGAAAATTTTGGATTGATTGGTCTTTGCCTTTGTCTAAAGGGCTTTGCATTAGGTCTTAGGGGTATTGCATGTTGGAACAACTCCTCTTTGTAGGCCTTAAGATCATCATAGGACCAAAAAAAATACATGTCTATACTTCCTTAATAAACTAACAATATCAGCTCTAATTTTAGGAGCTAACTTTTTACCAATGAGAACCTCTTTAGGAGTATGTTCATTTCCTAAGTTTATCTTTTCTACTTCCTCTATAGTAATATTTTCCATTTTAACCCTACTACTAGAATCCTTATTATCAAACATTATCTCTAATGCAACAAGGCCTTTAGGAATTTTGTTAGTTTTAAGCTGAAGTACATCTTTTCCAAATAAAGTATCCTTTTCATCTATTGTTTCAACATAAGCATTTAAATCAATAGACCGATCTTCATACCTTTCTTCGCATGCAAGGAATTTTATGATGTCTCTATCATCTTCAAAGATTTTCCAATTATGGACATTATCAAGTATTGCTAGTCTTGATTTGATCTCTACATGTGCAATATCTTTACATGGAATATCATTATGCTTAACTGCTAGGTTAGCCATAAAATCAGCAAGAATATTCTCAGACCTATCTATCCATGTTATTGAAAAAGCATCCAAACATTCTATAGAATCCCAAACTTCATTCTTGTACCTTTTTAGGGTATGATTCTTAGTAACAAACTTATCCCTAATCTGAGACACAACCAATTTAGAATTGCCATAAATAGAAAGAATTTTGATACCATGCTTACCTGCTATTTTTAGACCTAATAGGAGTGCTTCATATTCTGCAGTATTGTTAGTACATTCAAAAGCTAACAAAAAAGAGTATTTAAAGGATTTCCCATTTGGGGATATGAAGAATACACTTGCTCCATTACCATTTTTGCTACATGATCCATCAAAAAACATTTTCCAAATGAAATCACTATTTTCATTAGCACATATTTCAATAGGACTAGTATTTTCAATGACATTTTTATAAATACTTACCTGGAAATTCTCCATGTCGGTATGGAAAAAGTGTGTAACCTAACTTGGATCAATATCTTCAATGATGTAAGTAGATCTTGGTTCCCTATCAATCCTTATAACCCTATCATTCACTGGGATAGAAGCATAAGATAGGTCTAATTGAACATTTCCACCTACTAAATTGGACCACTGTCTAGATAATAACATTCCATAACTAGGTGGTACTTCTACAATAGTAATATCAATTTTATAAGACTTTTTAGGACAAGAAGGAAACTTAAATTCAACATTTTTCATTATTCCAATAACTAGAACCGATATATTATCCATAGCATAGCATTTCCCATAAGTAGTATCCACATTCATTCCCAATTCCTTCATTACCCCATGAGGCATAATATTAACCGCCACTCTGAAGTCTAACATAAAATTTTTAACTAATTTATTATTTATCAAAAAAGTTAGAAAGAAAGGATCTACTTTAGTAACATCTTCATTAACAGAAGTTCCTAGGTAAATAACTAGTAATTCTTCATTATACTTTTGTTCCTTTGAATCTTTTTTAACAACATCATTTATTATCTTGATCATTTCATTCCTGCAATCAGTTAATTTAACTATTTCCATTAGACAGATATAAAGTTTTACTTGAGATAATGCTTGAGACATGAATGAGGTACAATTTGAAATTTTCTTACCATTGCTTTTCTTATCCATGGGTTTTCTTATCTTTGATGTCTAATCAACTTGCCTTTTAGGGACATCTATCTTTACCTTATTTATCTCGACATTCTTGTTTAAAATTTTGTACATCCCTGTCGTTTGTTCATTACTCAAGTTTACATTCTTGTTCCTTAGGTGATAGTTACTAAGAACCTGTTCCATTGTTGCCACAATGTAAGCCTCTCTTTCCTCTTTTATTGTCCTTTTGATATCTGAATTCTCATCACTATCTGAAAAGACTTGCTGCTCCTGTTGGTATCCTAACCTCATGTGACTCTCATCTGGCATGTAATCTCCATCACTATCTCTTGACCAAAAGGGAGTGGATGATAAAGCATTTACCACAGGTCTTTCTTCACATCCCTAGTGTTCTTCCTTTAGAATCTTATGTGCTATAAGGCATTGCTCCTGGGGGTGGGGCATCTTGCAAATATCACACCAAAGTTCATCCCCTATAAAATGATTATTCCTTTTAAGAGGGTCTGGAGTGTCTATTTTTTTTTCACAGGCTTTCCATCTTTCCATTCGGTATAATAAGGCATGTCTTGCAACCTGTATCTGTCATTCCTGTTGAAATTTCTGTCATGCTTTCCGGCTTGAAAGTGATTTTTGTTTGATTGCAATTTTTTCATCAAACTCACTAATTCATCCATCTTATCACTTTCTTCATTCCTCTTTGAGACTATAGGATTGAATAGCCCGGGATCATTTCTTTTATCAACTCTCTTGATACCTATTCTATTATTTTTAATAGTTAATGCAATTTTGAAAGCCTGCTGTAATGTTGCCGAGTTATGAGACCTTATCTCATAATTCATTTTGACATCAAAGGTTGTCAAATAAAAGGTTATTAAAAAGGAATCCATAAGGCGGATTGTTAGGAATAAGGTGTCTCAACCTTGGATAATTCCTATTCTTATTATTTGTTTTGTAAATGTATTTATTGAAAATAATGTAATTAAGTGTGAGTGTACATGTCTAGTTGGCATGTTGATGTGTCACTCCACTTGATGTGTCGACATCTTGTGCGTAAGGAGATCATGACTAAAATGGTCATGACGGATTCCTATGACGCGTAAGAACTATTTAAGGAATGTGCTATGACAGGTGTAAGAGCATCTTATGACTAGGGCCTATTTGGGTGCCCAAGAAGAAGTGGTTGGTGTGTGTAAGAGAATATGCCAAAAATAGGTTGGTATGACAGATTCTCTTACACTTCTCTTGTGATCGTTATTTTTTGTGGATTCTATGACAAGTTGTCATAGTCTATTCTAGGGATGGATGCCTATTCTTGGGATTGCATGTAACAACTGTGTACATGTGGCTTTGTGCATGGGTCTTGGTGGTTGTGCCTATTTTTGGGTCCAGAGGAGTCTATATATATGATGCTGCTCCTATGGGAGAGATATAACAGAAAGTTAAGTCTTGTTGGCTTTGTCTCTTGTCTCCTGAAAGAACTTGCATTGCAAGTGTATTGTAATCTTTGTGTTGAAGATAATACATTGTACAGGTTTTGGAGTGCTGGGGTTTTTTACCGAAAGGTTTTCCCTAGGGTATATTGTTGTGTCATTCTCTATTTTTTTGTATGTATGGTATGTGGTTGCAATATCTTTGATAAAGTAGTTAACGAATCTGAAATTGTAAGGATTTATAAGAATTTGCACAATACTCTCCTATAGAGATTAGCGTAGGAAGCTATTTCTACACCTGAGTTTCCTTACAAGTGGTATCAGAGCTTGATCAACTTTTGATCCTAGTTGTTGGGTAGGGTTTTTTGAGCTAATCTCAAGTTTGAGTGGGAGTTTTGTGCAGAGCATTCTGAATCTTATTTGCAGATTGAGATGGAAAGTTCATCATATGGAAGAATGGAGGTGGAGAAATTTAATGGCACTAATTTCGAGTTGTGGAAACTCAAGATGGAAGACATGTTGGAAGATCGTGACCTATGGGAAGCAACTTCAAGTGCTACAAGACCAGCAACTATAGCTCAAGCAGATTGGGATATCAAAGACCATAAAGCTAAGGGTCTCATAAGACTCTGTTTAACCGATGCAGTCCTTCTGAATGTTCTAGATGAGAAAACCGCAAATAGTTTGTGGGAAAGACTTACAGCCGTGTATCAGGCCAAATCTCTGGTGAACAAGTTGTTCCTGAGGAACAAGTTGTACTCTCTATGAATGCAGGAAGGTGGATCCTTAACGGATCATTTAAATGCATTTAATCTACTGGTTGCACAGTTGACATCAGCTGGTGTCAAGTTAGAGGAGGAGGATCGTTGCTACACAATTTTGTGTTCTTTACCGAATTCATGGGACCATCTTGTGATGACTCTTAGAAGCACTTTAGTCACCTTCAAAATGGATGATGTGGTGTCTTCGCTGCTATCAGAGGAGATGTGAAGAAAGGCTTCCGTTTTGAAAAAAGAAGCCCTTGCTGTTCGTGGGAGATCCACTGAAAGAGGAGAGAAAAATGACAATAAGTCTGACAATAAGGGTAGATCCAAATCCTGTGGGAAGTCAAAGACTTCCAATAAGTCCAAGGCAAAATGTTGGAACTATGATAAATCTGGGCACTTCCGTAAAGACTGCAAAGAGCCCGAAGAAGAAGAAAGGTTCAGATTTAGCTTCAAAAAGATCTCAAGAAGATGGCGATGCATTCATCATAGCTTTGGTAGCCCATGCATCTGATGATGTGTGGTTGGTTGACTCAGGCACATCTTTTCACATGACCTCTCATCGAAACTGGTTCTCAAAATATGAAGAGTTCGATGGTGGAAAGGTGTACTTGGGTGATGATTCTCACCTAAAGATAGTTGGACATGGAAGGGTCACTATCAAATTTCCTGATGGATGAGTAAAGGGAATCAATGGAGTTATGCACATTCCAAGTTTGGCACAAAACCTATTATCTGTAAGTATGTTGAATGATGTAGGTGTGCAAGTTGTTTTTTTGAAAGAAGGATGCAAGATGATGAGAGGATCGATAGTGCTTGCAAGGGGTACTAGGGGAGGTACCTTATTTCAGCTAGATGCATGTATTCCTCTATGTAATAGTTCTTCATCCTCACCATCTGAACAAGCAGTGAAGAAGTCTATGGCTATTGGTTCCGATGGTAGTGCAAATACTTTGGAAGGTAAGCTTCTTGCAGAAAAGACAATGTTGTGGCATATGAGATTTGGCCACATTGGTGAAAAGGGTCTCAGAACCCTGAAAAATAAAAATCTCGTTGAGGGGTTAAATGATTGCAATCTCAAGTTCAAATTCTACAAACACTATGTCTATGGTAAACAAAATCGTGTTCAATTTTACTCTAGTTCTCACAAATCTTCTGATGTTTTGGATCTTATTCATTTTGATGTGTTTGGTCCTGTAAAAGTTCCTTCAATCTCCAAGTCTGTATTTTTTGTATCTTTCATAGATGATTATAGTAGAAGGATGTGGATTTATTTCCTTAAAAGTAAGACACAAGTCTTTAGTCGGTTCAAGGAATTTAAAGCTCTTGTAGAGAATCAGACTAGTAAGAAGATTAAGTGTGTGAGAACTGACAATGGTGGTGAGTTTTGCTCAGCAGATTTTGAACAGTTCTATAAAGAACGAGGTAGCGAGAGGCATAAGACAACTCCTTATAATCCATAGCAAAATGGAGTTGTAGAGAGAATGAACAGGACACTAATGGAGAAGGCTAGGAGTATGCTTAGTGGAGCTAGTTTAGAACAAAGGTTTTGGGCCCAAGCTGTGGCCACTACTTGCTATCTGGTTAACAGATCTCCTACATCAACCCTTGTTGGTAAGACACCCATGGAGGTGTGGTCTGGTAAGAAGCCTTCAATTAGACATCTTTGTGTTTTTGGTTGTGAAGCTTATGCACATGTTCCAAAGGAGAAAAGATCTAAGTTGGAAAACAAAGCTGTTAAATGTATTTTCATTAGATACAGTGCTGGTGTGAAAGGATACAAGCTTTGGGATCCTGTGACTAGTAAGGTGTTGTATAGTAGAAATGTTATTTTCAGAGAGCTAACATCTTCTCCTATTGTGCTACAGCCAGATGAAAAAGAAAAGGAAAAAGATGTTGTTCAGTTGCCTCCTACCCCTGAGAAGACTGAACAGAGAGACCATGTTGGGCCTAATGATGAGGAGAGCTCTAGCAGCTCTGATAGTTCAGAAGAAGAGGAAGAACAACCTCAACCGTAGCCCTTGAGGAGATCCATGAGAGAAAGAAAGCAACCAGAAAGGTTTGGTTATTCTATGTTAGATTCCAGTTGTGCCTTTTCTTTGATTACTAACACTGATGAGCCTAGATCTGTGAAAGAGGCTTTGGGCATGGAAGATGTAGGTTCCTGGATTGAGGCTATGGATGATGAGATGGCTTCACTGGAGAAAAATAAAACTTGGGACCTTGTACCTTTGCCTAAAGGGAGAAAATCTGTTGGCTGTAAATGGGTGTTCAAGAAGAAATTCTATGCAGATGGCAGTGTTGAAAGGTATAAAGCTAGATTGGTTGCAAAGGGGTATTCATAGGTAGAGGGAATAGATTATGATGAAATATTCTCTCCTATTGCAAAGTTGACATCCATTAGATTTCTATTATCTCTTGCTACATCATATGATTTAGAGATAGAACAGATGGATGTGAAGACAACTTTCCTTCATGGTGATTTGGAGGAAGAGATTTATATGTCACAGCCTGAGCACTACATTGTTAAAGGGAAAGAATCCTTAGTTTGTAGATTAAAGAAATCTCTATATGGTTTGAAGCAATCTCCTAGGATGTGGTACCTTAAGTTTGATGCCTTTGTGTTGTCAATTGGATTTGTAAGATCAAAATTAGATCATTGTGTTTATTTCAGAGTTGAAAATGATCACCTTCTTATTGTTGCATTATATGTTGATGATATGTTGCTGTTTGGGAAGGGTAAGGGTATGATTTCTGATTTTAAATCTCAGTTGTCAGCACAGTTTGAGATGAAAGATCTTGGGGCAGCTAGGTACATCTTGGGTATGGAAATCAGTAGAGATAGGTCTAACAGAAAACATTGGTTGAGTCAGAGTAAGTATGTGAAGTCTGTGTTGGACAGGTTTAGCATGGTAGATTGTAGACCACTATGTGTTCCTATTTTTGTGGGAACAAAGTTATCTGTAGATGATTGTCCAAAATCTCCTAGTGAGGTGGAGGACATGAGTAGAGTACCTTATGCTAGTGTAGTTGGCAGTCTTATGTACGCTATGGTCTGTACTAGACCAAACATTGCCCAAGCAGTGGGAGTCTTGAGTCAGTTTATGGCTAATCTTGGACGGGTACATTAGGATGCAGTTAAGTGAGTATTCAGATATTTGAGGGGTACATCAGATTACTCCATATGTTATCATGGTAACTCTTCTGGATCTCCGCATTTAGTTTGTATTCGTGGGTTTGTGGATTCAGATTGGGCAGGTGATATTGATAGTAGGAGATCCACTAGTGCTTATGTGTTCACTATGTTTGGTGGTGCCATCAGTTGGATGAGTAAGCGACAACCTGTGGTTGCTTTGTCCACTACAGAAGCTGAGTACATGGCTGCTACTCATGCTTGTAAAGAAGCCATTTGGCTTAGAAGATTGTGTTCTGATGTTGGTGTTGATGCAGAAAAAATTACTATTTGGTGTGACAGTCAGAGCGCTATTTGCCTTGCAAAGAATCCATCTTTCCATGCCAGAACAAAGCACATTGATGTGCAGTTTCACTTTGTGAGAGATATGGTGGAAGATGGAAAGGTAAATTTGGAGAAGGTAGATACTGTGAAGAATGTTGCAGATGCATTAACAAAACTAGTGGGTACTGAGAAGTTCAGATGGTGTTCGGAGTCTATGGGCCTTTTGGCCTATAGCGGTTAAAGTTCCTGTTATGTTCCTGTTGCTCTTACAAGGTGTTCGACAAGTGGGAGAATGTTAGGAATAAGGTGTCTCGACCTTGGATAATTCCTATTCTTATTATTTGTTTTGTAAATGTATTTTTTGCAAATAATGTAATTAAGTGTGAGTGTACATGTCTAGTTGGCATGTTGATGTGTCACTCCACTTGATGTATCAGCATCTTGTGTGTAAGGAGATCATGACTGAAACAGTCATGATGGATTCCTATGACATGTAAGAACTATTTAAGGAATGTGCTATGATAGGTGTAAGAGCATCTTATGACTAGGGCCTATTTGGGTGCCCAAGAAGAAGTGGTTGGTGTGTGTAAGAGAATATGCCAAAAATAGGTTGGTATGACATATTCTCTTACACTTCTCTTTTGACCATTATTTTTGGCGGATTCTATGACAAGCTATCATAGTCTATTTTAGGGATGGACACCTATTCTTGGGATTGCATGTAACAACTGTGTACATGTGGCTTTGTGCATGGGTCTTGGTGGTTGTGCCTATTTTTGGGTCCAGAGGAGTCTATATATATGATGCTACTCCTATGGGAGAGATATAATAGAAAGTTAAGTCTTGTTGGCTTTGTCTCTCGTCTCCTGAAAGAACTTGCATTGCAAGTGTATTGTAATCTTTGTGTTGAAGATAATACATTGTGCAAGTTTTGGAGTGCTGGGGTTTTTGACCGAAAGGTTTTCCCTAGGGTATATCATTGTGTCATTCTCTATTTTTCTGTATGTATGGTATGTGGTTGCAATATCTTTGATAAAGTAGTTAATGAATCTGAAATTGTAAGGATTTATAAGAATTTGCACAATACTCTCCTATAGAGATTAGCGTAGGAAGCTATTTCCGCACCTAAGTTTCCTTACACAAATATCCTTCATAATCTTATTCAACACCTTGTTAAATATTTTATTAAATTTTTTCACTATCTCATTCATATTTTTCTTTATACTAGTTAATTCATAAGATGCAAAGACGGATCTTTGTGATCCCCAAATTCTTCCATAAACTGATCAACAAAATTTTTCCAACAATTAATGGACCCATTAGGCAAATTTATGTACCATTCATCTGCACTATCCTTGAGTGAATGCATAAACATTTTCATATGCACATCTTCATATGTTATATCAAATTCATAAACAAGGTTTTTAACATTTATAACATGTTGTTCTACTAACTGTGACCCGTCACCAGTAAATTTAGGAATAGCAACTTTTAACTTATTAGGTATTGGGTCAGGAGAGCATATAATATTAGAAAAATCTAATGGTTTATATCTCTCATTTATTTCTTGAAATTTTATATCAATTTGATTTCTTTCTTGATTATTATTCTCTAAGTGTTGATTTTGGCACACAAGATTACCTCTCTGGTGTTGATTTGCTTGGTGACCATGTTGACCTGTGTGAGGTTGCTGAGCCATATTCATTGGATTTTGTACCCGTCCTCTATGTTGTTGACATTGTTGCTATCCTAGATTCACACACTACTGATTCGTGCCCATACCATATTGTTGTGTATAGTTTTGGCCTCCATTTTGACTATGTACTTGATGAGGTGCACTACCATTTTGCAGATTATGTCCATTTTCATAATATTGCCTATCAATATTTTGGTATTGTGCATGATTTCCATACTGATTTCCATGTTCGCTACCTATGTCATCTGTGTAGGCATTAAAACTATGTCATCTGTGTAGGCATTAAAACACTGTGCATTATTACCACACAAGCCTTGCTCATATAAATTAGGGTGCTGCAAATCATGTTTATTATGATGTAATTTATTGTTGTTCAAACTATGTATATGTTCCCTTCCATTCCCCTTAGCATATTTATCACGTGAATTGAAATTAAAATATGCATTGTCATGATTTTCATGAATATATTCATTCTCTCCTAACACTCTGTGCATGCATGATTTTTGACATTGCACATTAGCCTCTTGATAATACATTTCCTTATTCAAACTATAAGCATATGTACTTGGCCATGTATGAAAATCATTCTTACCTAGCCCATTTTGAGCATTCCCTTCCACATATTTCTCCTCATGCATATGTACACTAGGGTATTGTGTGCAATGCATTTGTTGATACCCATTCTTAAAGTCATTTGGTTATTTATGATGCATTTTTAGAGGCTATGTATCACTTTGAATGCTTGCTTTCATGTATTCCTCACATCCTTCTCTCTGCGCAAGCTGGTTACTGTATGTTTTTTTATATAAGCTCTTATCACCTTCGTTCATTGCATTCACATGAACTCCAGAATGATGAAATTGGTCTTGATAATACACATTATCATTTTTCTGGTTGTCTCATATGTTTTGCGCAAAATAATGCTGGCTTTGAGCAGGCCAATATGGCTGCTCACACAAGCCTCTCTTTTCTCTTTCCTGCACAAAACAATATTCATCTTCCTGCAAAAATTATTGTTTATTATTTTGTTTTTTATAAAAACTATTATCGTGTACATCCTCCTCCTTCTCTGCAAGCTGATGATTGTCTTCTAGCTATTTGTGTGGATCATTAGGTTGTTGTTGATGATAGTTTAGCTGACTCTGAATGTTTCCACCTTCATGCACAGGTGAATTAGGGTTATGCATAATATATATATGCTGATTTGCCCGAATACCCTATGAAAATCTATCTTGGGGCTGCATGAGTACCCCTTGTTGTATTTTATGACCTTCATGATGCATGTATTACGCATCACGCTGCTGCTTGTAATGGTGTTGTCACTTATTGTTATTTTTTTGATCAACTTGTTGCGCAAGCTGGTGCCTAGACTAAGTATTTAATCTTTGAGATCTATGTTGGGCTTCAAGATGAAATAAAAAATCATTTTCCTTTTCTCCATGCTTCTGCACAAATTCATAACTACTGTTTGGGTGCTCACGTGAATCTCCAGGCTGGTGCATTCGTTGGTGGTAATACACATTAGTATCTTGCTGGTGTGCATGGATATTCTACGCAAGGTAATTCTGGGGCTGTTTGAAAAATTTTGGCTGCAAGTTACTATGTCTCTGATTCATGTTACATGTATTAAACTATTTTTGATTAGTGCTTTTGGAGATATCTTCTGGCTGCGTGAATTGATGAGTACTTTTTGCCAATCCACAAAAGCTATTTTTATATTGCTCAGCGTGAATATTCACAAATTCCTCCTCATACTTATCCCTCTGTGCATATTTAGAATCATATGGTTGCTTCCATATATTATTTCTAGCAACATTATCATGCCCATCTCATATTTTAACTTGAGATAGCACATAATAGTTACTTTCACCTTTTTTTTAACGTGTTGGCCACATTCACCATTTTGAATATTATTATTACAATATTCACCTTCTTTTTGCAAACATTTTGGGCCTTGATAATAATAAGTTTTATTATTAAAATCACTTGGCTGCAAGGTAAAATTATTATTTTTTGCATATAATCATTAAATTTACCTGCCATCTCACCACCTTTTTGTTGATTGTGAACATAACCAACATCTTGACAATGTTTATCATTATTTGATAAACTGCATACATTTTCACTATGCACATCATTTTTATTTTCTTTGTAATACTCATCCTTTGCATGTAAATATCTTTTTATTAATATTTTTATTTCCTTGTACATTTCCAAAATGCTATGCATTATGATTTTGCTCAAAATTATTAATATTATGACCAAAATGATTTACATCATTATTTCTCTACTCTTGTCCACCTCCACCATACTAGGAGTGACTATGTTCACCACCATTGAATAAACTATAAAAATTTCCATTATGCATAGGTCATCCTTGCAAATCATGCAAATCACATTCATTATCCTGATTTTGATCTTCCCGATCACTATTATTCCTTGCAGTCCCTTTTACACTGTCTTGATTTTCACAGTGATTGTTATTATCTTTCCTTGTTATCCATGTTATACATTGGATTAGAGAAAAACTTGAACAAATTCTTGTCATTTCTCGCAATCCTTTCTCCATTGTTTAGTTCAAACATAGGATTAGTGTAGCTGTTGTTAAATGTATGCCCACTATTCTTTCTATGGGGAGGAGTGTAAACTTCATTCCTATTAACCCTAAGAGCCTTCATCTCTCTAGGTGATATGATTTTATCTCTTTCTATCCCCATTCTTCTTAATACCTCTTCTGGTTGTCTCTCAAGGGCCACAACCATTTCTTCTTCTGGTTCAGCCATTTCACAAAAAACATCCATCCATTTGTTGATCTTTTCCTCTCTCTAAGTCTTTTCCTGATTCTGGTTATCTTGACATTCATGTATCCAATCATTGCTTTGAGAGAAAGGATTATAATTTTCATCATTTCCTCACTACTTTGATGGTTAGGATTAGGAAATTGTTCACAAGCAAATCCCTGATCATCCTTGTCAGGCTATTTTTCAGGATACACATACAACATCTTTTTTGATTTCTTATTTCTCCTATTTGGTTTCAATTCAACGAATGAATCATTCTTTAGAGATATTCTCCCTAACATAGGCTTTTCCTGATTTGAGTTTTAGAGTCACCACCTCACCTCCTGTGAGGAATATATAACTGTTCTGAGTCTTTTATCCTAGTAGAGTCTCTGTAATAGTAACCAAAGATTTTGAAATTGTCCTTTACTGATAGCTTCCCCAGTAGAGTCACCAATTTGTTGGGGCTAAAAAATGCTGGACCATTTTGAGGCCAACTAACAAGCACACAAAAGTGCCTCTGTAATTCTGACTCGATTGAGCCAAGGCTGGTAGGCCTGAATTCAAACTACCCTATGTTGCACAAATGCACACATAGACAAAAGCAATTCCTTCCCAAAGGCATTAACAATCCTTGGAGGAAAATAACCTAATCTCCTAATCGCTAAAAAGTATGATATCCAAACTTAAGATCTGAAACTATCCCTAAATCCTAATTGAATTTTTTATAAAGAAGAAATCAGATTTAAATGTAAACTACATAAAGAACCAAATAAAAATTACAAATGAAATGAGATCAGTGCCTGATGCAAAAATGGGAATAAAGTCAATTAATTTCAATCATACATATAGTCAGAGATAGTTTTAAGGTAACTCACTCCTATAAAGTGAGACCATCATCCTACAGGCTTCCGTTGAATCATAATTCAAAACAATTAATACAATTAGTCCTATCAATTTTAACCCACATTAAGAGGCTGAAAGGAACAACAACAAGTTCACAGACCATGCAATTGCTATTCGAATTGTACAAATTAACCTTAAATAAATGAATCAAGGAAAAGAACATAGTAGGATACCCTGGTTCACAGAGTAATCTAAAAAACTAATTGAAAAGAAAAACTCTATAACCTCAAAAAGAATAAACAACTTATCTGACATTAGCATTTGTAAAATTGAAAATTAGGTCCAAATCTGTAGTCCAGGAGATTTTCCCAATTATGTGTCGTGATGATGATACCAATTGATTACAAATGTTTTGAATATAAATATAATATTCAATAGTTCTCTGTGAAAAGACATGCCCCTTCACAAGACCTAATCTCGACAACTAACCCTATAAATTACATGTTAAACCATATAATAGTCCTTTAGGGAAATAATTCCCGTACAATAAACTAAAAATGTTACAATCCTCAGGTGTTTGTGTATAAAATCCAAGCCTTACGTTAATGGCTACACAAAACACCCGACATTAATAAAGTTTAAAATTAAACTTATTATATTAATAGTGTTTGAAGTTTTCAACATGATCCTTATAAAATTATCCATTTATTAGTCAATAATTAATTGAAATAAATTCATGCCATAATTTTATAAATGTATTTGATAATAAAAGTGGATTATAAATAAAAATTAAATATTAATCAGAAGTTGCCCACATTAATTATCAAAACATAAGACATTTCATTAATAAGATAATACCTAAAACATTAAATAATTAAAAATATGACATTATATTTCAAATTCAAAATTTTACTTTCATAAGAATTTAACCAAAATGCATGAAAAACCCCTCCATAAATACAAGGCAATTAGAAATACTTCTTAAATTATTAGGGCAGACAAAAGTTTATAACTCTCCTAAAATAGGGAGTACCTACCCTAATATTTTAAAAGATTTCACATAGGGCAAGGATTAGTTTTATTGCAAAATAACACCCCTAGTTTTATAAACATTGCTAATGTATAAAATAACCATTTTATCAAAATACATATAATTTAGGAATCTAAAATAATTTCATTATCTCAATAAAAACCCTAAAACAAATATATTAATGAGATGAAAATAAAAACATTAACATCATCCAATTACCATTTCCCAAAAATGTAAAAGATAAAATTAAGTCACATATGGTAATACATAATCATTTATGCCCATTTTACCCTAGAAGGTTAACTTTTTAAAATTAAAAATATATTAGGGTAAAATAAAAAGTTACATTTGGTAATTGAAGATTTAAAGATTAATATCAATTAAAAAACTTCAAAACCTAAAAACATGATAATCCTCAACAAAATTTATTTTGATATGATTTTCCACTTTAGGGTTTTTTTGACAAATTATAAATTAAATTTAGAAAGGCACTCACATTAGAAAAATAATAATTTCGTGAAATACAAGATTTCTATGACACACACATACTAAAGAAAAACAATATATTTATTTCTAAAATATTAAAAGGAAATAAAGTAATCTTTAATTAATACCTTTATTTGCACCCACACTCTCAAGGAATAACATAGGTCAATCGGTAAGGGTAGAGTCAGGTAGTTAGGTTAGGAAGAAAGAATGGTCAAGAGGTCGAGTGTTCAACTCCCTCTCCCCATTATTTTTTCCTAAAATCGAGAAAATGAATAATACATAGGAAAATATTATTTCATTATAGAATTGAAAAGTAATTAAGGAAAAAATTACTCCCTATGCAAGAAATTGTGTTGACTTTTCACCTGCACATGAAAACGTAAATAAATTAGTTGGCTTGAGAGGTCGAGGGTTCAACTCCCTCTCGCCACCTTTTTTACTTAACCACTTTATGATTTATCATTTTTATAATTATTTTATTTCACAATGTACATGCATTAAATTAATTGAAATAAAATAACTAACAACCTGATACATGAAAATAGAATAATGACAAACATATATTCCTTTTTATTCATTTTAATTTTTTAACATAGGGAAATTATATAAAATTGAAATTGAAAATCATACTTCCTTGATGTTTTTTGTGTATTTTGAACCTAAAATTTTCAATGTCAACAGACTCTTAACAGGGTCTAACTCTTGACAAGGTCACTGTACTAAAAGAATTGTAAATTACAACACCTAACAGGGTTGTAGATCTTCTAACAAGGATCCCAAGACACTAATGTAGTTCTTAGTGGGTGTCAATTAACCGAGGTTTTTACCTATTTGGGTTTCCCCGTAACCATATTGGTGTTATGTGTTATGATTGTTTATCTTATTTACATTGATGTTTATTTCATTACTTAAGCAATCAAGTTAAGTTTCAAGAGTAAAGTAAAAAGATTAAATATAGTGAACACTGATTCACCCCCCTCCTCAATGTTCCCATTCCTAACAATTGGTATCAGAGCTTTGGTCCTTAGCAAAGAAGTTTTACCACTTGAGGAGATCATGGATAAGGGAGAAATGAACCATCTGAAAAAGAATCTTGAAGCTTCTCTTGAAGAACTTGACAAATCTGAAAAAAAATTGAAGAACTTAAAGAAAAAGTTAGTGATTCTCAAGTAGTAATCAAAAGACTAAAAAAGGACTTGAAAGATTGCTCAAATCGTGATTTAGAGAAAATGGTCAAAAAGTTAAATGAAGAGAAATCATCTTTGAAAGATCAGATTGAAGAGCTAGATGATAAGCTAACCAACAATCAAGAAGTTTATGATGAATAGATCAAAGAGAACCTTCAACTGAATGAAGAATTGAGGCAAGCAAACATGGAAATCTTGGAGCTAAGAAACAGTAAAGAAAAGCTAGAATCTGAATTAATTGAAGCAAAGAATAAAATTGATAAATTACACACAAGCAAGGATCTAATAGAATCTCAATTATATGCTCGGAAGCTTAAACGAGATTCCAGCATCATTGGATTCAATGAAGCACAAAATTAGATTGATAACATGCGAGCAAGGATGAAAGCACCAAAAGATACCACAGATACTAAGGAGACTAGAAATTAGACCAAGGACAATACTAAACCATCTAAGGATGAGCGCAAGCCAGTAGACCAAACTTGTTATGCATGTAACAAGCATGGACATATTGCAAGGGACTGTAAAGAGGTAAGACCTTTCAATGGTTACTGTTATTCATGCAATAAATTTGGTCATAAAGCTATGAATTGTAGATTAAGTCAAAAGAACAAGACTCAACATAATTAGAAAAATAGAATCAACCAAATGCAAGAAGTTCTCAGAGTATTACATGTCAGATATGTAATTATAATGGTCACTTAGCTAGATAGTGTAAAATGTTAACCCATTGTAGATCTCTATAGTTTTTCCGACTATTAGTGACCCACACTTAGTCATTTATCTAGGCAATGATGGTCGGTCATCACTGCGACCGAGTCATTATGTAAAGGCTAAGTAAAATTATGGTCACTATGTATTTTTGTATTATGCCGAGTCATATATGCAATGATTACCGAGCGACAAAGATATCAACATATTCTGAGTATAGTGAATGCTGAGTATCAGGAACTGCATTTTCCGAGTTAACCAGGAATGACATATAAGTTTTTTATGGCACAGTGATCGAGGTAAATCATTTTGGATGACATTCATGTTTTGTATTTTGTTTGTTGAGGTAATTACGGAGGTGATTACAAATCTATTTTGCAATCATTGATCCCTATGTAATACTTAGAGCCAATCATAAATTAGTAAGGCTTAAGCAGCAAAAGGAATTAATCTGAACCGTAGATCTTGAATCATGAAGATGTTTTGTTAATTATATAAGGTTAAGATATAAACCCTAAAACATGTAAGAGTGAAAGATAGCATGAAAGAGAGAATGCAAAGGGAATGAGCAGAGAGGTACATTTAGAGTAGTGAAGCATTTAGATAGAATTCAGTGACTGAGCTAAGCAGTGAAAGGACAAAATAGAGATAAATCTGATAGAAGAGATCAATACAATACAGTAAAGAGAAGATCTGTAATCTGGATACAGTGCAAACTGAAAGATTAGGTACTAAGACATTCTAACTAGTGTATCAGTGTAAATCTCTTAATTGAGTAGTCCTAACAGACTTTTTGTAATCTCTTAACTAAGTGCTTACTTTGTTGTAAGTTTCAAATCCTTTATCAAGGTAGACTGTATAAGTCTTTTAGCTCTTAACAAGGCAGACCCCTCATAGGGTAGATCATGTTTTGATCAAATTTTGTAAGCCCTAATAGGAAAATTTATTACTGTAGTAGTGAAGATTTGTGAGTGTCATCCCCACCCCAGTTTTACCTTTCGAGGGTTTCTGGGTAACCAAAATTACTATGTTATGAGTACTTTCATGGATGTTGCTTAGTATGTTAGTTATTTTGTTATGCTCAAGTATTGTTGATGCTATGAAAATGTTTTATACATATCAAAATGGATTATTAGGTGATATCTGATTCAACCCCCCTCTCAGTATCACATTTTCCCAATTATATTTCTAACAATTGGTATCAGAGCTACAAGGTTTCTCATAGAAAGTCTAACCACTTGAAGAAAAAGATCTTGAGATGGAATTCTATAAGCTGGGAAAGGTCATAGAGATTTAGAATATTGATGTACAACTAGCATTACAACAACTGGAAGTAGCCAGAAGTGAACTAAAGAAATCCTTGAGCAGAAGGAGAGAAATTTCTATTCAGCAAAATGATTCACAATATCAAGAAGAAGATACCACTGAACTATTTAATAATGGAAACTCTGCAGAAAGTGACAAAGCCATAAAAGAGATACTGGAGAAAAATACCATACTAAATGATGACATCATAAATCTAAGGAGAGAATAGGAAATTCAATCTATCAAACTTTGTGAAGTAGTTGAACAGAAAAAGAAAGCTGAAGATGATAAGACAATGGCTGAAGAAGACAAAAGACAAATTGCAATAAGACTAGATGAAAGGACAAGTGACATACAAAGGTTGACTAATAATCAACTAGACATGGTAAATCAACTGCTACTAGTTAATCAAGAGTTGGGCAGGAAAGATATGGAAATCAACCAACTAAGGTCTGAAAATGATCAATTGAGGAATGAACTAAGATTTGAAAAGGAAATCAATGAAAGGATGAACAAACCTAATGAAGCTACAAAATATTTTGAAGAGCTGTTAAGGTCACCTAGAAGATCTGGTGATAGATCTGGACTTGGACTAAATTAACATGCATCATCTACTGAAGAAGGAGAATCATCAAACAATGGAGAACAAAAGAATGCAAAACCAAATAACAACAATCCCACATGCCATAATTGTGGAAAGCCAGGACATATAGCCAACATATGTAGAAGAAAACATGGTAAGTTTGATCCTAAACCTAAGTTCAATGGGTATTGCTTTAATTGTAAGAAACATGGACATTAGGCACATGAATGTAGGTCTAAGGTCAGTAATCCATCTACCTCACCTAAGTTTCAAGGTAATTGTTTCAACTGTCAGAAATATGGGCATATAGCATTTGAATGCAGATCTAAACCTAGATGGTCATCAAATGAACAAACTAAGTCACCTGTGAAGAATAAATCATACAATTGGGATTATAACACTTGGTACAATTGTCATTACTATGGAAAATATGGACACATTGGAGAAAATTGTATGAAGACTCATTTCAGAGGAAAACCTAAAAGTTGGATGAATGGAAGCATGGTATGTTACAAGTGTAATAAGATAGGTCACCTAAAGAAATA
The DNA here is from genome assembly GCA_027943335.1 of Chamaecyparis obtusa. Taxonomy (NCBI): domain Eukaryota; kingdom Viridiplantae; phylum Streptophyta; class Pinopsida; order Cupressales; family Cupressaceae; genus Chamaecyparis; species Chamaecyparis obtusa. The sequence goes on along the minus strand of BSBK01005278.1, from coordinate 305,967 downwards.
TTGTAGATCACCTATGCCGAGAAATGATCGGAATAAGAATGAAGATATTTGTGAAAAATTGAAAAATCAGATGAACAAGACATGGAAGAAGAAAGAAGAAGAAAGCACAAGTGAAGCTAGAACATCTGAGGTCACCCAATCTGATGGATTAGGTGATCACACTTCTTCTAAATAAGCATAGAAGGTATGTTTGGAATTGAATCTTACAAGGCTTTATCTTACATCAGTTCCTAACATAAAGATTGAGTAAAAGTCCATATCTACATAGATAAAGATGCATTAGGACATATCTAAGAAAAATAGATAATTTCAATTTTTTTTTGATGTCGAGCATCAGTGTCTTGACCGAGTTATCAATGTATGCCGAGCACCTATTGTGGCCGAGTTTCTATATACACCGAGCTGTGTCTTAATGGTTATATTGACCGAGCCTGTGTTAGCCGAGGTTAACATGAGTTTGCCAAGACAACTGTATTCCACTTAAAAATTTTGTATGGAGCATTTATGAGGCCCTAATTCTACTTTTTGGAATCTATAAAGCAGAAATTTGCGCCCATTTCATTTCACCAAGAAAATTGAGATTTCTTTGAGTGATTCAGAGTGCAAGCAACCAGTTTATTAAAGGTGATTCTAAATCTTTTCAGCGTGCCATCAGCAAAAATCATCTACATGACACTTACGAGAAAAGGTACATTACCAAGAAAACATTTCTTTTTGGAAATTTTAAAATAAAATAGCATCATCATCTGCTACAGTGAGGAAACAAGGGATGGAAGTTTTCAACACACAATTGGTGAGAAATGAAGTTTGCAAGCCACAAACATTTAGGGCAATTTTGGAAACCACAATAAAAGGAGATTTGACTAGTGCCCTATCCTCAATTCTGGAGAATGTGTTGATAATGAATGATATTAGGTCCTGTTACATGTGCAAAATTAGAGAAATTGGAGATTATGAGATTAGGGAGGCGTATGACAAATTATGTGTGTGTGTGTGTGTGAAAATTGTACCTGATCTGTAGACACAACACTTCAGTAAAACATTAGAGGTTAGCAAAAATGAAATCGTGCAATGAATTGAAAGCTAAACTAACCAGGTGATTTACTGCCTTCTAATAGGTGCGAGATTGATGTTCTCAGATTGTTATCGAGATCAGTGACCTAGACGACACCTAAATGAAGGATTTGAATGCAAAAGATGGATATGGAATATGAATGCTATTAATCTATATTTTTATTATTTTCTATGCAATGATATGAAAAATGATCTGATGAAAACTTGATATGAAATTGATCTAACAATAATATGAAAAAAAAAGTGATCTCACAAAATGTGGTTGATTCACAAAGAAGCTCCGATTCTCTAGATAGCAATTCTCCAGCATAAGTTCACAAATTATGAGATGATTTGAGATGAGTGAAAGCCTTAATTTATAGAAATCTAGGGCTTTAGAGGTGCATGGATAAAGCCATAAATCACTCAAATAAACTCCACTTGATTTTTGAGTTATCTGAAAATAAAGATAATTTACTTCACAAAAACATGCAAATCAGAGTTTAACTCAAATTAGAAGTTTAGATCAACTTTGAAACTCAAAAATGATGTTGAGTTCCAAAAAGTCAATAACTTGCATTGATTTTCTGATTTGGAGTTTAACTACTCTTTGATTGTGCACATGGATAATTATGAATTAATAAATAAATAAAGTGATTTATTCTCAACTTAACTAATTTTTGAAATAAAACAATTGATTTATGGGTTAATCAATTATTTTAATCAAACTTTTATTCAAAAATAATATCATCAAATATGACAACTTGCTTTAATTAATTAAATAAGAATTTAATCAAATAATGATAGGAATTTTGATTTATTGTCAAATTTAAATAATAATAATTAGGAATAAATATAATTAAATTCAATTAAATAATGAAGTGGTAGAATTAAACTTAATTAATTAAATATTGAGAATATTCAATTAATTAAACTTTAGGATAAATAGGATTTATCACCAAATAATCATTAAATCAAAGATAATTATGATGATTAGGAATATTACTAGGAATATTCCCTGATGCAGAATTTAAGATAATCAATTAGGATTTGATGATGTTTAGATGTGCCTTTGGTTAGGACTTTGATGTCGATTTCATTCGATATGTCGATATAAAGGTTAATGAACCTATAGCCCATTTTTGGGGTATTACATTTTGCCCCTCTTTGAATTACTGTGCGAAGCGCAATGGTTCAAAGATAGTTTGTATTTGATAAAGATATGAAACTGATTCAAAATTGATAATTGATATGAGACAGAAGCTGATTGAAAGATTTGATATGAAGATAATAGGTCCTGAATGACCAAAGATAATGTTAACTATAACAGCAAATGAACTGATGATTACGAAAGAGTGTCAAAATGCCTAATTCTGAACCTTAGGATTGCAAAGAAGTGAGTGACCGATTCTAGACTTGATTGTCTTAGCAGAACCATGACGTAGGTATCACATCTAACCCCTTCAGTTACCGAAGAACCAAGGAAATAACACTAATGAATTGATGGTTGCAAAAAGCCGATACAGATTACAAGATTAGGAGGATACCAGATTGATATGGATCGACAAATCTGATATGCCCCAAGTGATGATAGATTTGCCCCGAGCGATGAGGACTTTTGATGATTCAGCAACTAGACATGGTTGTTGTCTTGATTACTGAGGAAAGATTGATAGAATTTTTATAGACTTGAATGAAGTGCAATACCATGCCCCCTTCGGGATTAAAATTGAAATCTGACAAGAAAAGTCAACGTTGATAGTTTAGAAGCATGTTAATTGATTTGAGAAGTGGTTAAACATGTCTGGGAACGCATTCTACATCGTTTGGAGGTCCAAAAGACCAAGTTTGACTAGGTTTGACCATGAGTTGACCATGGTTGACCAAGTTAAAATTTTGATAGTTTTAATGGAAGATAATCAATTAAGTTGAATTGTAGATTTTTGTGATGATTGAAGGTCGATTATGCAAGTAGTTGACAATATGAATGATCTCAGATTTTGATTTTGATCCCGAAAAAAAAGGATTCTACTTGCTGTTTCATTGGAGGAACCTTTGTGTGAGATTCAACTCTTGTTAGATTTGAAGAGACAAGTGGAGAATTGTTTAAGCATTGAAGTTCGTTTAGCCATTGTGAGATCATGCAAACATGCAAAAATGCAAAGAAACATGCAAAATGAAATGCAACCTAAGACTTAGGACCTAGTCACTGATCATATGTTGATTTGTTATCATCATTGAAATTTTAGGTAACTGGATAAATCAATACAATGCCCACTAGCCATGAAACCATAGACATATGAATATTGATTTGTAACGCTCAAGAACCAATACAACACCCACTGGTCAAACAACCATGGACATATGAATATTGGTTTTATTTTCGGAATGTCAGATTAGATATAAGCACCAAGGCACAAGCGCCAAGATGACTTGAGTATCATGTCCATTTTGATATAGAAATTTGCATTTAACATACACATCAAATAGTCAAGAGATCATTCTAAATCTAGTGTGAATTACACGTAGTGACCCTTTATCGTTCACATCCTTAGGTAAGATCGCGTTTCACAGTAGGAGAAAGAACTTACTCAAAAAGACAATAGTGAGATCAAACTTCCTTGAATTTTCTAGGTATCAATGGTTGAGGTATGCATGGCCATCCAATTTGAGATAGAGGCTCTTACAGTTGGACACCATTTCAATCTAGAATTTCCAAAGACATTAGATTTTCACATACAAGCAGAACACAAAGAAAAGATTATGCCCCTAGTCATGAATCTCTAAATCCTATAAAGGACATCATCGAAGAGCTCGAAGGGACACAATATAAAAAAATCTCAATGCGAATCAGTAAGCATACAAGGAGATAAAAGCATGAAAAGCACAGATTGTTTTCAGTTTGTGTTTGATTGTTGATATAGATGCAAAATCCTTTTTGGAGACGAGACAGATTTGACTGACTCAAATGAAGCTTCAAAGGACTCTGACTGGATATGATACGTCTAAGATATACTGTAGGCCATAGGATATAACATTGATTGCCCCCAAGTGTTAAGCATTGATAGGATACAGACGCTTGAGCTGAGTGGTGTACAGACCAACTTATTGAAAATTGGAAATGCAGAAACAAACCGGGAGATATGTACAAACTAAAGCAAAACTGAAAGCTGGGAAAGACCAAGATTGTGCTGATAGATGGAGCATTTTGAAACAAGTGGTGCGCATTTGTCGAGTTTTCACCATCTTGGCAGAGATTCTATTTTTGCTACCAAGGCGCCTGTTTCCAGGTTTTCATCGAGGCACTTTTTCTTTTTCTCATTTTTTTGTATTTTTCATTTTTTTAATTTTTTTTGTACTTTTGATATTTTTTGATTTTTTTGTGAATCATCAAGGCACCTATTGCTAGGTTTTCACCAAGATGTTCATTTTTTTAGGACTTTTTCTGATTTTTATAATTTTTTCAGGACATTTTACCATAGACTGAATGCTTTAGGCATAGAATTTCTTAAGATGGAGAATGTTGATTGGTTCTTAGAGCTATTCTGCTTCAGTCATTGAGATTTGATAGGCACCAGAGCCAAAAGTAGCAGTGATAACAAAGGGACCCAGTCAATTGGGTTCAAACTTCCCCTTGCGTTCTCAATGGGATTGATTTTTAGGATTTTCTCTCAAGACTAGATCACCAACCTGAAATTCTCTATGTCTGACTTTCTTGTTGTAACCTCTAGACATTCTCTTCTGATATACTCTGAGATGATCATACGCTGCTTGTCTGCGCTCATCTAGTAGTTCAAGTTCTTGCAACCTAGACACTCTGTAGTCATCATCAGTTACTAGACCATGCATTCTAATTCTAAGTGATGGGATTTCAACCTCAATAGGCAGTACCGCTTCAGACCCATAAACTAAAGTGAAAGGTGTAGCCCCAGTAGGTGTTCTGATACTTGTTCTGTAGGCCTAGAGAGTTCAATTGATCATGAGATGCCAGTCTCTTCCTATTTTATTAATTGTTCTGTGCAAGATTTTCAATAGATTTTTGTTAGAGGCCTCAGCTTGTCCATTCCCTTGAGGATAGTAGATAGAAGACCAATGTTGTGTGATCTTGAATTTGGCACATAGATCATCAAGGTGTTTATTCTTAAATTGTCCACCATTATCTATGATTATGGAATGAGGTATCCCATATTTTCATATGATTTAGTTCAATATGAACATAGATATTTGCTTTCCAGTTGCCTGTGTCAAAGGGACTGCTTCTACCCATTTTGTAAAATAATCTGTAGCAGTGATTATATGGGTATGTCCATTAGAAGAGTGTGGATAGATAGCACCTATAAGATCAAAAGCCCATTGTTGAAAAGGCCATTGTGTTGTGAAGGGAATTAGATCTCTCCCTGGAGCATGAATCAAGTTACCATGCACTTGGCACTTTTGACAAATTTTAGCAAACTTGATTGAATCTTTCTCCATTTCAGGCCAATAGTACCCTGCCCTGATAAGTTTTTGAGCTAGTGTTAAACCATTTGAGTGTGACCCACAAATACCCTCATGGACTTCCTCTAATACACATTGAGACTCTTCCCATTCTAAAAATCTAAGTAGCGTACCATCTAGACCTCATTTGTATAGATCATTACCAATGATGACATATTGGGAGGCATTACGGATAAGGTATCTCTTTTCATGGCGATTGAAGGTATTGGGAATGATTTGGTCTTGGAGATAAGAAAATAGGTTTTTGTATCTAGATGAATCATGACCTACAACAATGCAAATCATGTGGGTTTCAGGGGAGTCATATGCAGGATAAGATAGTGCTTCCACCAGGAACTCATAGCGTAGCTCATGTTTAGGCTGCTGTAACAAAGTAGATAGTGTTTCCATTGCATCGACAACCTTGTTCTCCATTCTAGGAATTTGCTCAAATATGATAGATATGAAATATTTCTTAAGATCATCTACCATTCTCTTGTAAGGAATGAGATTTTCATCTTTAGTTTGGTACACATCATTGACTTGATGAATAACAAGTTGAGATTCTCCATGAATGTGTAGCTCTGTCACTCTCCACTCAATTGCTAGTTTGATACCATTCAAAAGGGTTTCATATTCTGCAATATTGTTTGTGTAAGGAAACTTTAATCTGAATGCTTTTGGGATTGTGTATCCTTGAGGAGTTATGAACAACATGCTTGCTCCGGATCCATTCTGTGTATAGGAGCCATCAAAGAATAACTGCCATCCTCTAGAAGAAAGATGCATGATAGAGGAATCTGGAAATTCCATTTGTAGTGGTGTGTCATCAAACAATGGTGCTTCTACTAATTGATCAGCAATGACTTTCCCTTTGATAGCTTTTCATTCCACATATTCAATGTCAAATTCACTTAAGAGCATAACCCATTTAGCTAATCTACCTGTGAGGGCAGCTTTGCTTAGTAGGTACTTGAGGGGATCAATTTTAGCTACCAATTGTGTGGTATGAGCTAACATGTAGTGTCTCAATTTCTATGATGCAAAGATCACAACTAGACAAGCTTTCTCAATCATTGAATAGTTCTTCTCATATGCAACCAATGTTCTACTAATATAGTATATAGCTCTTTCCTTTTTGTTCTCATCGTGCTGTGCTAGCAATGCCCCCAGTGATTTATCTGTTGCGGAGACATATAAGATCAATGGCTTCCCATGAATAGGAGGCATCGAGATAGGAGGATTTGATAGATACTTCTTGATATGGTTAAAGTCCTATTCACATTCTTTGTTCCATGCAAAGGTCACACCTTTATGTAATGTTTTTGTAAACGGCTGTGATATGTCCGCTAGCTGTGATATGAATCTTCTGATAGATTGAACTCTTCCTTGCAATGTCCTCATCTGACTAATATTATTAGGAGGTTGCATCTCCATTATAGCCTTTACTTTAGCTGGATCAACCTCAATGCCCTTCTTTGAAATGATGTATCCTAAGAGCTTTCCAGAAGTGACACCAAAAGCACACTTCTTAGGATTTAGTCAGAGACTAAAATTTTCCATTCTATCTAGGATCATGCTCAAGTCCTTTAGATGTTCAGTTCTAATCATAGATTTTGCTAAAGTATCATCAATATAATCTTCCATAGTTTGATGCATCATGTCATGGAAAATAGACGTCATGGCTCTTTGATATGTAGCACCAGCATTTTTAAGCCCAAATGGCATGACATTCCAACAGAAGGTGCCCCATGCACATGTGAAATAAATTTTCTCTTGATCCTTTGGACCAATTTTTATTTGATTATATCCAGAGAAACCATCCATTAAGGAATACATCTCAAAACCCGCAGTCATGTCCACTATCATATCAATGTTAGGTAGTGGAAAATCATCCTTGGGGCACGCTCTATTCACATCTCTAAAGTCTGTGCACACTCTAATTGAACCATCTGGTTTAGAAATGGGTACAATATTGGAGATCCACTCTACATAGTCAATAAATCGGATGAATCTGACTTTTAGGAGCTTCTCTAATTCAGCTTTTACCAAGAGTGCAACGTGAGGATGCATCTTTCTCAATTTTTGCTTGATAGGTTTGACATTTGGAGCAATAGATAAATGATGCATTATGAGATTAGGATCCAATCCTGGCATATCTGAATATTTCCATGCAAAGTTGATCTTCTTCTCTATTAGGAATGTAGTAAATTTTTGTTTCTCTTCTTCTGATAATGATTGTGTGACATGTACCAATTGTGGTTCCTCTATTGTACCCAAATTGATGGATTGAGTGGGCTCGATTAGAACTGGAGATTTGTCCTGTCAATGACTCAGAAGGACATCAAATATCTCATCCTTAGGCACCTTAGAGAGGTTTTCACCTTTGGATACATCTTTTATTTTTACTTTTGTAGGTTCTGAGACTGCCACAAAGTGGTTTTCACCCTCAGAACTCTTTTTCTTTTTCTTTTTATTCTTATTTTTCTAACTAAGATATTTGATGTCCGACTCGGTCATGCTGACGCTTGGGTCACTGATGGAAGTCCTCATAGGCTCAACTGAATTTAAGTAGCAAGCAAGGGCATAGTCATTCAGGAAGGTATAAATACCATGGCTCAGATTTGTGGAGGTTTGATCAATAAGTTATGGATATTGGATAGTCAAAGTGGGGAAATATTAGGAGATAGTGTTTATAGATATGGATATGTCATCATTGGTCCTAACCTGACACTCGAGTTCAAAGGTGATATTACAACTTAAGACATTCAATGCGTGAATAGGATCAATGTCATCGTGGGAGTCCAATTCAGCCATAGGTGGATAAGACTCGATAGGTTCATCATTTTGCTCTAGAATTACATTGGGATTAGGTGCATATTGGTGAATGACTTCAACATGTTTCTCTGTAATAAGCTCATCTTCATCTAGTTCTGGAATGGCTCCCCATTCATAGTCATTTGATTCAGCTTTTGATTCAGGATCTCTAGGAAATCTTAGAACATGAGTAAAGTCAGGGTGAATACCCCAAGAAGGGTTACCCTCAGATTCTGATTTGAATTCATACTCATGGGAATCTGTCTTAGAATCACTACTACTTCCCTCTTCTTGATTTTTTTTGAGATTAGCTGGTTCTTGTGTTTCTACTACATTAATTCTTTTGATTAGATCATCTTTATCATCAAGAAGGTCTTTGATCTTCTTAGGCAATTTTTCATAGGGGATGAGTTCTGAACTATCTGAATCACTATCTGATGGTTCTATTTCTTCTTTCTTAAGAAGAGGTTCTCCTGGTGCGATCTACTCTATGACATGAGAGCAATTACCTTTGAGGTGATAGGGTTAATCTTAAAGCCTAAGCCAACTTTGTCTTTATTTTCTCTACCAGTATGTGGGAGAGGTACCACGAGACCTTTCCCTCTAACTCCTAGAGGTCCTTGACCTAGATATCCCATCTTAGCTATCAATTTATCTCCTGGACCATATGACTTAGAAGAGAGTTTGGATACTATAGAGTCACTAGTTTGAACAACTTGAGATTCAGGTTCATCTTTGTATAGCCATGATAGCACAACTTCATCCTCTTCAAACTCTTGCTTGGATACTTGTTCTGCCACAAAATTCTTTTTATATGCTTCAAGAGGTTCTTTAGGTTTGGGCTTGGATAATTTCAAAGATTGTCTATAAGACTTAGGTGAGATAGGCAGAGATGTCAAAGATAAGACTGGCTCTATAATATATTCTCCCATCCCATTTTCTTTGATATTGACCTCTTTTGCAAGATCTTCCATGTTAGAGGTGGACGCTGCTTTAGTTAGTTCAATGGAAGATTCTTTGTTATTAGGCACAAGCTTATCTGCACTTTCTTTCAATGTATTGCAAGTTGTATTCAGATTTGCAGGGATAGTAACCTCTACTCCTTCATAAGGAAACTTTAGACATTGATGGTATGTAGAAGGAATACCTTGCATTTCATGTATCCATGGTCTCCCCAGGAGGATGTTGTAGGCCAAAGGTAGATCAAGCACTTGACAGATGGTATCTTTGATAACTGGACCCACTCGGATGGGTAAGACAATGGTGCCTTTAGAAGATCTTTCTTGTTCATCATAGGCTTTGATAGTTATTTTCTTTCTAGGATCAATAGCCAATTCTAAAAATCCCAATTGTGTGATCAAGCTGTAAGAACAAATGTTTAGGCCAGCGCCCCCATCTATCAACACATGTTTGACCCTACAGTTCTGGATCAAGACTTCTATATGCAAAGGCTGATTGTGTGGGTGACTCAAGGAGTTGTCATCTTCCTCTGAAAAGGAGATATATTGTGGAGATGTAAGATGTCCAACCATAGTATGGAACCTATCTAAATCAAGGTCATCAAGAACATTGGAACCAAGCAAAGCTTTGTCTAGAATAGCTCTATGAGCTGGAGATATTCAAAGCAACTCAAACATGGAGATTTTTGCATTAGTGTGCTAGAGTTGTTGGACAATGCTATAAGATGTAGGCCTTGTATCCTTTGGATTGGAAGATTTGGAAGCAGACTTCTGTTTGGAAGCAGATGAGAGATTGAAGGGTATCTTAGGGACATTAGATGAATTTGGGATTTGTCCTTTCAGATGTGCCTAAGCTTGTGATCGAGTAACCACGTTGGTAGATTGATTTTGTCTATCTCTTCTTACAATTGTGATGACATTGCAACTTTCAGAGTGACATGGTTCAATCATATTGATGACAACATTATTTCCAGGGTAGGCATAGTTGACTTTTGCCCCCATATTAGGCTGAGAAGTTGAAACTTCTTGACCATGTTTCAAAAATGGTTCTATGAATGCTGTATGATCGTTATTGCTCTTAGGATTGTCTATTGTGATGTCTCCACTATCGATCAGATCTTGAATGGTATGTTTCAATCGGAAGTAGTTATTAGTTTTGGGACCTTTACCTCGATGGAAATCACAAAATTCATTTTCTCTCCACCATTTTGGCTTAGGCTCAGAATCAGGTGGTCAGATTGGTGGAAAAGAGATGATGTTATCAGCCAGCAAAGTTCTCATGGCGGATTCCAAAGATCCTCCAAGAGGAGTAAACTTTCATTTATTATCCCATCTTTTGTATTCTGGCTTCTTTTGAGATGGTTCAGATGACTTTTGTTTTGAAGCTTTGATGGCTTGGGAACCAAGAGTTAGATTGTAGGCTGGTACCTTTGATGGGGCATGGATAGTATCAACAACACTATCTGTGATGATGCCTTTGTTCTTGTTCCAATTTTTGTTCTTGTCTTTAAAACTAGATCCTGATTCGTACTTTTCCTTTTGAAGTGTGATTTCTCCTTTTTTCACAAGCACTTTTTCAATTTTGATAGCATTATCCACCATCTTATCAAAAGATGTATGATCTTGCATTTGTAGAGGATAATTGATTTTAGGAACCAGGTTATTGATGAAGATTTCTAGTTTTTCTATTTCTGGAATAGGTCTGGCATATAGAGAGAACTTCTTCCTCCATCTTTTAAGAAATGTTAGGAATGGTTCCACTGGATATTGCTTGAGATTACAGATATCAATCATGGTGATTGGATGTTGAATATTGTAAGAATATTGTTGATAAAACAATTTGATCAACTCCTCAAAATTTTTGATAGTAGGTGGCAACCGAGAAAACCAATGAATGGATGATCCTCCCAAAGATCTAGGAAAGAGGTGCATGAGATAGGTTGGTTCATGCATGAACTCCATGGATTGCGTATAGAACTCTCTGACATGATCTTGAGGATTAGAGTGTCCATCATATTTATCATATTTTGGTATCTCCACTCTTTTTGGAAATAGTGGCATATACAAGTCTTGGTCAAAAGGAAAAGGGCATAGAGCCTCCATGGAGAACTCTTTGGGTTCCTTCTCTTTCTTAAGATTGTTAAGTCCAACTTGCATAGCATGCATCTATTTCATCATAGCTATGAGTGGAGTTTCTTCCTCATGCGTAATGATATTTTCCACATTAAAGTTGGGAGGAAGTTTAGCTCCTTGATGTGCCAATTGTAAAAAGTATGCTTCTTTGTCTTCTTTCAAGAAATGTTTCATCATTCGTTTGAAGTTATCATCGTTTTGATATTGAGAAATTTCTTCAGGTGTGGGTTCCTGATCTGCACCATGTTGAGATTGAGTTCTCTGAGAGCCAAATTTTTTCCCTGCTTGAGACATGGTAGGAGTTTGTGGACTCCCTAGAATAGATTGATGCTGGGTTTGTTGGGTACCTCTGTGAGTTGATGGAGGAAGAATGTAACCAGTTTTTAATCGATAGTTGCCAACACCGTCATCTTCATAAAGACCAAAATTGATGAGTTGCTCAAGAGTTGGACCCTGGTAGCGGTTATAGGTAAGGTCTGGGATGCTTCTCCAGATTTCTTGTGTGAGGAAGCTCTAGTTTCCACCATCAACTTGAGTGAGACAAAGAATAAGATCCAGATGACTGAAGAATGAAATGAATCAAGATGATTAGATGATGCAACCTTGTCAAGGTTTGATTGATTTGAAGATTTGATTAGATGTGGGTGAAGGATACTATGCCCTAGATGTATGGGTAGATTCCCAAAAGATAGAAGACAAGATACCACAACACTTAGTCATTTTGATGATTGATTGAAGATTGATAGCTATGACAAGGTTTTGACACAAGATGAAAAGGACTCAAATCGATTAAATAGAAGGCTGAATCAGATTCAAAAGGCCACTTTGGGATAATGATTGGATTCTCAATAGCTACTTCTCTATTCCTGACACAGTAATTTGATCGACAGATTCTGGAACTAGGCTGAAAAAGCTAAATATCTGGCAATTCTGACAATTTTCTGACAACTTTCAAAAATTTTCCAAACGACACTCTGTAGACTCGTATGACAGTGGGTATGCCATGAAATGACAGTTGCAAAACTCATATGATAGTTGGTAGGTAATGAAATGACAGTTGAAAATATCATACGACAATTGCAAGTAGGATTTTGACTTTTGAATTTTTTGGCATAAAAACTTGTACGACACTGGGTAGTTCACCATACGATTGTTGGGCAGTATTGAAATGACATTTGACAAAAACTCATATGACTTTTTGACCTTTTGAGATGACTTTTGACTCTAGAAAAGAATTTCACTTCAAATTTTGCAAATTTAGAGTTTTCAGTTTCAGCTTGTTTGTAAATTATACTATCCAGATTTGAGGATTGTAATAGATTTGTTCATTTTCAATAACTAGATAGATAAACAAGCATGCAAAACAATAAGCTAGTGATTTCAAGCACGTCTGAAAACAATGAACAAGGGAAAAAGAAACCTTGCGCATGAACAATCAAGTGATTTTATTCATTCTAATCCTCTGAAGCACTAATTGTGTATGTTCCAAAATGTTTTGCAATAACGCACATATACCCTAGAAAATGAAAATTTGGCCTCGCTAGGGTTTTTAGTAATGGTTTGACTCTGCAACTTTTATGATCCAAAGGGGTGAACTCCAATCTTGGCGCACCAGGGTTTTGACACAGTCTGAGAACTTAATCTTCAGGAGCTACTAGGGAGATCTGACAACCCAACAATGAACCACACCTGTGAAGATTTCTTCCACAAGGACATTTATATAGCAGCTGTCACTACCACGGTGAAAATGGCTATTACCACTTGAGGTTCCATCAACGTAGTTTTCCCTGTGAAGGGAATTTCCACTATGGTTAACCCTCTCTAAAGATTACTCACATTATTGTACCACAAGGGGACTTGGCTCTAGATCCAAGGTTTTTGACACCTTTTCACTTTTAACCCAAACAAAGCAGACAAATAAATTTGACACGCTAAGACAAAGTTTTGCTTCACCAAGGTCTATGATGTCAACTCCATGTGATCTATCAACTTCTCTGGGGAGAGAATGTATCGATCAATAAGAGAAGGTGCACTAACCAATTTTGATTCACCAAAGCTCATGATGTCAACCCCACGTGGTCTATCAACCTCTCCTGGGAGAGAATGTATCGATCAATAAGAGAAGACACACTAACCAAGTTGAATATGAAATGCACTAAGTATCCTCCCTACCTACAAGGATTCTATCATCAAGAGGATTTCATTGGGAATCCAATCTCTCAAGAATCACGAATAGTGATCATAGGGCCTAATTACTATGTGAGCACAAATGTATGTTTCCAAAAAGCAAATCTACCAAAAGTACCTAAAAAGAAGAAAGAGGAACACTTAATGCTTAAAGTGAATATGAGATGAGTCCACAAGGTGGAACACTTAACACCTCACACAAGATGAAAATGAGTCCCCAACTTAGAAAACAAGTGAGTTCCTAAAAGCATAAATGGGTTGCCAAGTGGAACACTTAACGCTTCTGTCCTGTTGACCCCTCCCCTTTAATGTGGTGTTGACCTTGCAACCACAGGGTGGAATGAGGGGTCAGTGGATCAGTGAGTCCAATAACCCAAGATAGTAATCAAGATCAATCACAAGTATCTAAGACTACTTAATGAATCCTTAAGGGGTCACAACCTAGTATCAATTATGCAAGTGTGTAGAAATAGACAAAAGCATGAAAAGATGCACATAAGCTAGACACATAAGAGATTTATTTTAAGTCCAAATTGAAATGTTATTAGATGAAGGAGAATACCTAGGATCCTCGCAATGTGCTTAGTAGATTTTACCTAATTTTTAGCAATTCTTGTTGAGCTTTTCCATGCAAGCAAGTGACAAACTCTCCAACAAGCAAACAAGCAAACAAGATATGCAACATATATTCAACTTATGAAAACCATAGGGTTAGCTCTAAAAATAAATTATTATTAGCAATAATAACCAGAAATTAACCCAAATGACAACTCATATCATTCATTGAACCATGTAAAAAAAATAAGTGCATACCCATCACAAAACTTTTTTTTTTTGCTGCATTTGACCTAGTCAACAAGATCTGATTTTTTTTTTATGATTTTGGCCACAAAAATAGAAATTCAAAATAGAGACTCCTACTAAAAAATAGAGAGATTTCCAAAAATGTAAAAATTTGAGAAAAATCTCTTCATTTGTGCCCTAGAGACCCATTTTATCAAAATAGATAAGTTTTTGTAAATTGACTATTTGAGCTATTATATTGTGTCCAAATTTAAAATACAAAGAATGGACCCCTTGTATAATTTAAAGAGATTTCCAAAAATATAAAAATTTCCAAAAAATATGCTGATTTGCGTCAGATATTAATTTTTTCTAGAATTTCAAGAAAAAATTATTAAAAATTCAAAACATCTCAGAAAATTCTAAATTGTTTACTATAGCTTCTTTGATATGTGTCCAACCTAAAAAAAAAAATTTAGAGAAAAAATCTAAGCCGTTTGAGAGATAAAATTAAATCTTTGAAACTTTAGGGCTTTAGCTCCAAAAAAAAAAATCAAAACCAGAATGTAAAGGTGGGTTGCCCCACGGTGGGCACTAGAAATGTGTGTGTGAAAATTGTACCTGATCTATAGACACAACATTTCAGTAAAACATTAGAGGTTAGCAAAAATAAAATCATGCAATGAATTGAAAGCTAAACTAACTAGGTGATTTACTACCTTCTAATAGGTGTGAGATTGATGTTCTCAGATTGTTATTGAGATTAGTGACCTAGATGACACCTAAATGAAGGATTTGAATGCAAAAGATGGATATGGAATATGAATGCTATTAATCTATATTTTTGATATTTTCTATGCAATGATATGAAAAATGATATGATGAAAACTTGATATGAAATTGATCTATATGAAATTGATCTAACAATAATATGAAAACAAAAGTGATCTCACAAAACATGGTTGATTCGCAAAGAAGCTCTGATTCTCCAGATAGCAATTCTTCAGCATAAGTTCACAAATTATGAGATGATTTGAGATGAGCTAAAGCCTTAATTTATAGAAATATAGGGCTTTAGAGGTGCATGGATAAAGCCATAAATCACTCAAATAAACTCAACTTGATTTTTGAGTTATCTAAAAATAAAGATAATTTAATTCACAAAAACATGCAAATCAGAGTTTAACTCAAATTAGAAGTTTAGATCAACTTTCAAACTCAAAAATGATGTTGAGTTCCAAAAAGTCAATAACTTGCATTGATTTTTTGATTTGGAGTTTAACTGCTCTTTGATTGTGCACATGGATAATTATGAATTAATAAATAAATAAAGTGATTTATTCTCAACTTAACTGATTTTTGAAATAAAACAATTGATTTATGGGTTAATCAATTATTTTAATCAAACTTTTATTCAAAAATAATATCATCAAATATGATAACTTGCTTTAATTAATTAAATATGAATTTAATCAAATAATGATAGGAATTTTGATTTATTGTTAAATTTAAATAATAATAATTAGGAATAAATATAATTAAATTCAATTAAATAATTAAGTGGCAGAATTAAACTTAATTAATTAAATATTGAGAATATTCAATTAATTAAACTTTAGGATAAATAGGATTTATCGCCAAATAATCATTAAATCAAAGATAATTATGATGATTAGGAATATTACTAGGAATATTCCCCGATGCAGAATTTAAGATAATCAATTAGGATTTGATGATGTTTAGATGTGCCTTTGGTTAGGACTTTGATGTCAATTTTGTTCAATATGTCGATTTAGAGGGTAATGAACCTATAGCCCATTTTTTGGGGTATTACAATGTGATAATGGAGTGTTGAAGCCGAAGTATAAATCAGTTGCCGAACAAGGGTTAGTGCATGCTGTAGATTTCCCATAGAATTTCAAAGTTGAATAGATAAAAATAGTATTGAGTCGAGTACATGATATGCAACTATGGCTGGAAGATGGACCCATGAAGATAACAAAGGAAATGATCCATTGAGTTACTTGATACCCTACGATTCAAGGAAAAAGGACAATGAAGTGTTCAAGCAAAGAAGACATTAAGGAAAACACAGGCGGTATGGAACAAGCGTGGAATGATGATCTCCACCATAATAGATCTAGAAATTAACTTTGCTATTAGGGTTATCTCACATAAATTCTACCAATCTAGTCAGTTGGACAACGTCCCCTATATGGTAGTGGACTAGGCATGGAAAATCATTAAGAAAGGACACACATATGATGTTTCCAAGCTCCAGCTGACTCAGCTTGCCGAGAATCTTAACTCAATCTGGACTACAAAGAATTCAATGTGTAAGTTTGGCTGTTTGCTAATCTATCTATTCTTTTATATACAAAAGTGTTTTCCTACTCATGGAGGTGTGATATGGGACAAGAAGAGACCCATTACTTTTTAAATCAGTGAGTTCATAGGTCAGATAGGAGATAGTTTTAATGGTGTGATGGACAAATATTTTGTTGAATTCAAAAATAAAATGAGAAAGAGGAGTAGAGTCCCTGTGTCATTAGTTGAAAAGTACAACAAGGATATATGTTTTCTAGTTGACATAGACTTCACTTATGCACAAGCAGTCTTGCCTAGGGTTTCATGGCTAATTCCATTACCCTATGAAGTAAATATAGATGAAGCTACTGCTGCTATTACAACCCTCTTAGCTAAATAAATTGATAGTAAAGCACCCTACTTTGGAACATACAAAGAAGCCAAATCTAAAATCACTATGGGTTTAATGGCTACAACTATAGAAAGAAAGAGAAAGAAAATAGTAAAGAATTTGGAGAAATATGTGGAAAAAATGGAAAAGGATGCACCACTAGAATTAACCCAAGGACTGGGAGAAGATAAACAAAGTGACTCCAGTGATAGTGAAGAAGAAGAAGAAGAAGAGGCTCAAGTAGAAAAGAAGAAAGGTAAGAAGCCAGTAATTGCCGAGCCCCCAACCAAGAAAAGAATATTGAAACCTAAAGTGTCATCGACACCTGTGTTGAGGCCTAGAACAAGGAGAGAAACTATTGAGACTCCAAAGAAATCCCTTGCATCTGGTAAATGAAAACCTGTACAGCCTAAGCCAGTGCCAAGCAAGGTTAACAAAAGGCCTAGAAGGAAACTTGTTTTGGAACAAGAAGATGATGAGGAAACTAAAAGTGATGAAGAGGTGAAGAAGAAGGTTGCATTGGAAGATGTAAAACCTACTGTGGATGAAATATGTCACAAGATCAAAAACTCTGCAGGAGTGGAAGACTTGAAAGGATTAAATTTTGGAGGCCTGAGTATAGGAGACAAAGAAAAGGTTGAAGATGCTATTCTTGAAATGCTTTGCATTTTCAAGATGTTACCTATTCAGTTGGAGAACTAAATCCATAAGGAGTTAAGTAATAGGGTTGCACAAAAATGGGAATATGCTCTTAATACAGAAAAACAAATAAGAGAGAGCACCCTAGCACAAGTGGAATCAACTCTCACCCCTACCAACATTAGAAAAATTGTGGAACAACACTGAGCAAAATTTGACCCTAAGCTTAGAGCTTATTTAATCCTTCAACACAAGGTTGAGGATGTTGTACAAGAAAGTGTCAAGATTTGGAAGATAGTGTTTGGTTTGTTGATTGACAAAGATGAAGATAAAGGTGCTAGTACATCTAAGGATGCCGAGCCTACAACATAGCTAGATGTAATGGAATCACCCATTCCGGAGACTGAAGCTCCTAAGGTAGAGGAAATTTAGAAGGTATTAGAAGTACACATTATTGATATAATGAAGGATACCCCAATCAAGAATGAGGTATTGACCGAGAAGGATATACAGGCCGAGGAAGCAAAAGACACATCTTTGCCAGGAAATAATACTGTACTTTTACAAGTCAAATATTATCCAACAATTGATGAGACATAAAATGTTAACACTACCCCCACCAAACTTGTAGTTGTTACAATTGACATGTTAGCCAGTACAAGCACTACCGAGGAACAAGATAAGTCAGCACCAACAAATCAACCCACATCTATCGAGGAGTTACAACAAGATAAAGAAGAGAATTTCAAAGAAAAAGCTAATAGTCCTCATGTGGAGGATAAGGAAATAGGAGAAAAAGAAGTAAAAGACAAAGCTATTGAGGTACATGAGCCTACAGAACAAGAGGAAATACAAGATCTTGTACAGATGCTGAGTGGGAGCACACCGAAGAAGGCACTAAAGAAGAAAATGGAAGTCTTTTCCCCAGAGGTAACCATTGATGAAGTTATTGTTATTCCTAAATGGGATTCTAATAACTTATCTTATGAGTAGATGGAAATATTGAAATATTTATTAACAAGGAAAAGTAGACAAGAAGAACTAAGAAGATAACATCAGCAAAAGTTGGTTCTGTATGAAATTAAAGACATATTTAATGATGTTTTTGAGTTGTCAGATGTAAATAGTTTTGCTCCCATATTGGAACAACTTGTACATATTGTTCAAAAAGTAAATAATGAAGCAAGTAGTGCTAGTGATAAGCTATTTGAGTGGTCAGAAAGAAAGTTTGAGACCAAGATGCTAGAAAAAGTATCTGCCAAGATCGCAGTGAAACAGGTCACACTTTCCACTTTGGTAACATAGACCAAAGAAGTAGTTGTGAATGCACACTCTTTGCTTACCAAACTTTGCAATGTAGAATAGTTCACTGAGGATAACCAAAGATTGGTTGATAAACTACAACAAGAACTCAAATCCATTGATCGGTCCTTAAGCTTGGATGCAGAAAATAGTTCCAAACATTATGCCAAGTTTATGCATACACAAGGAAGGATAGCCGAACTGATTGATATTGATGGAAAGATAAGATCTCATCTAATTTCTATGCAAACAATTTTAACACCTCATTTAGAGGCCATACAAAGAAAGTTGGTCAAGGCTAAGGACTTAAACTAGAAGGATCCAAATCTATCTACAATTGAGAGCCTTGTCAATCTAGCTGTAGAGCTAGAAGTGCAGTCAGAAGTTTTAATTGTTGCTGCAGGAGGATGGGAAACTGCACTACACATGGTTATGATGCTGCATAAACCATTTCTAGAGAAATACTTTTGGATCCCCACTCTAGAAGAGATTCATCTTGTCAAAAACAAGGGGGAAATCAAATGACATGACATGACAAAGGGAAGGTAATAAAATTTTGAATGTATATATATCTTAGGGGGAGTATTATACTAATATTACGTACTTTTGTAAATACAAGTGTAATGTCATGACAAAATGTTTTTGTGACTAATGTCAAAGGGGGAGATTGTAGATCTCTATAGTTTTGTTGACTATTAGTGACCCACACTTAGTCATTTATCTAGGCAATGATGGTCGATCATCACTGTGACCGAGTCATTATGTAAAGGCCCAACTATGGAATGTATACTTACCAAGTAGTAGTACTACCGAGTAAACTTATGGTCACTATGTATTTTTGTATTATGCCAAGTCTAGTTTTGTCGAGTCATATATGCAATGATTACCAAGTGATAGAGATATAAACATATGCTGAGTACAGTGAATGTCGAGGATCAGGAACTGCATTTGCCGAGTTAGCTAGGAATGACATATAAGTTTGTTAAGGCATAGTGATCGAGGTAAATTGTTTTGGGAGACATTCATGTTTTGTATTTTGTTTGTTGAGGTATTTATGGAGGTGATTACACATCTATTTTGCAATCATTGATCCCTATGTAATACTTAGAGCCAACCAAAAATTAGTAAGGCTTAAGCGGCAAAAGGAATTAATCTGAACTGTAGATCTTGAATCATGAAGATGTTTTGTTAATTATATAAGGTTAAGATCTAAACCCTAAAACATGTAAGAGTGAAAGATAGCATGAAAGAGAGAATGCGAAGGGAATGAGTAGAGAGGCACATTAGAGTAGTGAAGCATTCATACAGAATTTAGTGACCGAGCTAAGCAGTGAAAGGATAGAATAGAGATAAATCTGATAGAAGAGATCAATACAATATAGTAAAGAGAAGATCTATAATCTACATACAGTGCAAACCGAAAGATCAAGTACTAAGACATTCTAACCAATGTATCAGGGTAAATCTCTTGACCAAGTAGTCCTAACAGACTTTTTGTAATCTCTTAACCGAGTGCTTACTTTGTTGTAAGTTTCAAATCCTTTAGCAACGTAGATTATATAAGTCTTTTAGCTCTTAACAAGGCAGACCCCTCACAGGGTAGATCATGTTTTGATCAAATTTTGCAAGCCTTAACATGAAAATTTATTACCGCAATAGTGAAGATTTGTGGGTGTCATCCCCACCCCAGTTTTACCTTTCAAGGGTTTTTGGGTAACCAAAATTACTATGTTATGAGTACGTTCATTGATGTTGCTTAGTATGTTAGTTATTTTTTTATGATCAAGTATTGTTGATGCTATGCAAATGTTTTATACATATCAAAATGGATTAGTAGGTGATATCTGATTCACCCCCCCTCTCAGTATCACATTTTACCAATTATATTTCCAACAACCCATATCAATGCGCTGAGGAATTTAAGGCCTCTATTTATTTGTCACCTTGTAACAAGGCTAGACACATCTCAAAGTTTTGTAGATCAAGAACACAAAGTCAAGAAAGCCCTAAAAAGCTAGAAGAATCAGTATTGGATACCGAAGGAGAAGTTAAGTTTGTGAAAGCTTCAGAAGATACGAGCATGATTTGTACAGAGACAAAGAAGGATAAGGTCGATGAGTATGTATTGGATGCATCCACAGTGGATGCACCCTCTACATCTAGATGAATGACCCTCAGGGTCATAGGGGGAGCTAATTTAGATCTAGACCCCTGTGTGGCCGGTATACTCACCCTCAAAGTATGCACCTTTGGATTTAACCTTTTGGAGACTAGTGGAACCTATGTGCAAGAGCACACTACTTGATTGATTTCAGAATAAAAGTTGGAGATTTTCAGTGAAAGTCTAGTTTACGTGGCAAGCATTAATGGTAGAATTTTTCACTTTAAAGTACTCGAAGACTTGTAGATCACTCATTGAATTCAAGTTTGAGCGATTAGAGAATACATAAGCCCTAACAATTGATCATGAAGGATTGAAGCTTGATTCACCAGTGAAGAAGTATGTTTGGTCGGTTGCAGAAGCCCTAATCTATTGCAACAATTCAAAAGTTCTCAGAAACTGATTGTGAAGTGATATACAAAAGTTATGGCTACTCCTATTGTGTTTGATTTTATAGAGAGGAAGATATACATTTTCAAGAGGCACCCTTTCAAATCTACTTTGGATGACCTAGAAGGAGCATTCTCCTGAAGCCCTATGGGTGTTATGCATGTTGAAGACATCCATGCATACATTTACTGTAAGAAGGAATCAATAGGTCTTGATAGAATTAGAGTGCACATTGAGAATATGATGAAACCAGATAAAACCTTCCTTGATGAGTTCATGAAGTTGGAAAACCATCCCATAGTTGAATATACTATGGCATATGAGTTTTATGAGTCTGAATGGATAAAGATTTTGCTCAGAAGAATTCATGATGACCTATTCTGGATAGGTGAAGTACCAGTGAGAATCACAGGAGACCTAATTCATGAAATGATGGGCCTTTCAAGGATAGGCGTCGTTCTTCCAGCAGGCAAGGATGTAATAAAACTAGTTGAACAAGCATGTAAGTCAAGAAGTGATAGGCTCAGAATGACAATTGAGCCTATAGAGGAGAAAGACATCAAATTGATGTCTATGATATACTAGGATATAGGTTTCAACACACCAGCAGGGTGAATAGTGTGTTAGAGACCACTATTCTTGCAACAACAAGACTTATGAAAGAAAATGGTGAGTTCAATCTGTGTGAGATCTTGCATGCACAACTAATAGTCAATATTAGAGCCATTAAGAATGATAAGACCAAAATATTTAGGTTTGGGTCTTTGATCATATACATTTACTTCCACATGCTTGGAAAGGTGTCAGATTTGTATTTAAATAAGAGTATTCCTACAATGCCATAGATATCCTTTAAGGAAACTAATGAGAGTACACTAAAGGATTACATGGAGTTGGAATTGAAGACATTCAGGATCAAAATGTAGATGAGGTACAAGATTCTAGAAAGCATTGTTGAGAAATACAAAGACACCATTTGCTTCATGGTAGAAATTGACACAACTTGCATGGAAGTAGTGGAGCTGAGAACAAAGTGGATTCATCCACTTGGATATGAGGTTGAGGAACCAATCCTTGAAGCATATGCACAAGTATTTCTATCAACATCTAAGGACCCTAATGAACCAAGATGGGGGACTTATGAAGAAAAGACAAGAGAAGTTGATGCAGTTTTGAATAGCGCAACAACTAAGAGGAAATTAGCTAAGGTTACTTATGAGATACTCAAAATTCATGGAGTAACAAAGGAAGACCTCGACAAAGAAAGACAAGAAAATATTTCTTTGGGAATTGAGAGCACATCTACAGTAGAAGCAGAATCTGATGATCCTAAGATGAAAAAGGTTAAGATTGAGAAAACTGATGAACCAAAGGATAAACAGGACAAAACAAATGTTACCCCTCCTCCGCCCATAGAAACAATTGATCTTATAGCTCCTCCTGAGTATAAGAAAATGGCTAAGAGGAAGAAAGAGATAGGTACAAGCCACCCATCCTCGTGCACTACAAGAAGTCAGAGAAAAAGCACACAAGCTCCTCCACAAGTAAGTTTCAGACCTAGTCTAAAAGTGTTGAGTACAAGGATAATTCAGGAAGGAAGAATTGATCAGATAGGAAAATTCTATGAGAAATACAGTGAGTTTGAAAAATTAGAGATTTATGGAATGATTATCAAACATATGCTAAAGTTTAAGAAGACAGTCCTAGAACTAAAGATGGTGATTCCAGACAATGTATGGAACATTTTGGAATTCTTAAAGAGACAGACAATTAAGGAAGATTTGAGAGTAAGAGAGATAATTCTAGATGAAATCCTCCCGATATGTTCTCTAGAGGAGAAATTTTTTTTTCTAGATCTGGTGAAGCCACACCTCAGAACCAACTCTAGAACACTACATATCATGGATAAGAATTATGAGTTGGTTGCAAAGGAAACAAAGAAAGCCTTTGAGAAAGTTTTTCTGAATAGGCACATTTACCCACCTACTATACCCACAAATCAGGTTCCCAAAAAGGTAGACAAGGAGTTAGAGAACACAAATGTACCATTTACAGGTCCTCAAGATTCAGCACCTATAGTTGAAACACCTACAGAGGCAAAAAATTCTGCGCCCATGACAGAGACACTAAAAGATAACACTATCATCATTAATAATGTAGAGATAGCCATGGAAGCCACAGATAGAGACCTGGATAAGTTTGAGGAAGCTTTTGTGAGCACACAAGAAGCTGAAATTCTATGTAGTGACAATTCACCCAAGTTACAAGAAGAAGTACTAATAGAAGATCTATCTGGTAAAGAAGAATAAAAAGAGACAAAAAAAGAAGAAGAAAAGGTAGAAGAGGAGAAAGGAGAAGAAGAGATAAAATAAAGTGAACCAACAGATGAGCCATTTGTTGAGATTCCAATTAGAATAAAGCAAGAAGTGATGGATAGCACTCCTATCACTCCATTACCCTCAACATCATTGTTGTTAAGTTTGACATTGTACACCACTAGCTTGGACTCTTGGGGAGAAGAAGACTTGATTAAGATCAGTGTCCTAGCCATGGAGAAAGAAAAAGAAAAATAGGTGATGAGGAATCCTTTGTTTGTTGAATCATTCAAAATTTTGAACAACCTATTACCTTTAGACAAGAAAGTGTCTAAGGTCCATTCAGTTGATGATGTAAGCACAATTCTTTCAAACTTCAAGACTAATTTCTCTAACTTGGAAGAATCTGCATCCCTAGTTGTAGAAGAGAAATATATGAAGAAGAGGCTAAGTGAATTGGTTAGAAACTTTGTACTTGACCTAAGTTCACTAAAGATTGGTCAAGCATCTTTGAAGGAGTTTGCAGCAAAGGGCAGGAAGATTATTGATGACTATATGAACCAGGATAAGTTAACTACTGATCTATACAAGAAGATCCAAGAGGCAGAAGCAATGATAGAAAATGTAAGGAAATCAGTGGAAGATCCCTCCACCGATGTCAACATGTGTAATAATGTGTACCAAGGATAGATAGACAAGATTGAAAAAATTGAGAAAGAGATGTCTAAGATAAGGGCAAGGCAAACATAGCTTAGGAATGCTCTTGCACCCTCTCTAGATGTACTTAATCAGAACATCAAGGAGATTGATGCCACCATGGTGACATATGATCAAGATCCTAGCACAAATTTCAAGAAGATGGAGAAGCTAGAATATGCATTATGCACCCATCTCCAAACTGTCAATGCACTGATTGCATTTTGGAAACAAGAGATCCACAATTTGCAGATTGCATATCCGGATGTACTTTCTTTGTAAGTACTTGTAGAGATACATTTTTTGAAGCACCTTTGTCATTAATGTCAAAGGGGGAGTATTGTGTATAGAATATGGAGTCTTGGAGTCTTATATGTAAAGAAGATGTATAGTACAGAGTCTAAGGGAGAAATAAGATAAAGGACATTAAAAAGTTTTTTGTATAAGGGTATAGTTAGTAACTTTGCCATATTCCTTTGTTTCCATCAATGAAAATTGTTGGCAAGTTGACTATACTATTGTATATGACTAAATATAGTGTTGTCATTGTGGCAACAAATTCATATAGTATTTTGGAGTCAGTGCACACTATCAAAAGAGTAGAATTTGGCTAAGTACAAAAGACTGGACAATTAGCAGAGTACCAGATGGTTAGAGCATCAACGCAGTGCGTATGACCGAGTTATGGTATGTGCCCTAGAAGAAAAGTTGGTAAGAGTGTATTCATGCTAATTCTAAGAGAGCATGATCAGATGAGCAAGTATGCCGAAGAAACAAACAGTTGAAGAGGTACAACCAGTGAACGCCAAAACATAATAGAGTATACAGCTGACTGTTGGTAGTTTGATTAGCGATGATATTATTGTTGTGTAAAGGCTATGTGCCTATTGTAATTAAGTTCTAGACATGTAATTATTTTTTTTGTAAACATGCTTGAGCCAATTCACTTGGAAGTGTTGTATGTAATTGGTTAAAGGGCCGACCTAGTTAATTGTTTTGGTAGTGCATATAAATATAAGATGCGCCTTTGTAATTAGGTATGGAAGTTGATATAGAGATAAGATAAGAAGAGTAGAGGTATATGAAGAGTAGTTAGAATGTATTAGAGATTTGCAAGAGGTCAAGGCATGAATGCATCAAAGGAACTGATCAGACAAGAAGTGTCATAGTGCCAGTTCATCCAACAGATATAGTGTGTGTCTGAGATCATAAGGTTGTAGCCTTCACCACTTGAGCAGTGATCTCTAGGATAGTGTATCCCCACCTCTAATAGGGTTATTGTAAAAGACTCCTAACAGGGTCTGACCCTTGACAAGGTCACTGTATTAAAAGCATTGTAAAGTACAACTCCTAATAGGGTTGTAGATCTTATAACAAAGATCACAAGACACTAGTGTGGTTCTTAGTGGGTGTCAATTCCCATCGGGGTTTTTACCTATTTGGGTTTCCCCATAACCATATTGGTGTTATGTGTTATGATTGTTTATCTTATTTACATTGATGTTTATTTTAGTACTTAAGTAATCAAGTTAAGTTTCAAGAGTAAAGTAAAAAGATTAAATATAGTGAACACTAATTCACCCCCTCCCCCCTCTCAGTGTTCTTATTCCTAATAGGTGGCTCAAATATCCTAAGTGTTAAGGGAACAACAAGAGAAACTCTAGAGTTTCAAGACCACACCCATAAGTAGAAAGGAAAAAAATAAAAACATGCCCCATGCTCCAAGTCCTCTAGTTGTGCATACCGGAGAGACTTATTAGACAAGGACACTCAATGAAAATCAATAACAGTCAACACACAAAGAAAAGATCATGACATAGCTCAAGCATTAAGTGTTGTGTTTAAAAATTTAAGTGTGTTAACTGATACTGAGTTCCGAGGATAAAGATCGAATGCTTGCAAGCAGGTAAGATCACATGAAAAAATTGGGCAAGACCAAACTGATAAGTGTTGAAGAACACTCGATGTCAGGGGATGTGTTGAAAAATATAGTTGGGATGGTGTTGAAAAACATCATTTGTGAGGTGTCCTAAAGACTAACGCATCGAAGAGACCAAAGCTAACATAGTTATGCCCCCTAGACAAAGACAAAGACCAATTCCAAACCAAGGCAACAAGGACAAGGCATGATGGAGAAAGGCTAAGTGTCGAGGATGTGTGCTAAGAAACAAGGGTGAAAAGGCCTCAAGTAGTGCTTGTTTCTAGGTTTTCACCACTTGGATTTTAAACTTTTTAAATTTTTTTTCAAGACTTTTTATAAAAAAATTTTTTTGCTACCAAGGCACTTGTTCCCAGGTTTTCACCAAGGCACTTTTTTTTTTTTGGTATTTTTGGAATATATAATTTTTTTGGAGATACATCAAAGTGCCTATTGCTAGGTTTTCACTAAGATGATCATTTTTTTAGGACATTTTCCAATTTTTAGAATTATTGACAATATATCATTTTTTGGGAATTTTTTCAGGATCAATAAGTATGTAGAAAGGATGCCCCCAAATAGAATGGGGATCATGGATAAAAATTCTTCAGGTGCAAGACATTGATAGGATCAGGGAACTACTCTCCCTCTACTATAGATAGTAAATAAGCACTTGTCCCAAAAGCTACTGTAATGATGTAAGGTCCAAGCCAATTAAGTTCAAATTTTCCCTTTTGATCTCTATGCTGCTGATTCTTAGGATTTTCACGTAGGACAAGATCTCCCACTTGGAATTCTCTAGGGTGAACTATTTTGTTGAAGCCTTTGGACATGTGCTTTTGATAAACCCTCATATGGTCAAATGATGCTTGACATTTTACATCTAGAAGTTCTAACTCTTGAAGTCTCATGGTGTGGTAGTCTTCATCTGTAACTAGACCTTTGAGGGAAACTCTAATTGAAGGAATCTCAACCTCTAAAGGTAACACTGCTTCAATGTCATATGTAAGGGAAAAAGGAGTAGCCCTAGTAGGAGTACAAATTCTCATTCTATAGGCCCATAAAGCTAGATTTATCTATAAATGTCAATCTCTACCACTCTTACAAACTATTCTATGTAGGATTTTAAGAATGGTTTTGTTTGATGCCTCTGCTTGACCATTTCCTTGTGGGAAGTAAATGGAAGACCAATGTTGCTTAATCTTTAATTTCTTGCAGAGTTTCTTAAGGTCTTTATTTTTGAGCTAGCCTCTATTGTCAGTGATAATCTTAGAAGGCACTCCATATCAACAGATGATATGGTTTAGAATGAATAGAGAAACTTTCTTGTCTAAGGCAATAGAAAGTGAGATAGCTTCTACCCATTTAGTGAAGTAATCAGTAGTAGTGATAATAAACTTGTGTCCACCTAATGAGTTGGGATGAATCTGCCCAACAAGATCAGAGGCCCAATGCTAAAATGGCCAATGAGATATAGAAGGAATGAGATCCCTGCCTAGAGCATGTATCATGTTACCATGTTTTTGACACTTTTCACATGACTTTTCAAAAGCTACTGCATCAATCTGCATCGTAGGCCAATAGTACCCCACACTAAGAAACCTTCAGGCCATGGAAAGACCATTGGAATGTCCCCCACAGATGCCCTCGTAGATGTCAACTAACACTTGGTCAGATTCTTCCTTTTCTAAGCATCTAAGAAGTGTTCCATCTAGACCCCTCCTATAAAAATCACCAGAGATAAGGGAATTACAAGAGGCATTTCGGGTAAGGTTTATGCATTTAGATCGGTTAAAGGTTTTAGGGATAATGCCATCACAAAGGTATGTGTTAGAATTTAATCTTTCCTTGGTTATTTATGTATTTAATAGGATAAACCAAGGTATCCTAATGTATTTTGTCCCCTAGTCCAAGTGGGAGGACATGTCATATTTGTAATTCCTTTAATAAGGAAAATAGATATTCCTCCTTATGAAGAATCCTACACTTGTCTCACACACATAGTATGAATGTGGAACTCATTCACATAGGGAGTTACATGCAAACTCCTTCACTCATCTCTACTTAAAGAGATATTTCTCCATACACTAATTCATCAATTTCTCACATTTCTCTCACACAATTTCTCTCCTCTTGTAGTTCTATCATATTGTATTGAGCTACTTGCTCATATTCTTTCTCTCTCTCTCTCTTTAGGCTTTTCATGCCTCATTCATAATTCACAAGGGGTTTTCTTTTCTTTCCCCTTTCAAATTCTTGTCTCCTCCTTGCTTATTTGTGGTGTATGCTCCTAGTTCTTGTGCTAATTCATGGTATTTTTCCTCACTCCTAGCTCTTGAGTTAAACAATTTCCTGCAATTCTATATTTTGTTCTTTATCATTTTAACACGGTATCAGAATAGGTTGGTTTAATCTCAATTTGGTGAAGGAGATATCATATTTTGGAGCACTTCAAATTTGAGACTCTTGAGAGAGATTTTACTAATTTCTTTTAATCTTCCTAAGTTGAAAAAAAATCAAATTTTTTTTGGGTTTGGCTGGTTTACCGCCAAACTCAGTTTATATAGTTTGTTACTTTATTACATTTTTGTTATGCAATTTCATTGAAGTCTCAATTTCAATATTTAACCTTATATTTGGTGCAGGTTTTATAACTATATTAGTCTTCAGGTTTTATAAATATATTTCATTATTCCAAAAAAAAGGATTTAGACATTAATCTTATTTTTTAGTTTTTCAAAATTTAAAACGTTTCATAGTTCTCTTTTATTTTTGGCTGTTGCATGTATAAGTTCATCTTTGTTAAAAATTTTAATTGCATTGTTATTATTGTCCTTACTAATTTTAGTTGCATACATTTCTAATAATTTAAATTTGTTATCATTTCTTTTTGAAAGTGTTTCTTTATCTATTCTTAGAGTTGCTATTTCGCTCTGCACATTTATTAGAAACTTTTTCACCCAACTTTTTTCACACACAAAAATAAGGCTGTGAGCATTTTCTATCATTTTGTTAAGGTTGTGTGTGTTTCTTGCACCCAATCCTTTTCTATCATCGTTTCACTGCATGCTAGTGCGGTGAGGTGCATGCTAGTTTTTTTGTTATTGCATGCATGCCTTTGTTTTAAAGGTTGATTGATTCATGTTCATATCCGTGATTTTCATGTTATAGCGTTCTTCGACCATCTTAGCATTTTCTCTGACTTTGTTTTTAGTTCAGCCTTGGGCATTGTGTTAGTCTCAACATAGCTCTGTCATGCCATCTCCTATTGCTTTCGGTTCTTGTTTCTCCCTTCGAGCGCTGGTGTTTCATTTTCTTTTTTGGTTTCGAGGGTTTGCATTGTTTTTCTTTTGATATCAGTGGTTACATGTGCTCCTTGCATGTGTTGATTGCTTGGATTCTTTAGCATTCGATCATTTTCTGTTTAGTTAGCTCTTCTTTAGAGCCATTCACGCCCTTATTTAATTCATGTGTTTTGATATAATATTAAAACTTGTGCATTCTTTGCTTGCATTGCTTTAGAGCCATTCTCCCCTTTTTTATTATTTTCTTTATTTGGATTGTTTCCTATTTATTTTTATTAGCCTAAGATTTACGTGTTCTTAGTATCTTCCTTCTGTGCTCAACACCCAATCGGGTTTTCTCTATTCTTATTTTTCTATCATTTTTTTTCTTCTTGTTTAGTCTCAGTGTTATAACCTTTGTCTCTGTGTTCATATTCATGTCTTTGCATTTCTTTTTTATCTAATCTAACGGTATATAATCTAATTTATTTGTTATTGCATTTGTGAGCATTCTTTATTTGTAGGAGGTTTGCAATAATTCAGTTTGTATTTACTTCATTTTGGTTTGCTATTTTGTAAATTCATTGTATCTAGTTTAGTTTCATTCATTTTTATCATTTTTTTTTACAACATTACATAAAAATTTTCTATAATCTGTTATTGCTTGTTATTGAATGTACTAACATTTTTGCATTCGCCCTTTCACGACAATACATTACAGTCTTAACATTCACGAAAATCCAAGTGGAATAAAGATTATTTAAGCTGATAGCTAATTAACATTTTTTGCTATTTATAAGCAATTCATGTTAATATTCTCAGCAATTTTTTAACGTTTTCTATTAACATTTTTCTTCTAACGTAAGTTCTTGGTGTTTATCGATTTGCATATTATACAAGTGTTGTAGTATTGTAGACTTCTAAACACCTATCCACCGGTACTTCTAAATGCGGGCATTGGAGGTACAAGACTTTTATGTCCTGCTCTTTTGTTCTATCGATTCTTAAAAGCACATTTTAGGGTTTGACAGTGATTATGGGGGTAATTGGTTTTGTTTGCAAGTAGCTTGTTAATTCTAATCATAATTAGAATTAGGTTTCTAGTCTGATCAGCCTACCAATATTTGTTATTGCATGTTATAAATATCTACCCTTTTAATTTCTTAAGATTCTATTTTTTAATTACATGTTATTGCATGTTTATAACTATTGCAGAAATTAACATTTATAACTACTACATGTTATAAATATATACCTTTTAGTTTCTTTTAGGTTCTTAAGACTCTTGTTCTTGTCAGTTTTCTTTAATTCACTATAAATCAACTTCATCTCTTCTTCTTGTGTGTGTGAAAATTGTACCTAATCTGTAGACACAACACTTCAGTAAAATATTAGAGGTTAGCAAAAATGAAATCGTGCAAAATTGAAAGCTAAACTAACCAAGCGATTTACTGCCTTCTAGTAGGTGCGAGATTGATGTTCTCAGATTATTTATCAAGATCAGTGACCTAGACGACACCTAAATGAAGGATTTGAATGCAATTGATCTAGATATGAGATTGAATGCAATTAATCTATATTTTTGATATTTTCTATGCAATAAGAATGATAAAAACTGATATGAATCTATGCTAATATGAAATTGATATGCTATGAATGCTATTGAAAATTGATATGCAATGCTAATCTAACAATGATATGCAATATGAATGCAAAAATAAGATTGATCTCACAAAGATGTCGATTCGCAAGAGCTTTGATTCTTCAATTCCAATTCTCCAGCGTGATTGTGCAAAAATATGAGATTCTGTGGATGCAAATTTGAGAGATGATTGAGAGATCAATTATGAAGAGATGAGCCTTGTTTTTATAGAAATCCAAGGCTTTGGAGGTGCATGGGAAAAAAATCCATAAATCACTCAAATAACTCAGGTTGATTTTTGAGTTATTTGATAATAAAGATAATTTAATTCACAAAAATATGCAAAAGCAGAGATTAACTCAAAATAGAGTTTAGCTTTAATTGATAATTGATAGTTGTTTGTTTTTGTGATTGTGCATAATTTATTTATGAATTAATTTAATAATAAAAGCCATAAATCACTCAAATAACTCAGCTTGATTTTTGAGTTATAATAACAGATAATTAAGTCACAAAAATATGCAAAAGCTAAGTTTTAACTCAAATTAGAGTTTAGCTTTAATTGATAATTGATAGTTGTCTGCTTTTATGATTGTGCATATTTTATTTATGAATTAATTTAATAATAAAGTGATTTATGCTCAACTTAACTGATTTTTGAAATAAAATAATTAATTTATGGGTTAATTAACTATTTTATCAAACTTTTATTAAAAATTATATTATTAAATAATGACAACATGCTTTAATTAATTAAATAAGAATTTAATCAATTAAAGATAAGAATTTTGATTTATTGTCAAAATTAAATAATACAATTAATAATAGATAGAATTAAATTTAATTAAACAATTAAGTGGCAAATATTAAATCTAATTAATTAAATATATAAAATATTTAATTAATCAAATTTTTAGGATAAATGTGATTTATTGCCAAATAATAATAAAATTAAAGATAATTATGATGATTAGGAATATTACTAGGAATATTCCCCGATGCAGAATTTAAGATAATCAATTATGATTCGATGATGTTTAGATGTGCCTTAGGTTAGGACTTTGATGTTGATTTTGTTCGATTTGTCGATGTAGGAGGTTAATGAACTTATAACCCATTTTTGGGGTATTACATTTTGCCCCTCCTTAAATTACTGTGTGAAGCACAGTGATTCAACGATAGTCTGTGTTTGATAAAGTTATGAAACTGATTCAAAAGATAAACCGATCTCAAGATAGAAACTGATTGAAAGATATTGAGATAGGAGTTGATTGATATTGAATTTGATATGAAGATAATAGGTCCTGAATGACCAAAGATAATGTTCACTATAACAGCAAATGAACCTATGATTGTGAAAAAGAGTCAAAATGCCTGATTCCAAACCTTAGGATTGATAAGAAGTGAGTGACCCATTCTAGACTCAATTGTCTTAGTAGAACTAGCAGGTATCACATCCGAACCCTTCAGTTGCCGAAGAACCAAGGAAAGAACACTATGATCTGATGGTTGCAAAAATTGATAAAGTTTACAAGATTAGGAGAATACCAGATTGATATGGATCTTGATGAATCTGATATGCCCAAAGTGATGATAGATTTGCCCCGAGCGATGAGGACTTTTGATGAATCATTAACTAGATGTGATTGTTTGTCTTGATTACTGATGAAAGATATTGATAGATTTGATTGACAGACTTTGAATGATGTGCAATACCATGCCCCCTTCGGGATTAAAATTGAAATTTGACAAGAAAAGTCAGTGTTATAGTTTAGAAGCATGTTAATTGATTTGGGAAGTGTGGTGAAACACATTCAAGAACACATTCTGCATCGTTGGAAGGTCCCAAAAGACCAAGTTTGACTAGGTTTGACCATGAGTTGACCATGGTTGGCCAAGTTGAAATTTTGATAGTTTGATGTAAGATAATTAGTTAAGTTGAATACTAGATTTTTGTGATGATAGAAGGTCGAATATGCAAGTAGTTAATAAGATAAATGATCTCAGATTTCAATTTTGATCCTGAAAAAGGATTCTACTTGTTGTTTCGTTGGATGGACCTTCATGTAAGATTCAGCTCTTGTTAGATTTGAAGAATTGATATGAAGAATTGTTTAAGCATTGAAGTTCATTTAATCATTGTGAGATCATGCAAAGATGAAAAATGCAAAGAAGCATGCAATATGAAATGCAACGTAAGACCTAGGACCTAGTCACTAATCATATGTCGATTTGTTATCATCATTGAACTTTTAGGTAACTGGATAAATCAATACAATGCCCACTAGCCATGAAACCATAGACATATGAATATCGATTTGTATGCACAAGAATCAATACAACACCCACTGGTTATACAACCATGGACATATGAATATTGATTTGTTTTCAGAATGTTGGATTAGATATAAGCATCAAGGCACAAATGCCAGGATGACCTGAATATCATGTCCATTTTGATATAGCAATTTGTATAAGCATCAAAACATAAACGTCGTGATGACCTGAGTACGCCTTGCGTTGCAAACACATCAAACAGTCAAGAGATCATTCTAAATCCAATGTGAATTACCCGTAGTGACCTTTTATCATTCACATCCTTAGGCAAGATTGTGTTCCACAGTAGGAGAAAGAACTTACTCAAAAAGACAATAGTTAGATCAAACTTCCTTGAATTTTCTGGGTATCAATGGTTGAGGTATGCATGGCCATCCAATTCAAGATAGAGGCTCTTATAGTCGGACACCATTTCAATCCAAAATTTTCAAAGTTATTAGATTTTCACATACAAGAAGAAAATAAAGAAAAGATTATGCCCCCAGTCATCACTCTCTAAATCCTATAAAGGACATCATCGAAGAGCTCGAAGGGACACCATATGCAAAAATCTCAATGCGAATCAGTAAGCATACAAGGAGATAAAAGCATGAAGCACAGATTGTTTTTAGTTTGTTTTGATGTTTGATTGTTGTAGATGCAAAATCTTTTCTAGAGACGAGACAGACAGACAGACTCAACTTGAAGCTTCAAAGGACTCTGACTAGATATGATCTGTCTAAGATACATGGGAGACCATAGGATATGACATTGATTGCCCCCAAGTGTTAAACATTGATAGGATACAGACGCTTGAGCTGATTGGTGTACAGACCGACTTATTGAAAATTAGAAATGCAGAAATAAACCGGGAGATATGTACAAACTAAAGCAAGACTAAAAGCTGGGAAAGACCAAGATTGTGCTGATAGATGGAGCGTTTGGAACAAGTGGCACCCGTTTGCCGAGTTTTCACCATCTTGGTAGAGATTCTATTTTTGCTACCAAGGCGCCTGTTTCCAGGTTTTCACCAAGGCACCTTTTTTTTTTTTTTGTATTTTTTATTTTTTCAATTTTTTTGTACTTTTTCAATTTTTTTTATTTTTTTGAATTTTGATATTTTTTGATTTTTTTTGTGAATCATCAAGGCACCTTATTGCTAGGTTTTCACCAAGATGTTCATTTTTTCAGGACTTTTTTTGATTTTAAAGATTTTTTTAGGATATTTACCAAGCACTGAATGCCTTAGGCGTAGAATTTCTTCAGATGGAGAACGTTGATTGGTTCTCAGAGTTGTTCTCCTTCAGTCGTTGAGAGTTGATAGGCACTAGAGCCAAAAGTATTAGTGATTACAAAGGGACCCAGCCAATTGGGTTCAAACTTCCCCTTGCATTCTCGATGGGATTGATTTTTAGGATTTTCTCTCAAGACTAGATCACCAACCTGAAATTCTCTGTGTCAGACTTTCTTGTTGTAGCCTCTAGACATTCTCTTCTGATATACTCTGAGATGATCATATGCTACTTGTCTGCACTCATCTAGTAGTTCCAGTTCTTGTAACCTAGACACTCTGTAGTCATCATCAGTTACTAGATCATGCATTCTGATTCTGAGTGATGGGATTTCAACCTCAATAGGCAGTACTGCTTCAGACCCATAAACTAAAGTGAAAGGTGTAGCCCTAGTAGGTGTTCTGATACTTGTTCTGTAGGCCCATTCTGATACTGGTTCTAATACTGATTCTGATAATGATTCTGATAATTGTTCTGATATTGGTTCTAATACTGGGTATACTTGATAGCATATTTTTCTATTGCAAACTCCCAAGTAAGATCATATCGTGCAGTCCCAATGTCTAGCAAGGTGGAGAACAAGAGGGATTGGCAAGCTAGTGGAAAAGATGGAAGACAAGAGAATAAAGGATAATGAAGGGAAGAAATCCTCAAGGGAAAACTCCTCAAGAATACCCAAGCTAAGGAAAAATTATCATGTAAAGTGCATTTGGACAAGCAATGAAAGGCTAGCATAGGATAAGTCACAAAAGTGTAATGCCAAAGAAGGAAATGATGCAATCCAAAGGAGTAGACATGTTAAGAGGCTTCATAGCACCTTGTTTTACTCTTTCTCTTTTCTTTTAGATCAAGACCAAAGGGGAAAAGGATGGTGAAAGGCTAGAATGAATGGAGGAAAATAGACATGAAGGTTAAATAGGAAGGGAATGAAAGTAAGATCATCATAAGATAGCTCACAAGATAGCCAAATGTTCATGTATAGATCAACATTGTCAAGATCAAAGAGAGAAGATGGAATGGATGAAATATGTAGAAGAACTACGCATGATGCTGATTTCCAGGTTTTCATCATGGTACTTATCCAAGGTGCCACAAGGGAGTGGTTTTCACCATAGGATGAATTTATTTCTCTTTACTTTTGCTACCAAGGTGCCTATTTCCAGGTTTTCACCAAGGCACATTTTTAATTTATTTTATTTTTCATTTCCCTTTTTGAATTTTTGGAAGAAGGAAAGCTTTTTAGATAGTGCTCCTTGAAAGGATAAACCATGATATGCCAAGGAGATAGAAGAGAAAAATGGAGGATAGGGTTTTATGTAAAGCGAGTGAGGTTGGAAGATAGGAGGAATAGGCAAATGAGGAAAAATAATAGAAGGTAGAAAGATAATGCATGGAAGGATTGTGAAAGGGTAGATGGAAAGGAAGGCAAGCTCAACATCAACACATACCTTGAAGGGTGGTGAGAGGGTGGAGGAAACATGAATGGAGGAATACGTGAAGGAATATGGTGAATGGATAGCAGAGGTTGAGGTTTGGGCGCATGAAATGGAAGAATATTTTTGGAAGGAGATGTAGTGGAAGCCTTTGGAAGCTTGAATGTCAATTTCACTTTTTGTTCAACACCAGACTCTTTCAAGAGAGACTTTGGAATCCATATAGCCGTAGGCTTTTTATTTCCTTTTGATGATTTAGAGATAATATCTTCAATGATGGATTTTGGAACCCATACTTGTCTTGTAGTTTTTTTCTTAGATATCTCTTTTGACTTTATGCCTCCGTGTCGATTAGAGGAGACATGGTGATCTTCTTTTTTTGATGGATTCTTGCATTGCTTCTTTTTTTTGTATTGAACATTCAAGTT
Organism: Chamaecyparis obtusa; assembly: GCA_027943335.1. Taxonomy (NCBI): domain Eukaryota; kingdom Viridiplantae; phylum Streptophyta; class Pinopsida; order Cupressales; family Cupressaceae; genus Chamaecyparis; species Chamaecyparis obtusa. The sequence goes on along the minus strand of BSBK01005278.1, from coordinate 269,045 downwards.
ACTTCCAAAAGACTTGGGATTTGTGGAAGAGGGAGGATATGACTGGTTTAGATGGGTGGGTGGATGAAAAGGATTCAAGGGTATGCATCTATGTTGATCTTGAGGAAAGATGGGAGATGGAGGTATGTAAGGACCCAAGATGGATGGTGAATCAGGAGAATTAGGAGGGGAAAGTGAAGGGACATAAGGACCCAAGATGGAAGGAAGGCATGAAGCCCTTAGTAGTGGTGGAAGAGGTCCAAGGATGGAAGTGGAAGATGCATCAATAAGTTCATCAGCATCTATATGACAACCAAGGATATCAACATCTTTAGAGTGAGCATTAGAATTTTCAATAGAATCATGGACATCTTGAATATGAGCACCTTCTTTGATAGGATTGTTCAAAGCTTGCAAAGACTTAGGAAGAATAGAAAGTGGAAGTGAACATGGAGTGGTAGAATAAGAAGATGGAAGACTTTGATCTTGACAAGGATCTTTGGATAGCACCAGCGCATAATTTGTCTCTTGATTTTCAATAGGCTTAACATTGGAAGTAACAACACTATTTTTACCAACCTTAATGGAAGTATCATCTTTGGAAAGCGCAAGTGTAGTAAGGTCATTTTATTGTCAATAAGCTCAATAGTGTGAGTAGTAGCTTGATCTTGCTTAGGAGAAGACTTAAGACATGGTGGAATGCATGAAAAAGGGTGTATAGGATCAAAAGAACCATGAAGCAGATAAGAGATATCATGAAAGGGATTGGATGACATGGAGGGTTCTTGATCTTGATCTTTCTTTATATTCTTTTCTGTATTAGTTTTAGAGTCCTCTTGACATGAAGCCACTTCTAAGGACAAGGAAGCATGTTGGGATTGTATGGATGACTTTGGAAGAGATGGTGGAGGACTAGCTGAAGTAGGGATTATAGCATATGAAGGCTTAGGCTCTTTAGGTTTATCATCATTAAAAGTATTTGCAGCCAAGTGAAGGATAGCTTGAGTTTCTTTAAGAGGTATCCCTGGAGCATAACTATAGGGAACCACATGAAAAGTATCAGGGCTTGTGTCGAATGAAGGTTTTGTGAAAGATTTGAAAGACTCAGAAGCTTTAGGAAATGTACGAGTATTGGAGGAAGTAGGGGATGGAAGGGAACCATCACAAGAGAAAAGTCCAACATTAACATGATCTTGCTTGAGAGTGTAATCTTTATTTTCAGCCTGAGAGTTCTTAGAGGAGAGATCCTTATAGTATTGACATTTCAAGCTAGCACGATGTATTTTATAGTCCTTAGCAGTAGTAGATGGATCATCATCAAGGTATTGTCCACAAAAGCCATCAAAATCTCTTTCAAAATCAGAATCATATGGATCACCATCACAATCTATCCAATGTGATGGCCCATTTGTAGTAACTAGGAACGAACAACGAGGACTCTTAGGAACAGAGGTGTCATAGGTATCATTACATTGTCTATCACCATAGTCCTCATAGTCTCCAAAGCTTGATGTGTCACTCTCTGTGGATGAGGTATCATAAGGGTTGTCATGTTGCTCACATTTTGTCTTAGGGCATGGTGACATGTACAAGTCTTTATCAAATGGAAAAGAGCATAGAGTTTCCATGGAGAAATCTTTAGGTTTCTTTTCTTTCTCAAGTTTGTCAAGCTGGACTTGCATAGCTTGCAACTGCTTCATCATAGCGGCGATCAGAATTTCTTCCTCATGTGTACTGATTCTTTGAGACATGTGTATTGATTTTCAATAGCTACTGATTTGTTCTTGACACAATGATATTTTTGACAGATTCTGGAACTAGGCTGGAAACATTGGATATCTTGCAATTTGACAATTTCTGACAACTCTCTCAAATTTTTTCAAATGACACTCTACAGACTTGTACGACACTAGGTAGTCTATGAAACAACAGTTGCTAAACTCGTACAATAGTTGGGTAGCAATGAAATGATAGTTGACAAAACTCGTACGACAGTTGCTAACAGGGTTTTGACTTTCTTGAATTTGCTGGTTTGAAAACTCGTATGACACTAGGTTCTCAATCGTACGACAGATGGGCAATACTGAAATGACACTTGACAAAACTCATATGACTTTTGACTTCTTGAAATGACTTTTGACTCCAGAAAGATTTTACGTCAATTTTTACAAAATTTAAGGTCTTCAGTTTTGGATTGTTTGCAAATTGTACTATCCAAATTTTGAAGGTTATACCAGATTTGATTGTTTTTAATAGCCAAGTAGATAAACAAGCACGCAAAATAGCAAGCAAGTGATTCCAAGCACATCTGAAAATAATGAACAAGGGCAAAAGAAACCTTGTGCATGAACAATCAAGTGACCAAATTGTGCTAATCCCTGAGAGTACTAATTGTGTATGTTCTGAAAAGTTTTGCAATAACACACATATACCTGAAAGTGAAAAATTGGCCTCTCTAGGGTTTTTAGTAATGGTTTGACTCTGCAACTTTTATGATTCAAAGGGGTGAACTCCAATCCCAGCGCACTAGGGTTTTGACACAGTCTGAGAACTTAATCTTCAAGAGCTGCTAGGGAGATCTGACAACCCAACAATGAACCATACCTATGGAGATTTCTTTCACAAGGACATTTATATAGCAGCTGTCACTACCATGGTGAAAATGGCTATTACCACTTGAGGTTCCATCAACGTAGTTTTCCCTGTGAAGGGATTGTCTGCTATGGTTAACCCTCTCTAAAGATGACTCACAATAGTATACCACAAGGGGACTTGGCTCCAAATCCAAGGTTTTTGACACCTTTTCACTTTTAACCCAAACAAAGCAAGCAGATTAATCTGACATGCTAAGATAAAGTTTTGCTTCACCAAGGTCTATGATATCAACTCCACGTGATCTATCAACCTCTCCGGGGAGAGAATGTATCAATCAATAAGAGAAGATGCACTAACCAATTTTGATTCACCAAAAGCTCATGATATCAACCCCACATGATCTATCAACCTCTTCGGAGAGAAAATGTGTTGATCAATAAGAGAAGAGGCACTAACCAAGCTGAATGTGAAACACACTAAGTATCCTCCCTACCTACAAGGATTTTGTCATCAAGAAAGATTTCTCTAGGAATCCAATCTCTCAAGAATCACAAATAGTGTTCATAGGGCCTAATTACTATGTGAGCACAGATATATTCCCGAAAGCAAATCTACCAAAAGTACCCAAAAAGCAGAAAGAAGAACACTTAACGCTTAAAGAAACTATGAGATGAGTCCACAAGGTGGAACATTTAACACCTCACACAAGCTAAAAATGAGTCTCTAACTTAGAAAACAAGTGAGTTCCTAAAAGCACAAAAGGGTTGCCAAGTGGAACACTTAACGCTTCTGTCCTGTTGACCCCTCCCCTTTATGGCGCTGAGATTGCAACCACGGGGTGGAAATGAGGGGCCAAAGGATTAGCAAGTCCAATAACCCAAGATAGTAATCAAGATCAATCACAAGTATCTAAGACTACTTAATGAATCCTTAAGGGGTCACAACCTACTATCAAATTATGCAAGTGTGTAGAAATAGATCAAAAGCATGAAAAGATGCACACAAGCTTGACACATAAGAGATTTATTTTAAGTCCCAAATCAAAATGTTATTAGATGAAGGAGAATACCTGAGATCCTTGCAATGCGCTTAGTAGATTTTACCTGATTTTTAGCAATTTTTGTTGAGCTTTACTATGCAAGCAAGCTACGAACTCTCCAACAAGCCAACAAGCAAACAAGATATGCAAGGTATATTCAACTTATGAAAACCCTAAGGTTAGATCTAAAAATCAATTTTCAGGAGCAATAATAACTAGAAATTAATCCAAATGACAACTCATATCATGCATTGAATCATATGAAAAATAAGTGCATACCCATCATAAAATTTTAATTTTTTTTGCACTGCATTTGACCTAGTCAACAAGATCTAATTTTTTTGATATGATTTTGGCCACAAAAATAGAAATTCAGAATAGTGACCCTTATTAAAAAATAAAGAGCTTTCCAAAAATGCAAAAATTTTAGAAAAATCTCTTCATTTGTGCCCTAGAGACACGTTTTATCAAAATAGACTAATTTTTGCAAATTGACTATTTGAGCTCTTAAATTGCATCCAAATTTAAAACACAAATAATAGACCCCTTGTATAATTTGAAGAGCTTTCTAAAAATGTAAACATTTCTTAAAACTATTTTGATTTGCGCTGAAAATTAATTTTTTATGAAAAATAAAAAAAATTTATTAAAAATTCAAAATCTTTTAAAAAATTCTGAATTTTTTATCGAAGGTTCCCCAATATGTCACCAACCTGCAAAAAAAATTTCAGATCAAAAATCTAAGCCGTTTGGGAGATAAAATTAAATCTTTGAAACTTTGGGGTTTTAGCTCCCAAAAAAAATCAAAACCAGTATGCAAAGGTGGGTTGCCCCACGGTGGGCGCCAGAAATGTGTGTGTGAAAATTGTACCTGATCTGTAGACACAACACTTCAATAAAACATTAGAGGTTAGCTATAATCAAAATCGTGCAAAATTGAAAACTATCTAACCAAGTGATTTACTGCCTTCTAATAGGTGCGAGATTAATGTTCTCAGATTGTAATCAAGATCAGTGACCTAGACGACACCTAAATGAAAGATTTGAATGCAAAAGATGGATATGAAATTGAATGCAATTAATCTATATTTTTGATATTTTCTATGCAATAAGAATGATAAAAACTGATATGCTATGAATTCTATTGAAAACTGATATGAAATGAATGCTAAATGATCTAACAATGAAGATTCTAACAATGATATGAAAACTATGAAATTCTATGCTAAGATATAAAAACTATGCAATTGAAATTGATCTCACAAAGCTTTGAATTTGCAAGTTGATTCCTCAGCCTCCAATTCTCCAGCGTGATTGTGCAGAAATATGAGATAATTTGTGAAGAGCTGAGCCTTTAATTTATAGAAATCCAGGGCTTTGGAGGTGCATGGAAGAAAGCCATAAATCACTCAAATAACTCAGCTTGATTTTTGAGTTATCTGATAATAACAGATAATTAAGTCACAAAAACATGCAAAAGCTAAGTTTTAACTCAAATTAGAGTTTAGCTTTAATTGATAATTGATAGTTGTCTGCTTTTATGATTGTGCATGTTTTATTTATGAATTAATTTAATAATAAAATGATTTATGCTCAACTTAACTGATTTTTGAAATAAAATAATTAATTTATAGGTTAATTAACTATTTTATCAAACTTTTATTAAAAATTATATTATTAAATAATGACAACATGCTTTAATTAATTAAATAAGAATTTAATCAATTAAAGATAAGAATTTTGATTTATTGTCAAAATTAAATAATACAATTAATAATAGATAGAATTAAATTTAATTAAATAATTAAGTGGCAAATATTAAATCTAATTAATTAAATATACAAAATATTTAAAAAATAAAATTTTTAGGATAAATGTGATTTATTGCCAAATAATAATAAAATTAAAGATAATTATGATGATTAGGAATATTACTAGGAATATTCCCCGATGCAGAATTTAAGATAATCAATTATGATTCGATGATGTTTAGATGTGCCTTAGGTTAGGACTTTGATGTCGATTTTGTTCGATTTGTCGATGTAGGAGGTTATTGAACTTATAGCCCATTTTTGGGGTATTACACTTCTTACTCAAGTTCTTTATTTAAATTTTTTCTAGATTCAATTCAGTTAGCTAATCATTTTTTTTTGCAAGTTCATCTCTAAGTTAGTTTTCCATTTTCTATTCCTTAACCCATCTGTTTAGCAGGGTTGTACTATTTAGTTTTTCTTGTGTTATCTGTTAATCAATAACAGCATAACCGAGATCCTTTAGTCCTTTTAGTTTCAATTTTTTTTTCCCTTTAGCTATTTTTTTTCCTTGCATGATTCCGTGGCAAAAGTTGTTATAGCTTTTTGCTATTGCATGCAAGTGCAATTAGTTTAAATCTTGTTCTTTCCTGCTCTTTGTTTCAGTTCTGTTAAAGTTTTTTTCAAGTTTCCCTGTCCTTTACGTTAAATTCCTATTTTCCATCATGACTACCCTAATGCCAGAAATAAAATTAACCAGTACCAACTACCATGCATGGAAAATTCACATGACTTTTATACTTAGACTTAGACACATTTTAGATATTGCCATTAATGCCAGTTCAAAACCAGCAACCACTGCTTCTCAAGCTGACCAAGATGCTTGGCAGACTAAAAATGAGGAAGCACTTGGTTTAATTGGAATCTCCGTAAGTCCTGAATTGTATGTTCTAATTTCATCTTGTTCAGAAGCCCATCAAGCTTGGGACATCCTGAAAAACACCTATGACAATGCAGATGAGACCTGTAAAATCCAGCTTCAAGACCAGCTTGAAGATCTCAGGTATACAAATTTTAATTATGTTGATGATTTTTTGCTTAAATTTGATTCCATTAAAGTTTTATTAACTGGGTTACAAGTAAATTTATCTGATTTAAGGATAATTCACATAATAATTTGTAAATGTTTACCTAGGTAGTTTCAACAATTTATTACAAATATCTATTCTCAGTTAGCTATTCCTTCTTTAGCAACTCAATTAACTTATGTTATCTTTCAAAATATGTTGCATCAAGAGGAGGCCAAATTAATTCGATTTGGTATACTAAAATCTCATGAACATGCTTATGTCTCTCAATATCATAATAATAATATATCTAATAATAATAATTCAAATAACAATCAAAATCATCAAAGATCTAACAATTCCAACAATAATCAAAATCATCAAAGACCAAACAATACTAATGCTTCAACTAATAATCACAATTATCACAAATCTAATAATACTAATAATTCCAATAACTATCATAATAACAATAATCATTCAAATAGGCCTTATTGCACCTATTGTGGTAAAGATGGTCATTTAATTCATAACTATTTTAAGAAACAAAAAGATGATCAACGTAATCCTTAGAATTACTCACATAAAAAACCTAATGGAAATCAATCTCATTTTGCTTTTACTGTCAGTTTTAATGCTTCTAAACCTCTTGAATGGATTGCAGATAGTGGTGCATCTCAACATGTTACATCTCATAAGGAAGTCTTTGATTCTTTGCAACCTGATGCTTTGAATATTCCTATTTCCTTAGCTGATAATCATTGCTATCAAGTTGAAGGAACTGGTAATGTTTCTGTTCCAAATGGTAAATTACATGATGTGCTTTATGTTCCTGATTTGAAAGCTAACCTTATTTTTGTTCCTCAATTATGTCAAGATTATAAGTTTGAGTTTCATAAAAAGAATTGTCGTATCATATATCCTAACACTGATTAGATAGTTGCTAATGCTAAATTAGATACTGATAATCTCTTTAAATTTCATCAATTTTCCTCTCCTAGATACTCTTTACTTACTACTGTTGATTTTCATATTTGGAATGAGAGGCTAGGAGATTTAAATTTTGATTATATCTCGTTAATGCAAAAAGAAAATATGGTAGATGGGCTGCCTAAATTTACTACTTCTAATTTTGATTGCAATGGATGTATGAGTGGTAAAATGCATAGAGAATCTTTTCCTCATAAATCATCTTGGAGAGCTAATAATAAGTTAGTTTTGATTCATAATGATCTTTTAGGTCCTATGGAAAATAATTCTCTATCAGGCTCTAAATATGCTTTAACTTTTGTTGATGATTATTCTCGTAGAACTTGGATTTATTTCTTACATAGTAAAGATCAAGTCCTTGATACTTTTGCTGAATTTCATGTGTTTGTTGAAAGACAAAGTGGTTGTAAAATTTAGATTCTTAGGACTGATAATGGCACTGAATATGTGAATCATTCTTTTCATTCTTACTTAAGATCTTTTGGTATCAAACATGAGCTTACTATTCCTTATACACCAGAACAGAATGGTGCGGCAGAACGAAAGCATAGAACAATAGTAGAAATGGCTAGATGTTTTTTACATGCTAGAAATATAGATTATAAATTTTGGGCTGAAGCTATGGCATTTGCTACCTATATTCTTAATAGAACTCCTACTAAGGCCCTTCCAAATAAAACTCCTGAAGAAGTTTGGTCAGGTAGAAAACCCAATTTGTCTTATTTATAGATTTTTGGCTCAACTGCTTATGTTCACACAACTAAATAGAAAGGAAAAAGCTAGATCCTAAATCCTCACCTCATATTTTTGTTGTCTATTCTGAAAATACTAAAAGTTATAGAGTTTATGATCCTCTTACTAATAAAGTTCAAATAGCTAGAGATGTTTGCATTGCTAAAAATGCTGTCCATGACTGTTCTCAAATTTTAGATTTTGATTTTACTCACAGCAACATTATTCTTGTGGAGGACCAACCTCCACCTCTCAACCCTATTCCTAAAGTTTCTGTTCCTTCTGTTTCAACACCTAAAGTTTCTATTCCTTCTGTTTCAGCTCCTAACACTAATGATAATACTAATAAACAGGATAATGATACTCAAATAGATAGTAATGATACTCCTTCTAATGCTTTTGTTCCTTCTAGTAGTAGCAGTGATGATGATGATGATGGTAACAATCTGTTTACTCCTCCTAGTAATATTTCTGCTAATTCTAGGAGAAATCCTAAATAATTTAAAGATTTACTTAATGAGGGTGATGATTACATTGCTAGAATGGGTGGACTTAAACCTAGAAGGATAAATTACTGCAATTATGCTCTTATGTCTTCTCTATCTAATTCTAATGATCCTCAAACTTTTTCTCAAGCTAAAAATCAACCTCATTGGCAAACTACTATGCATGAAGAATATGACTCTTTAATTTCTAATAATACTTGGGATTTATTTACTTTACCTCATGGTAAGAATCTGGTTTCTTGTAAATGGTTATATAAAACTAAGTTAAACTCCAATAATGAAATTAGTAAATTTAAGGCTAGATTAGTTGCACGTGGTTTTTCTCAAATTGAAGGAATAGACTATAATGAAACATTTGCTCCTATTGCTAAAATGCCTACTATTAAAGTTGTTCTTGCTTTAGCTGCTAAAATGAATTGGCCTATTCACCAAATGGACGTTAAAAGTGCTTTCTTAAATGGTGATTTGCATGAAGAAATTTATATGTCTCAACCTCCTGGTTTTATTCAACAAGGTAATGAACATTTAGTCTGCAAATTAAAGAAGTATATTTATGGTTTAAAACAATCTCCTAGAGAATGGTATTCCAAAATTAATGCTTTCTTTATTTCTCAAGGTTTTGAAAGAAGTAAAAATGATCCTAACTTGTATATCAAGCATAGTGAAGATGATATTATTATTATCATTTTGTATGTTGATGATTTGATTCTTACTTCCAGCTCTAACCATTTAATTTCTGATATTAAATTTCAACTCAATCAAAAATTTCAAATGATAGATTTAGGATTGTTACATTATTTCTAAGGAATGCAAATTTGGTAAACCTCTAAAGGCATTTTTATATCTCAAAGTAAATATGCTAAAGATCTTCTAGATAGATTTCATATGAATGATGCTAATCTTGTTTCAATTCCATGTCATTTAGGAACTAAATTAATGGTAGATATGGAATCTCCTTTTATTGATGCTACTCCCTATAGAGAACTTGTAGGTAGTCTAATTTATTTAACTCTCACTAGACCCGATTTATCTTTTAGTGTTGGTTTAGTTTCTAGATTTATGTCAAAACCCCAACAAACTCATTTTAAGATTGCTAAAAGAATATTATGTTATATTAAAGGTACTATTAACTTAGGATTGTTTTATGATGCAAATTCTAATTTTTCTTTAAAAGGTTTTACTGATTCAGATCTAGGTGGAGACCCCAATGATGGGAAATCTACTTTTGGATATTGTTTTTCTCTTGGTTCAGGTTCTATATCTTAGAAAAGTAAAAAAGAACAATCTGTGTCTCTATGTTCTACTGAAGCTAAATATAAAAGTTGTACTCATGCCTCTAAAGAAGCTCTATGGCTTAGAAGAATACTTGAAGATTTGGGTCTACCTCAACAAGAACCTACACCATTGTATTGTGACAATCAAAGTGCAATAGCATTGGCAAAGAATCTAGTTTACCATGCAAAGTCAAAGCACATTTCTCTCCACCACCACTTCATTAGAGAGCACATTGCAGAAAAGAAAGTTTCCCTCATTCATTGCAAAGGTGAAGATCAAGTTGCAGATATTTTGACAAAGCCTCTTTCTAGAGAGAAATTTGAATTTCATTGTAACAATTTGGGTTTGACACCCCTTGATGTAATTACCCCAAGTAAAGATTAAAAGGGGGTGTTAGAATTTAATCTTTCCTTGGTTATTTATGTATTTAATAGGATAAACCAAGGTATCCTAATGTATTTTGTCCTCTAGTCCAAGTGGGAGGACATGTCATATTTGTAATTCCTTTAATAAGGAAAATAGATATTCCTCCTTATGAGGAATCCTACACTTGTCTCACACACATAGTATGAATGTGGCACTCATTCACATAGGGAGTTACATGCAAACTCCTGCACTCATCTCTACTTAAAGAGATATTTCTCCACACACTAATTCACCAATTTCTCACATTTCTCTCACACAATTTTTCTCCTCTTGTAGTTCTATCATATTGTATTGAGCTACTTGCTCATATTCTTTCTCTCTCTCTCTCTCTCTCATTAGGCTTTTTATGCCTCATTCATAATTCACAAGGGGTTTTCTTTGCTTTCCCCTTTCAAATTCTTGTCTCCTCCTTGCTTATTTGTGGTGTATGCTCCTAGTTCTTGTGCTAATTCATGGTATTTTTCCTTACTCCTAGCTCTTGAGTTAAACAATTTCCTGCAATTCTATATTTTGTTCTTTATCATTTTAATAGTATGAGTAAATTGCACCATAATAGGATGACTCATGAACAACAAGGGTAAAAATGACATGACTTTCTTGGGAGTCATAGATAGGGTGATGTAGCTCTTCCACCAGGAATTCAAATCTAGATTCATGTTCCCCTAACTGAAGGAGTGAAGCAAGTGTAGTCATAGCATCATCTACCTTGTTTTTTGCTCTAGGAATTTTTTGAAACATGACAAATGTGAAGTATCATTTCAAGGAATCAACCATTTTCTTGTAACGTACCAGTTTCTCATTTTTTGTTTGATATTCATCAATGACTTGGTTGGTTATTAGCTGTGAATCCCCATAGATGTTTAACTCTGTGATTCTCCATTCTATGGCCATATTAAGTTCATTTGTTAAAGCTTCATACTTAGCAATGTTGTTTGTACATGGGAACCATAACTTGTAAGACTTAGGAATCATGTACCCACGAGGAGAAAAAAACAACACACCAGCTCCTAAACCATTTTGCATAAAGGATCCATCGAAGAACATCTTCCATGTTCTTTTAGTCATATACATGATGTGTTCATCTAGGAAGTCAACTTGAATAGGTGTATTATCTTGTATTGGGAAATCAGCCAATTGATCTACTATGGCTTGTCCTTTGTGTTAATATGATTTAGAACAACAAAGAGGGGGAGTGAATCAGTTGTTCTTAGGTCCAGATCTATCAATCAAACTTTTAAACACTTCAACAACTTAGATCTAATAATCAACACTACTTAGTCATTACAAAATGTATGCTAGAAACATATAACAATGCTGTCCACTATCCAACAATATTTAACTTGCAAAACATATAAATGTTCATACCAAAACATTCACACAAGTATTGACACCAAGATTTATAGTGGAAACCCAATTTGCGAAAAACCCCTTTGTAACATGTTGTTGATATTTTCACTCTTCTGAAGTGAGCTCTGTGAAAAGATAACCCTGTCAAATATTTAAAAACACACTACTAGATGTGACCCTATTAAAGGATTTCAACCACCCTGTTAGGAGTGCACCTTGTTAGAGGACTTAAGTACATTCCATTAGAATGCAACCTTGATTTAAGGATTTAAACAATGACTGTTAGGTCAACTTTGATTAAAGGATTTTGATTGATACAATGGTTAGAAAGTATCAGTAGTATTTGATCTGAAAAACATACAACTCAATTTGAAAATAACAGATCCAATTCTCACATATATGTTGGCTTACTGACTAAGTACCATTTCCATCTCCATCACTGATTTGCTTGGAAATCCCTTCAAGCAATTACAACTCTGATCAAATCCTTCACCTTCAGCCTTTAATCTCCTCTATAGATCTTAGGGTTAGGTTGGATTCATCGAATCCTTCCAACATTTAAGTCCTACATACATCCTTCTAGAAACATCTTCAATCTCTTTATTGAAATCACAATAAAATGATTTACTATGCATTAAATAATCCATACAGTCAACTAATAAAGTCATCATGATTTACACAATCCAAGAATTCAACTGTCAGCTAGGAATTTAAATTCTTCCTCAAATGTAAATTACTGATGCTCAGTATATGCTATGTTCAACTCCTTGGTCATCACTACGTAGCTCGGTCATCTCTTCAAACTATCTCCCTCAGCTAATGTTGTCTCCCTTGGTAATAAACTAATGTTCGGTCAACACTGAATTCACTCGACATATACTAGCTCTCAGTTAACACTAATATCACTTGGCTTAAACTAATTTTCTTCACTTTTGCTCAGTTAAGCCTACTTGTTCAGTCTTTCTTCTTACTTAGATAAATAATACATTATCTTATCATTGTGCCACATAATCAAGTACTCATTGAAGTATCAAATAACTCAACCTTTCTCTAGGTTCTATTGTTATCACCCTTGCCCTAATCCTTCTCATCAATCAATAGATATAGTACTTTCTTAGATAGCAATAGTCTTACCAATTAGGGTTTGACATCAATGACAATACAACAATTGCTTCAATTACAATTTCCAACAATCTCCCTCTTTGGCATTGATGGAAACACGATATGAATATCACATGATTCACCAACCAATCCAAAACTTGTCTTTGCATCAGAAACATTTGTAATATCCTTAGCTTCATTATGATTTTGAAGCACTTAGCCTCACTTTCTTGATCGTCCACACAGTTACTCCCTCTGAATATTTTATGTGTCTCTCTTCCTTTGATTCTTTGAATGATTTCCTCTTTTATGTGTTTTCATCTCTGAATCTCTCCCTCTTTGACAATAATGCCAAAGAAACATCAAGAACTTGCATCTTTCAGATGTAGATGTCATATTTTTAGTTCAATAACAATATTTCTCCCTCTGTCATCTTGCTTATGACTGATTATAGCTTTGCTGTACTTTTCACAACTTTGGGCTGCTCCTAAAGTGTGACCTTTTCTGCATCAATTTGTCAGATACTCTATGCAACACATTTGATGTAGTGCTGCTAGCTTGACTAGGCAACCTTAGTTAGGGGAAGCACCCCTAATTTACCTCTAATATATTCATGAGCATCCTTAGGTAAAGCTTTGGTGAATATGTCTGCTAGTTGTTCCTTTCTATTCACATATTCTATTCTCACCTCTTTATCTTGTACCAATTCCATCAAGTAATGATACTTGATGGCAATATGTTTGGTCTTTGTGTGCATCACTGGGTTCTTTGATATGTTGATAGCACTTTTTTTGTCATAGTATATGATAATTGGTTCAGTGATCTCCTCTTTCATGCCTTTCAACAATTGTTTAATCCATACTAGGTTTGAATAGTTTACTATAGCTGCAACATACTCGGCTTCAACTATAGATTGAGAAATGCAATTTTGTTTCTTGCTAGTCGAGGAAACTAATCTTTGTCCAAGAAAGAAAGCTCCACCACTAGTACTTTTTGTATCATCCACATTTCTTTCCCAATCTACATCAGTATAGACTCTTAGTTCAAATCTCTCATGCTTCTTGTAGTACAGTCCATAGTCTTCCGTCCCTTTCAAATATCTCATTATTCTCTTCATAGCCACCATATGACTTTCCTTAGGATTGGCAGAGAATCTTGCCACAATCCCAACTACTAGAGTAATATTTGGTCTGTTGTGAACAACATATTGTAGCTTTCCAATCATGGATCTATACAGAGTTTGGTTCACTTTAGCAGTATCATCATTTTTAGACAGTTTCTATCAAGTAGCCATGGGAGTACTTACTGGCCTTGAATCCTCCATACCAAAGGTTTTCAATATCTCTTTGACATATTTAGACTGTGTGATAAAAATACCTTTCTCCATCTGATAGACTTGGAAACTAACAAAGAATTTTATCTAACCAAACATAGACATTTGAAACTTAGTTTGCATCTCATTTGAAAATTTCTTACACAGGGCATCTTGTCCTCCAAATATGATATCATCTACAAAAATTTTAGCTAACAAAATCCCTTTACCTTCTTCATCTTTCATGTATAGATTGTTGTTGTCATTTTTCCTTGAAAATTGAATCTATATCAAGTAATTGTGTAGCCTCTCATACCATGCTAAGGGGGCTTGCTTCAATCCATATAGTGCCTTATTCAGCTTGCAAACCATATGTCTCTTGTTTGGATCAACAAATCCTTCAAGTTTCTCAATGTACACTTCTTCTAATACACCATTAAAAAATATAGACTTGACATCCATTTGGTATACCTTGAAGTCTTTGTAAGTAGCATATGCAAGTAGAGTTCTCACTCCTAATCTTGATATAGGGGAAAATGTGTCCCCATAATCTATTCCCTCTTCTTGTGCATAACCCTTGCATACCAGCCTTGCTTTGTACCTTGTGATTTATCCATGTTCATTAAGCTTGTTTCTGAATACCCATTTTGTTCCAATGACATTTTTGTTTTCTAGTCTTGGCACCAGAGTCCAGGTATCATTCTTTTCTATTTGGTCTATCTCCTCATTCATAGCTTGAATCTAGTCTTCATTTTCTAATGCCTCCCTTGTTGTCTTAGGCTCAAACTCACATAATAAACATGTAGGATCTTTCAACTTGCTTCTGGTCAGAACTCCAGTTTCTTTATCTCCAATGATTTTCTCAGGCTTGTGATGTCTTCTTACATATTATGCCAAAGTAGGTTCAGATTTATTTTCTCCTTTCTCTTCAAGTTCATCAGCAAGATTATTAGATTTAGCCTTTGATTGCTTAGCAACCTCTTCCTGATGTTCGACAACATCCTCCTAATGCTCAAAATTATCTCCATGATGCTTGGCATTTCTTACCCGAGACTCTGCATTAGGTGCAAGTGTGCTACTTGCCTCTCCTTCTTCTATATAGACAAAAGATCTATAATCTTCAGGTTCTCTTTTTCTTTCCTGTTTATTTTTCTCTGCATATTCGTCAACCTTCACATTTACACTTTCCACAATTTTTTTAGTGTTAGAGTTCAAACACTTGTAAGCTTTACTCTTTGTGGAATAACCTAGGAATATGCTCTCATCACTTTTAGCATCAAACTTTCCATTCCTATTATCTTTTAATATATAGTATTTTCTCCCAAAGATTCTAAAGTATTTTACATTAGGTGCATAACCATGCCATAATTCATAAGGTGTAACATTTGTACCTTTTTTTTATTTGTTGTCAGTTTAATGTATAAATAGTTGTACTTATAGCTTCTTTCTAGTACTTTTGTGCAACATTCTTCTCAATCATTAGTGTCCTTGCACAATCCATGATAGATTTGTTCCTTCTCTAAGCTATACCATTATGTGGAGGTGTTCTAGGTGAAGAAATCTATCTCTTGATTTCTCTATCATTGCAGAACAGATTGAAGTCATTTGATATAAACTCTCTAGCTCAGTCAGATCTCACACATTTGAGGTTTCTACCTGTCTCCTTTTCAACCTTAGCCAAATACCACTTAAACAACTGAAATGCATCAGATTTTTCTTTTAAAAACATTACGGTCATCATCCTAGTGTAATCATCAACAAATAGAATAAAGTATTTAACACCACAATAGCTTTGTACACCCATAGGTCCACAAAGGTCAGTATGAACCAGATCTAAAACATTTTTAGAAGTAAAAGTCTTTCTCTTGAAACTAGACTTTGTCATTTTACCCAACTGACATTGTTTGCACATCACATTATCAGGTTTCTTCAATCTAGGAAAACCTTTAACTTTCTTCTTTTTACTAATATTTACCAGATTGTCAAAGTTAACATGACATAGCCTTTTATGCCATAACCATATATCATCAAATTGTGCAATCAAGCATGTCTCTTTAGATAGATCTAGATAGAACAAATTACCTCTAGTATGTTCTCCACTTCCAATTAGTTCATCAGTGGAATCAAATATATTAGCCTTTCTGTGGTGAAACTCCACTCGGTAACTGTTCTATTAAGTTGTACAACACTTAGCAAATTGTAGTTAAGACCTTCAACCCAATAAGCATTTTCACAAGTGATCTTATTAGTCAGCTTAATTAATCCTTTACCCTTTACATGACATGGTGCATCATTACCAAACTTAACACTTCTACCTTTGTAATGATCTAGGGTATCAAATTTACTTTTTTCACCAGTCATGTGGTGTTAGCAACCACTATTAATAATCCATTTATCACCTTTGCTGACATAACAAACAAGTGCAGTTTTCTCATCTTCATCAAACTCATCTTTCATAGTAATATAGACTACTTCAATTTCAAAATCATCATTATCAGTGTCAGTTTCTTCTTCAACAATGTAACAAGATTTCTTGCCTTTGTCCTTGTAGTCCTTGTACCTTCGGTAATCTCTATTTTCTCTATTATCCTTGTAATTGCTTTCTCTTTCCTCATCCTTGTCATCTCTATCAGGACATCTTGTAGCTATATGGATAACTTTTTTACATGAAAAGAATATGATAGAAATTTTACCTTTATATTTTCCTTTTCCTCTTTTCAATCTTGTAGCCATAAGAGCTTCAAGATCCTCTAGTTCCTCATCAAAAGTGTCACTACTAATTTCACTATCACTATACATCTTTATTTTTCCCTTTTAGACTTATGCAAAACCATTTGTGATTTGAATACAGATTCAACATTAGCAACATTATAGTTATCATAGTTAGAAAGCTCAAAAGCAGTAATCTTACCAACAAGACTTTCCAGAGTTAAAACATTACCAGGGTTACATCTAGATTCTTGAATTGCTAAAATTATGATGGCATATATAAGAAGAAAAGTTATCAATACCTTTCCAATAATAGTTTCATCTTCAATAGTTCCATTGGCTCCTCTAATAGCATTTACTACTATTGGAGATTTGCCAGCAAGCCGGTACTGACTGTATGTTTGTCATTGATAACAACATATGGTAAGTAGAATGCGTGGAATAATTATGCAATAAGATTTGAGTATAAGTAGCACGGATGTGTTATCAACATGATATCATAGAGGTGGAGGTTAACTATTAGTACAGATAGTTATGTAGCAGCTTGTGTCAGAAGTGTTCTCGACAGAGTTACAAGTAGTGTTTTCTGAGTGCTTGTCCGTACAGTCATCATGAAGCCTTGCACCTTTGGATATGTGATGAATACATGCTAGTAATGTTACATTAATGAATGAAAAGTATGATGATCAGTAGAAGTGAAGTTATGCAATCTCTATTCACCAGTAGCAGTTTCCTATATTTATTCAAAAGAGCCAACATAGATTATATTGGTTTAGGAGTTGCACCTATCATTTCGGTATGCACCCTTGGATTAGTGATTGGATAAGATTTAATAATGTTGGGTTAAGAGCACATGATGTAATTCAGCTTGAGGAGAAAGTTTCAGTTAATTTGGAAGAGCCGACAGTGTGTAGCGTGCATCTACACTTATTGATTTGGACAGGTCCCAGTTTGTGATGCGTGCTTAGTAGAGCTGATAGAATTATTATTGGAATGTGTTATGGTTTCTCTAATATGATTTCAAGGTGGTTCTAATAGGCTGACTTGATTATATTATTTGGAGGAAAGATATTTATAGGCAGTCATTTGTGATTGCTGAGGTATGGTTCAGAGTTGATTGTGAAGAGCAGAGCAGAGAGTGCAAAGTGTTGAGCCATTAGTAGAAGGTTTATGTGACCAAGTAAAGAGTTTATGCTATACATTGGAACTGATCTAGATAACAGGTCAAAGCACAGTTCACCAAGATCTAGATATAGGTGTATCTGTTATTTTGAAGGTTGTAGTCTTCACCCCTTTAAGAAGTGTACTCTCAGATAGTGTGTCCTCACCCCTAACAAGGTTAATTGTAAAAGACTCCTAATAGGGTCTGACCCTTGACTAGGTCACTGTACTAAATAAATTGTAAATACAACTCCTAACAAGGTTAAGAATCTTCTAACAAGGATCATAAAACACCAGTGCATATTATTAGTGGGTGTCAATTCCCACTAGGGTTTTTACCTATTTGGGTTTCCCCATAACCAAAATATTGGTGTTGTGTTCAAGTGTTCATTCATTGTGTTTATGCTTAATGTTGAAATATACTTAATTGGATAAAGAATTGAAACTAGTAGATAACTGATTCACCGCCCCCCCCCCCTCCTCTCAGTTATCTCCTTGGGACTATTCCTAACAATTGGTATCAGAGCCAAGTGCCTCGAAGAGAAAGTTTAACAGCTTGAGGTTGATCAGATGGAATTCTTTAGAAAAGACAGTCCTAAGTTTGATGGAGAGAATTATCTTGATTGGAAGAACAAGATGATGACACATTTGCAGTGCATTGCTTTTGAAGTTTTTGAAGTGGCTATCAAAGAAGTTTAGATCCCCTCTCTAGTAGATCTTGCAAAGGATGATGCTACTAGAAAGAAAAAGGACTTGTTCCATTAGAATGCAATAGAAAAAGAAGCCCTTATTAGCACCCTATCTGATAGTGAGTTTTTAGAGATAAAGAAAGTAGACACAACCTACAAAATATGTAAGCACCTAGAAGACATGTTTGAAGGAGATAAAAAAGAAAAGAATACATGCAAAAATAATTGGAAGAAAAATTACAATACATTGGAGATGCTACCTGAAGAGAACATAAGAGCCTACAATCAAAGGATTAATAAAGCAGTTGCTGGAATCAGAAATAATGGTGGAGAAATTTTAGAAGAAGACATCATGAATAAAATGATGACTACATTGACACCAGAATATGAGAGCAAGA
This sequence comes from Chamaecyparis obtusa, assembly GCA_027943335.1. Taxonomy (NCBI): domain Eukaryota; kingdom Viridiplantae; phylum Streptophyta; class Pinopsida; order Cupressales; family Cupressaceae; genus Chamaecyparis; species Chamaecyparis obtusa. The sequence goes on along the minus strand of BSBK01005278.1, from coordinate 249,968 downwards.
TAAACATCCTTGATGAGACTATGCAATTTTCAAAAAACTTCAAAAGAGAAACTTTAATCACCAATATTGCTGCATTTGAGATATGAAGTTTGAAGACAGAGCCTAAAAGTGAGACATCCTTCAAAGCTTCAGTCCATGGTAAGAAATCCTTGAACACCTCTGGTAATTTTGATGATGAGATGAAGAAAAAGCTCTAGATGATTTCATTGCTATGATAGCTAAAAGAGAAAAGAAAGGAAAAGGAAAATATGAAGGTTAATTACCATTCAAATTCTTTTCATGTAATAAGATTGGTCACTTTGCATCTAAGTGTCCTACAAGAGTTAAAAAGTTCAAGAATAACTACAAGCCTAAGTATACAAAGGAATGCTACTATGCTGGAGATGGATTATCAGATGAAGAATTAGAAAAAGAAGAAATTGGATTCATTTCTCTTGAAGATGAAAAGAATTCACAAGAGTTAGCACCGATTTCACAAGCTGACATCATGATAGATTGGATCATTGACAATGGTTGTTCACATCGCATGATAGGAGACAAAGATATATTTGTTCATTTGGATAGATACAAAGGAGGCATGGTTAGATTTGGAGATAACACTCCTAAACCCACCATTGGTAGAGGAGACATCACCTTGGATGGAAAGAATATCACTGATGATGTTCTATATGTTGATGGTTTGAAGCATAACCTACTAAGTGTTGGGCAATTACTTGACAAAGGTTACTTGTTGGAGTTTAATGGAAACAAGTGCATCATTAACAACAAGGAAGGAGAAATTATTTCATCAGGATCAAAGACTAAAGGTAATTTTTTTCAGCTTAATCCAGAAGTAAGTTGTTTTTTTGCTAAAGTAGATGACAGTTGGCTATGGCACAAAATACTATGTCATATCAATTTTGATAACATAGTAAACATTAGTAATGTTAAGGCAGTAAGAGACCTACCTAGCATAGCAAAGCCAGTTGATACTATTTGCAGGGAATGTGTGATGGGAAAGCATGTGAAAAATTCATTCAGAAGCAAGCATAATTTGGTAGAGAACAAGTTGGATCTGATTCATATAGACCAATGTGGACCAACTCAAACAAGATCATAGTATGGTGAAAGGTATTTCATTTTGTTTGTAGATGATTATTCTAGAATGATGTGGGTTGCATTCTTGAAATATAAGTCAGAAGCATTTGAGAAGCTCAAAATATTCAAAGCTAAGGTTGATAATGAATCTCGACTAAAGATAAAATGTCTAAGGTTAGATAGAGGAGGAGAATTCACCTTTGATAGATTCTATGAGTACTACGAAGAACATGGCATAAAGATACAGTTGAGTGCACCTAGAACCCCTCAGCAGCATGAGATTGTAGAGAGAAGGAATAGGATAATCCTTGATAAAGTGCACACCATCATGATTGAAGGAAATGTTGCACACACCTATTAGAGAGATGCAGTCAATACAACAGTCTATACAATCAATAGAATACAATTAAGGACTAGCACAGACAAGACACCTTATGAGCTATGGTTTGGTAATGTTCCCATAGTAAAATACTTTAGAATCTTTGGAAGAAAGTGCTACATCAAGAGAGATGAAGCAATAGGCAAGTTTGATGCAAGAAGTGATGAAGGTATTTTCCTTGGTTACTCTACTAAAAGTAAAGCTTATAGATGTTTTAATTTGAGATTGAAGATCATTGAAAGTTCTCATGTTAAGAATGATGAAAATTTTATGGTTCAAGAAAGATATCATGATTATGCACCTATGATTGAAGAAGAATCCATACCTTCCACTAGTGAGACAATTGTTGAAGAGATGTTTGATAGTATTGATGTATTGTTCAATGAACCTGAAACAAGTGAAGAAGAAACTCAGAAGGAAGATGAGTCAGTATCACCTAAAATTCCAAAGTATACATCTAGATATCACTCTAAGGATGACATCATTGGAGATCAGAGAAGAAAAGTCACAACAAGATCAAAAGAAAAGAATTTAGAAAGCAATGAAGTGGTATGTTTACTATCTCAGATTGAACCTCTAAGTGTTGAAGATGCATGTAATGATTCAGATTGGCATGATGATATGAAAGAAGAACTAGATTAGATTATTAACAATGATAATTGGGAATTGGTCCCAAGACCTAGTGATAAGACTATGATTGGAACAAAGTGGATATTCAGAAACAAGATGAATGAAGATGGTACAATAGTAAGGAATAAAGCAAGGTTAGTATGTAAGGAATATGCACAAAGAGAAGGTATTGATTATTCAGACACTTTTGCACTAGTGAGAAGATTAGAAGCCATTAAGTTGTTTTTAGCTTTTGCAACATTCAAAAACTTCAAATTTTATCAGATGGATGTTAAGTCAGCATTCTTGAATGGAGAGCTAATTGAAGAAGTATACATTGAGAAGCCAAAAGGATTCACCTTATTAGACAATATGAAGTAAGATTTGAGTATAAGTAGCATGGACATGTTATCATCATGATATCATGGACACAGAGCTTAACTATTAGTACAGATAGTTATGTAGCAGCTTGTGTTAGTAGTGTTCCTGATAGAGTTACATGCAGTGTTCTGTGAGTGATTGTCTATATAGTCATCATGAAGCCTTTCTCCTTTGGATATGTGATGAATACATGCTAGTAATATTACATTCATGAATGTATAGTATGATGATCAGTAGAAGTGAAGTTATGCAGTCACTATTCACCAGTAGCAGTTTCTTGTGTTTATTTAGAAGAGCTGACATAGATTATATTGGTTTAGGAGTTATGCCTATCATTTCGGTATGTGCTCTTGGATTAGTGATTGGAGAAGAGTTAATAATGTTTGGTTAAGAGTGCATGATGTAATTCAGCTTGAGGAGAAAGTTTTAGTTAATTTGGCAGAGCCGACAGTGTGTAGCGTGCATATACACTTATTGATTTGGATAGGTCCTAGTTTGTGATGCGTGCTTAGTAGAGCTGACATAATTGTTATTGGAATGTGTTATGGTTTCTCTAATATGATTTCAAGGTGGTTCTAATAGGCTGACTTGATTATATCATTTGGAGGAAAGATATTTATAGGCAGTCATTTGTGATTGCTAAGGTATGGTTCAGAGTTGATTGTGAAGAGCAGAGTAGAGAGTGTGAAGTGTCAAGCCATTAGTAGAAGGTCTATGTGACCAAGTAAAGATTTTATGATATACATTGGAACTAATCTAGATAGAAGATCAAAGCACAGTTCACCAAGATCTAGATATAGTGTGTATCTATTATTTTGAAGGTTGTAGCCTTCACCTGTTTGAGCAGTGTGCTCTTAGATAGTGCATCCTCACCCCTAATAGGGTTAATTGTAAAAGACTCCTAATAGGGTCTGACCCTTGACCAAGTCACTATACTAAATACATTGTAAAGAAAAATCCTAATAGGGTTAAGGATCTTCTAACAAGGATCATAAAACACTAGTGTAGATTATTAGTGGGTGTCAATTCCCACCGAGGTTTTTACCTATTTGGGTTTCTCCGTAACCAAAATATTGGTGTTGTGTTCAAGTGTTCATTCATTATGTTTATGCTTAATATTTAAATATACTTAATTAGATAAATAATTGAAACTAGTAGATAACTGATTCACCCCCCTGCCTCTCAGTTATCTCCTTGGGACTATCCTAACAACTACCTCCTTGATTCTATCACAATATTGAGAAATATTTTCACCTTCTTGCATTTTCATTTCATCAAAATTACCTCTCAAGCTTTTAGCTTTTGCCGTAAGTACATTAATGTCACCACCATAGATATTTGCAAGAGTGTCCCACATTTGCTTTGCATTTGTGCAATCTTTAATGTCTTCAAATTTTGGATAGCTTAAGGTAGATGCAATCTCCAACATTACTTGGTTGTATTCATGTTTAGCTCTCATCTCCTTGGTAGTCAAAGGTGCAGCAGGTGTGACTAGTCATGTTAAACATAATATTTCACTGAGTCACCAATGCCAACTAGATGCAATTTCATCAGACTCTGCCATGCAGGGAAGTTCTCCTTATTCAACTTCGGTACCTCCTTTTTATACATCTTGATCATTTACTTCAAGTACCTTTAAACTTGTTCTATGTAAGGACCAACAACTCTGATACCATTTGTTAATATGATTTAGAACAATAGAGAGGGGGGGTGAATTAGTTGTTCTCAAGTCCAGATGTATCAATCAAACTTTTAAACACTTCAACAACTCAAATATAATAATCAAAACTACTCGGTCATTACAGAATGTATGCCATAAAAATATAACAATTTAGTCCACTATCCAACATTATTCAACTTGCAAAACATAGAAATGTTCACACCAAAACATTCACACAAGTATTGACACCAGGATTTATAGTGGAAACCCAATTTGGGAAAAACCACTTTGTAACATGTTACTGATATTTTCACTCTTTTGAAGTGAGCTCTATGAAAAGATAACCTTGTCAAAGGTTTACAAACACACTACTAGGTGTGACCCTATTAAAATATTTCAACCACCTTGTTAGGAGTGCACCTTGTTAGAGGACTTAAGTACATTCCATTAGAATGCAACCTTGATTAAAGGATTTAAACAATGATTGTTAGGTCAACCTTGATTAAAGTATTTTGACTGATACAATGGTTAGAAAGTAACAGTAGTATTTGATCTGAAAAACATACAACTCACTTTGCAAATAACAGATCCAATTCTCACATATATGTTGGCTTACTAACTAAGTACCATTTCCATCTCCATCACTAATCTTCTTGGAAATCCCTTCAAGAAATCACAACTCTAGTCAAATCCTTCACCTTCATCCTTTCTTCTTATTCAGTCAATAAAAAAAATAGCTCCAACATCATCATTAACCTCATACTTAGGTTTTCTTTATACCTCTTCAATAGGTAGATCCATCTTTTGTCACTTAATCTCCTCCGTAGATCTTAGGGTTAGGTTGGATTCATCAAATCCTTCCAACATTTAATTCCTTCATACATCCTTCTAGAAACATCTTCAATCTCTTTATTAAAATCACAATAAAATAGTTTACTGTGCATTAAATGCTCCATAGAGTCAACTAATAAAGTTAACATGATTTATATAATCCAAGAATTCAACTATGTCGGCTAGGAATCTGAATTATTCCTCAAATGTAAATTACTGACACTCGGTATATACTATGTTCAACTCCTTGGTCATCACTGCATAGCTCGATCATCTCTTCAAACTATCTCCCTCAGATAATGTTGTCTCCCTCGATAATAAACTGATGTTTTGTCAACACTGAATTCACTTAGCATATACTAGCTCTCGGTCGACACTAACATCACTTGGCTTAAACTAGATTTCTTCAATTTTGCTCAGTTAAGCCTACTTGTTCAGTCTTGATTCTTACTTAGATAAACAATACATTATCTTATCATTGTGCCACATAATCAAGTACTCATTGAAGTATCAAATAACTCAACCTTTCTCTAGGTTCTATTGTTATCACCCTTGCCCTAATCCTTCTCATCTATCAATAGATATAGTACTTTCTTAGATAGCAACGGTCTTACCAGTTAAGGTTTGACATCAATGACAATACAACAATTGCTTCAATTACAGTTCCCAACACTTTGATTTCTTTACGCTCAATGTACTCTATGTCAAACTCTGAAAGGATCATCATCCATTTAGCAAGTCTACCTATGAGGGCAGCCTTACCTAGTAAATACTTGACTGGATTTATTTTTTCTATGAGGTGTATAGTGTGCGCAAGCATGTAATATCACAACTTTTGAGAAGAAAACACAACTACAAGGCAAGATTTCTCAATGCTAGTGTAGTTAACCTCATATGAAACAAGAGTGCAGCTAATGTAGTATATTGCTCTTTCTTTCCCATGTTCATCAAGTTGAGCTATTAATGCCCCCAAGGAAGATTTTGTCGCTGAAATGTATAGAATAACTGGTTTCCCTAGGATAGGAGGCATTAAAATGTGAGGATTTTCCAAGTATTTCTTGATTTGATCTATGCTCTTTTGACAATCCTCATTCCAAACACATTTGAGTCCTTTATGTAATTTCTTGTTGAAAGGTTGAGCTCTATTTGCCAACTGTGAAATGAATCTCCTTATGGATTGAAGACATCCTTGAAGACTCCTCATTTGACTAATGTTTCTCTAATGTTTCTATGAGGTGGCATATCTATGATTGCTTGGACTTTTTTAGGGTCTACCTCTATTCCTTTTGCTAAAATGATGAATCCTAGTAGTTTTCCAGAGGTGACACCAAATGCACACTTCTTAGGATTTAACCTTAGTTGAAATTATTCCATGCGATCTAGAATGACTTCTAAATCATCTAAGTGTGTGTCTCTTTTCTTAGACTTGGCCAAGGTGTCATCCACATAATCTTACATGTTTTTATGCATCATGTCATGAAAAATGGTTGTCATAGATCATTGATAGGTGGCTTATGCATTTTTTAATCCAAAAGGCATAACGTTCCAACAATAGGTACCCCATGCACAAGTGAATGCAATATTTTCTTGATCTTTAGGAGTTATCTTAATTTGATTGTATCTAGAAAAACCATCCATCAAGGAATAAATCTCATAACCCGTAGTCATATCCACTATCATGTCTATATTGGGAAGTGGAAAGTCATCCTTTGGGCATGCTCTATTGACATCTATAAAATCTATGCAAATTCAAATGGATTTGTCATGTTTGGAAACTGGTACATTGTTTGATATCCATTCATCATAGTCAATAGCTCTTATGAATCCCACACCAAGGAGTTTATCTAATTTTGCTTTGACCAGGAGAGCTATGTGAGGATGCATCTTTCTCAATTTTTGTTTAATTGGTTTGACACCTGGAGCTATGGACAAGTGATGCATGATAAGATTAGTGTCCAACCCTGGCATATCTGAATAAGTCCATGCAAAATTGATCTTTTTCTATAAGAACTTAGTGTAAGCTTCTTTTTCTTGTGGTGACAAGGACTGAGCCAAGTGTACTATTTGTGGAGCCTCATTTGCACCCAAATTGACTATTTGTGTCGGTTCGATAAGCACAAAAGATCTATATTGAAAGTAGCTAGGGAGATGATCAAGTACCTCATCCTTAGGCACCTCAAAGAGGTTTTCACCCTTGGATACGTCATTTATTTTTACTTTTTTTTGGTTCTGACACCACCACATAGTGGTTTTCACCATCAGAATTCTTATTCTTTTGATTTTCTTTTCTTTTTATTTTGTGACTAAGGTACTTGATGTCTAGCTCTATCATGTTGGTAGCCAATTCACTAGTGGAAGAGACTATAGGCTCAATGGCATTCAAGTAACATGTTATCTCATAATCATTTTGGAACATTAAGAGCTCAGGTTCTTGATAGCATTGGGACCAATCAATGAGGTTAGGATGAATAAGAGGTAAGTCAATGACTGGTTCAAGGTTGTGAATGTGAATGATATCATCTCTAGTGACCGAAGAGTCAGAGTCCGTCATGTATCCTTCTAAGCTACCCAAATTGGGATTCATCCTAACAAGTGAAGAATCATCTACTAAGGAAACATGTGGGTTCAAATTCTCTAATCCTACATATGACTCGTTGGCTACCTCGGGTTGAGAGCTATAAGTGTGGTTGACATCAAAATCCATGTCAACTGTGGAAGGCTTTGAGAAGGAGTCCCATTCATACTCATATGAACTTGTTTCTGAACTTTGACTAGGATGTTTACACCATGAAGGTTTAGGACATCTTGATGTGGAAGTTCTAATGTCATCAAGGGTAATCCCTTCTCTCTCTCCATCAAATGAACAATATTCTTACTTTGACTTTCTCTGATAGGATCTTCTACATTTGATTGATCTTGTTCTAAGGTTGCAACTATCTCATGAGTGATTGGAATATTTGAATCTCCCCAAAGGAGATTAGTGGAAGGGACCCAATCTTAACACATATCTTACTGATTTGTCAAATTAGGTATGTATTCTAGTTCATCTTCACTATCTGACTCATCAAGGATAGGAGTAGTGTTCTTGTTGTGATTCACAAATCCTAGGCCAACTATTTTCTTAGACTTGCATCCAAAAATATCATGATCAAGGGGTTCGGCTCTAGCATCCAATCTATGAATAAGAGGGCCATGTCTGGGATAGCCCATCTATTTGACAAAAGTATACCCTCTTCCATAATCCTTAGGAGAGGGAGGGAATTTCTCATTGTGCATGTATTTCTCTTCTTTGTAAATCCAATATTTAACAACCACCTCTTCTTTCTCATCTTGAATAGGCACTGAGGACTCCAAAAACATGCCAAATAAAGTCATAGCTGAAGAGGAAGGTCACATTTATTGTGAAGGCTTTCCATAAGACCTAGGTGAAACTGCTAGTGCTGTGAGGGAGTTAAGATGATACCCTCCCATGCCAAGGTCTACTGACTTGAACTTGTCTTTATATTCAACTAAAGTTGCATTGAATTCTTCTGCTTCTCTATTGAGGGGAACATGACCACTCGCTGAAATTGAGTTAATAGATAAAGTGTTATCCCCAGGTATACAAATCTTTGTTCCATTGTAGGGGAACTTAAAAAATTGATGATAGGTATATGACACTACTTGCATATCATGAATCCATGGTCTACCAAGTAAGATATTATATGCAAGGGGGCCAACATCAACTATTTGGAACAAAAAAACTTTTTCAACATGGCCAATCCTAACAGGAAGGACCACCAACCCCTTGGAGCTTCTTTCCACCTCATCATAGGCTTTGATAGTTATCTTTTTTTTGGTATCCATGACTTGTTCAGAATAACCCAACATCTTCAAAAGAATTAAGTAATAAATATTAAGCCCAACAACCCTATCTATCAACACATGTCTAACATAGGTTTTGTGAATCATTACCTCAATATGAAGAGTGAGATTGTGTGGGTGGCTCAAAGCTTTATCATCATCCTCCGAAAAGGTAAGGTAATGAGGGCTAGCAATATGGTTAACCATGTTCTGGAATTGATCAATGTCTAAGTTTTTGGGGACATTTGCTGCACACAAAGCATCCTCAAGGATTGCTTGTGTCTTGGAGATAACTCTAAAAGCTCAAAGATTGAAATTTGAGCTAGGGTTCTTTGCAACTGATCGAAAAGATTATAGCTCAACTTAGGATCTGGTTTTGAGGTGACATTCTTGGATGTCACTTTCTTTGGCTTACTTGGCTAACTTGAACTGGGTCCTCTAATGACAGGGGGACCTTGACTTCATGTGACAACATTGAAAATTTGAGATGACACTCTAGAGTGAGGACCCCTTAGCACCAAGATGAGTTCTTCATCAAAGATAGGAGAGTCCATGTCTAGATCATAACCATAAGTATCTTTATTCCTCATCATGTTGACATTCTCTTCTACAACTTCAAGCATGTTGACAACATTCTTTGCATCTGTGTAAGTGTAATTGACCTTAGCCTTGCCATTCTTAGGTTCAAAGGTTTCCCCCTTCTCATACTTGGGAAAAGGTTCTTTGAATTCCTTATGGTCAGCATTGGTGTTCAATCCATCTATGTTAAGTTTTCCATTCTCAATGAGGTCTTGAATGATATGTTTAAGTTTCCAACAGTTTTCAATATCATGTCCAATGCCATTGTGAAACTTGCAAAAGGCTTTCTCATCCCACCAATGTGGCTTAACATCAAGTATATAATGCTTTGCGAGGTCTTGAGGATGCACAAGATTGTTGACAATGAGTGTTTTTAAGACATCCTCATATGAATCACCAAGTTTTGAAAACTGATGTCTCTCTTTCTTAGGCTTATCTAGGTATCTTGGCTTGTGCTCTTGTTGATTTGATGCGTTGAGTTTCATGGCTTGAACAACACTAGACAAGTGGAGAACAACTTGATCTTTGGGTTGAGAGGAGTCCACAACTCTATCATTGACTACTTGTTTGTTCGTATTCCAATGTGAGTTTTTTCCTTTATCCTTGTTAGAGTTGTTTTTATTTTGACCATTTTTTTTGTTGTTGTTGTTTCCATGTTTGGTCAGAATTCCTTGTTCTCTCAAAACATCCTCAATCCTACACACAGTTTCAACCATGGTGTCAAAGGAATCAAAAACCATCTTCCTAACTTCATACTACATTTTGGGAACCAAGTTACTAACAAGGATGTCAATCTTCTCATTTTGAGGAATGGTGCTAGAGTAGTAAGAGCATTGTCATCTCCACCTTTGCAAGAAAGTGACAAAGAATTCCCATTGATTTTTCTTTAAATTGCATAAGTCCAACATGGTGACAAATCTTGAAAGGTTGTATGCAAAGTGTTGGATAAATCTATAGATGAGCTCTTTGAAAGTCTTAACAGGGGGAGTTATGTTGGTGAACCATTCCATTGCTTGACCCTTAAGACTCCTTGGGAATAATCTCATGAGGTACGAGTCATCTTGATGGAACTCAAAACTCATGGTATAGAATTGACACAAGTGATCATGTGGGTCTCCATTCCCATCGTACTTTTCATATTGAGGGATCTCAACCTTTCTAGGGAAGTCTTTCATGTTAACACTTTTGTCAAAAGGATTAGGACAAATTGAATTAAGTGAGAATGAACTCTTGGGTGCCAACATCTTTTCCATCATACTCTTAATTTGTTTGATCTCTTCTTCTTGAGATGGACCTTGCTTCTTAATCTTCTTGTCCACATCAAAGTTGTAGGGGACTCTTGCACCCTTGTTGATTAAAATCTCTAGGAGCTTGTCTTTGTTTTTCTCTAAGTATCTCTCCATATACTACTGGAAGAGTGGTTCTTGGTGTATCTTCATGAAGTCTTGGGAGTTGAGGTCAAAACTCGAGCTACTACCCCCATATTGTGAACCATGGTGAGCACGTTTTGAAGGTTTTCTTGAGTTCCTAAGAGTTGTTCATCTCCTATAATGATCATGTTGTGAATCCCTTCTTCCTCTACGGCTAGGAGATTGTGAAGGTGTTCTTGAACATCTTCCACTTCGTGGAGTCTTAGAAGGAGTGGATGGAGGAGAGCTATTTCCACCACCAACATGCATAGTGTTAAATTGATCATTAAGTTATTGGGCCAAGACTCTATTTTTCTCTTCCTGGAAGTCTCTCTTTTCTATCTCCAACAAGGCTTGTCTCTTCAACTCTAGGAGTCTAAACTGCTCTTCCTTTTCAGCTTGTTCATCAAGGAAGGCTTTTCTTTCATGCTTAATTCTCTTAAGTCTTTCACTTGTGTATCTTGAAGTTTTTTTGAGCGGTGAACTTGGTCTTGAATGTCTAAACAAGTCATTGGTGTATGCTGCATTCACACAAGTGTCATAGGGTTCATCATCTTGGTTTACATGTTGTGATTGTTCTTCTTGATAGGATTTCCTATTCTCTCTTTCAGCCCTTTGGTGTGCATCCAAATATCTAGTTGGATAAGGGGTGAGACTGGTTGATGTTCATGAGAGGAATTGCCAAACAAAATGTTATCTCTATGTTTTTCAAATATGTCATCAAGGCATTTATCCATTTCTTCCCTCTCTCATTGAGTCATTGTGTAACTCATATCCATATCTGAGTGAGAAGATGTTAAGGGTGTACTCAACTCACTAAGGTTACTCTTGGGATCAAACCAAACTTCTAAGTTTTTCCTGGGTGATTGATCAAATACGAGTTCTTTTCCCTTACATTTTTGGTGAGTTTGAACTAAGGGTAATTGGTCAAAGACTACTTGAGGTCACTTTCCTTGATATACTTGATATCTTGTTGTAACTGACATGAAAGAAAAGGTACTATGTGATAGGATGACCCTAAGAAACATTGGTACCAAACTAGGATAGTAAAAGCACTCACTTGTCCATAAGAGAGGTGATAAGATAGAATTTTTCAAGAGGCATAAACTAAAACTACCACAGAGGTGCCCACTCAATGGGTGAATACCCTAACACATATGGATCATGAGGATGATTTACCCAAGTTATATTGATTGAATTTGAATTTGTATGGAAGTGAATGGACAAGAGATTACTAAAACTCTCTAAGTGTATTATGAAAGGATCCAAAGGTTTATCTTCTCAATAAGGACAGTTTATAGCTCACCGACTCCAAGCAAGGTCACTTGTGAAATCAAAGATTACTAGTTGAAGAGGTCAAAATGCAAGAATCCAAGGTGCAAATAGGCTTCTAATAGTGGGGTAAGTGACCTGATCTGATCTGGATCGACTAAGGAAGACTGGAAATGACAGGATATCAAATTGAGCAAGTTGTAAAAAGTTGGTTTTCAACTTAAAAACTTAATTTTTGTTCATTTTGATTGACCAATCAGATGCATTAACAAATTCTTATCATTAATCAGACACACAAGACAACAATTAGGGAGTTCAAGCAAACAATTGTCTTCAAACAATGAGCAAGAGACAAAATAACCTTGCACATAAACAAGAATAGTGACTTAGTATTCTACTCCCTAAGGACTCTACTTGTGTATGTTCTCAAAATGTTTTGCAGTCACGCACATAGTCCTAAAAAATAAAAATTTGGTTGGACTATGGTTCGTAGTAATGGTCAACTCTACAAATTTTGCAATCTCAAGTGGGCAAACTCCAATCTAGGCGCACCGGGGTTTTGACACATTCTGAGAATTTAATCAATCAGAGATGCTGAGGAGATCTGATAGCCCAACAAGAGACCACACTTGTGGAGATTTATTCCATAAGGACATTTATATAGCGGTTGTTGCTACCATGGTAGGAATGGCTAATACTACTTGAGGTTCCATCCACCTTGTTTACCCAATAAAGGGAGTGTCCACTATAGTTAACCCTCTCTAACAAGGAAGAATCACAAAATGGACCACATGGGGACTTAGCTCAGATTCAAGGAATCTGAGTTTTTGATGTGCCCGAAAGGGAACATAGCATAATCCTCTAGCCTCTTCACCTCACCCAAACATAACAAGAAAATTCATTGACACGCTAACTTACAATCACTTCATCAAGGTTTTTATGTCAACAACAATGACTACCGATCTCTCTAAGTGGGACCAAGAGAAAATGTACCATCAAAAGTTGAAGACTTAGCCAAGGTTTATATGCCAACAACAATGACTACTGATCTCTCTAAATGGGAACAAGAGAGAATGTACCATCAAATATTGAAGACTAAACCAAGGTTTGTGTGCCAACAACAATGACTACCAATCTCTCTAAATGAGACCAAGAGAAAATGTACCATCAAATGTTGAAGACTAAACCAAGTAGAACCATGAGATGATAGCAAGTGCTTCCCTACCTACAAGGGGATCTATCTTCAAGAAGAGATTCACATGTAAGACAAGAGAATGAAGCCCACTCTCTAAAGAATGCCACAAATAGTGTTCATAGGGCCTAATTACTATGTGAAACATATATGCAAGAAAGAAAATCTAAATTCATTCTTTCCTTTAGAGCAAAAAATTGAAAATGTGATCTATGAAAGCAAGAAACACTCAAGTCAAACACATGAGAGGTTCATTTTTATTTCCAAAATCCAAATGTTATAGAGATGCAAAAAAATACCTCAAGTCCAAAGCAACACACTTAGTATAGTTTACCTTATTTTTATTTTTGTTGAGCTTTTCTGTGCAAGCAAGCCACAAACTCTCCAACAAGCAAGACAAGCAAACAAGCAAATAAGATATGCAATGTCTATTCAAATTGTGAAAACCCTAGGGTTAGATCTGAAAATCAATTGTTAGGAGCAATAATAACCAGCAAATAATCCAAATGACAACTCATATCATGCATTGAACCATGTGAAAAATAAGTATATACTCATCACAAAATTTTATTTTTTTTGCATTTGACCTAATTAATAAGATTTGATTTTTTTGATATGATTTCGGCTACAAAAATAGAAATGTAAAATAGAGACCCTTGCTAAAAAATAGAGAGCTTTCCAAAAATGTAAAAATTTTGGAAAAATTCCTTAATTTGTGCCCTAGGGACCTGATTTATCAAAATAGACCAGTTTTCAAAAATTGAATTTTTGAGCAATATTCGTGCAACACAATAAAATACACACAGAACATGTCATCTGTAAAATTCTTAGACCTTTCTGAAAATGTAAAAATTTTCAAAACATACAGAGATTTGTGACCATAGATGAATTTTCATTGAAAATCATAACTCGCAGGAAAATGATCAGAAAAATTTGAGCTTCAGACTTATACATATTATGATGATCCCCACCTGCAAAAAAATAATTCAGACCCAAAATCCCAACTGTTTAAAAGATATGATCAAATATTTCAAAAAATCCTAGGTTTTTGTCTTCAAGCAAATCTGCCCAAGGGTTAGGCTTGAAAAACTTTAATAAAATAACCATGCAAAGATTAGAAAATCAAAAAATCTGAATAAAATGAAGGAAAATCAGGAGCATCAGCCCCACGGTGGGCACCAAAAATGTATGCTAAAATGTTGACACACTTATATGAGTCATTATATCCAAGATTGCTCAACAATGAAATCTCAAATGGTGACTCATATATCTATATTCATGGAGTGCAAGGGTTTATAATGGAGGCCCTCAGTTTAGACCTAGTTTGTGCCCATGCAAGTACACCATAAAATGAGAGATTCAAAGAGGAAAAGCAAGAGTGCTAGTCTCCATGATCATCAAGTATGCATGCAAATGAAAATGGAAGCTATTCTATATGATAACAATACATGAAAGCAAACTAATCTATGAAAGGAAATATGCATGCAGGATTATTCTATGAAATGAAATATGGATCTAATCTAACATGCAAGTGCAAAATTAATCTAAATGGATTTCCATGGAGGCATGAGACAAGAAGACAAGAAAAAAGAAGTTGCAATGTTCAAGCTCAAGTGCTCAAACTCTCCTCCAAAATCGCTCTCCAAACCTGCAGCATAACAATACATAAAATCTTGGATCCCTAAATGAGAAGGAGAGGATTCCTTATAAAAGATTTAGAAATAAATGGACGGTCAAGATTAAGAGGCAAAAAGAAATGAGCAATGGTGGAGATTAAATCTTGGTTGATTCATGTGCTCAAGATTCTCAAGAGGCAAAATCAATAGGCATGATTAAGAGGCAAAATAATGAGTGGTTGAAATAAAGAGGCAAATTTTTTTTTCAAAAAGTCAAAAGATTCTATCTCATTGGAAAGTGCACTTTTATTTTTATTTTTATTTTATTATTTTTAGCAAAGTAATTTCTATTATTTAATTAAAAGATTTTTTTATTTATTTAAAAAGGGATTTTTATTTAATTAAAAGGGAGCATGTTCTTTTAATTAAATGAGACTTAGGATAAATGATCAAACCTTAGGAAATTGAAATAATTGAATTAATTATGATTTGATCAAGGAAATTGATTTGAATTAAAAATATTGCAAGGCATTGATTCAAAAAATTGATAAATTGGTTCCATCATTTGATAAATTGAAGAATGGGGGCCATAGTCTAGGCAACCATTTTAGGGTGCATACATCTACAACAATATTTTCCTTATTCTTTGTAATCATAGAATAATCAATTCCTAGGCAGAACAAATGTGTCCTCATCTTGTTTTATCAATTGTCAAAGTTTTCAGCATCAAATTTAGGATTGTCCTTCATGTAATAAGCCAACTTCTGATCACCTTAAGAGGTCAAGCTTTCTCATTGAGGACCAATAGCTCTGATACCAATTGTTGGATACAACTGAGAGGGGGGTGAATCAATTGTATGTTATTAATATAAAACTTTATCTTTTCATATCAAAACATTAAATGCAAATCTGAAACCTTAAATGCAACACAAATCATAACACCAAGAATTATTTTTGAGGAAACCCTCTTAAGGGAAAAACCTCGGTGGGGATGAAACCCACTAATAATGCACTAGTAATAAAGTATCTTAGTTACAAGATTTTTCCCTATTAGGAGAAAATAAATACAACCAGTAAAAATTCCTTGTTAAAGGACAAACTCTTTTCTTTGATTCAAAAACCCTATTAGGAGTTGATAGGATGAGCCTTTCTTTGCTCAGAGAAACTTTCCAATGTGAAGGTTAAATCCACCTTCTTAAGGTTAAACCCACCTTCTAAAACCACTGTCCAAATGAGAGTATATAAATATACTAATTATAGATAATGAACTAACTAACAACAAGTCCTTTGCTAAAATAGAACTCCAATGAAGTACAATAATCACACTACCTGCTCTATATCATCAGTCCTCGCATCCACATATTCACATTCCCACAACACTCTTTGTATCACTTGTTTTACTCCTTTATACAAAATATAAATGATTTATTAGGTCGACACCAATTAGGACTTTCCTAATAAAACTGATCTACATAAACTCTTGTCAAGATACACATGGGATATTTTGACAAGAAAATAACAAATATCAGCCGACCAGCATACTCTATAATCCATAACTTATCTTTACACAAGATAGAACATGCCACATCTCATAGGTCAGCACCAAAAAAGACTTCACAAGGTCACATGCTACAATTGACATGACCACGATCTCTATGACCTCATGTCCACATAAGATGAATTTTTGTGTGTCTTCTACCATGTCCTAAGCTTGCCAGACATAACTCCATATTGCATACATACTATACTCAAAATTACAGTAACCATTTCATTGTTTTCCTTTGCACTGTCCCGTGACTAGTCCACATTGTTTCCACTATAACTTACTATAACCAACTAATCATATTCTACAATCACAAACAACTATTCTAAATACTTTTTAGTACTAAAATATGATCCTTGTTGTTTGGCATTTGTAAAATTATGCATGTTGACTATGATTTTCATTTGGCAAATGTATTTCTCTAGTTGATTATATTTTGTAAAATTTATTGCTGGATGTAGATTCTAGGTACTTTGATCATTTTTTGTACATGGAATGTGAATTAGAGTTTTCTTTCTAGTTCTTTCTCTGAGGAGTCCCTAGAACTAGTTATAAAATAATAAAATATAAGTGCTTTGTCAGTTTTTGATTTAAAAAAAAATACAAGCTCACAAAATCAAAGACGCAACACAAATCATCACATGCCTGATACTCCTATAAAGTTATTTTGTTGTCATTAGTTTTGTTAAAGTCATATTGATTATCAAAGTCAATCGGTAAAGGATAGTCAAATCGGTAAAGTAAATAAGTTAGTCAGTAAAGGAAGAGATAATTTTGGTAAAGGAAAATAAGCGACAGACATCGAGAAATGCAGAACTGTTACTGAGCCAAGAGTATACATATTACCAAGTAGAATAAAATGGGTTACCGAGTAACATAGGCCGACATAAAAGAATCTAATAGATACATTGAATCTAGACACCAAACATAATTTTTTTTACAGATTCTAAGAAAATTAGTGGCGATGCATTAGAGATTTAAACGAGATGATTGTGCATGATTACAAGGTAAGATCCACTGATGGAAATTAAGTGGATATATGCATTGGAGATGTAACCAATGCTAGCACCATTTAAGGAGAAGAATCTAGAACATTTTCACCACTTCTAGATCGAGTATAAAAAGATCAGTATGTGAAGATCAAAGAAGGATGCAACAGAGAGAACAAAGAAAATAAAATACAAAGAGCAAGTTATGGAGAGTAGAGAAGCTACCAAGTAATAGAGTAGAAAAATTAGAATTATGAAGGTGAATTAGAGTTAAGGCTATCAAGTACATAAGTGAATTTTTTAGTGAAATACAAGAATGAGGTAATGTGATATTGAGCATATTGAGTTTGACAAGCATATATAAATACATCATTACAAACAATTGTTGGTACCAATTATTGTTTAATCAAAATTATAAAAGCTCTTAACCGAGTAGTGTTGAACTACAACTGATTTGGAATTTGATTGAAGAATCTATGATTAAAGATCACTAAGGAGTTTCTGATTAGATATGTAATATGATTAAATCAATATTATGTTGTCATTGATGTCAACTAGTTTGAAAGCACTTATCTTGTAAGTTACTATACCGAGACATCTAAAGAAAGGTGAAAAAGATGAAGAACAAAGAAATCTACATGAGGAAAGATGTACATGATAGATGAGGATAAGGAATACATTGAGTAACTTGTTGATGAGTCTATGACTTGATGATATTGACTTTATTATGTTGCATTCATCTATGATGAAGTATAGAGTTGAAAAACACAAAGTAGTGTTGTTGGTAAATGAAGCATTTCCAGTATACACCGACGGAGTGTAGTGTATACCGATCATAGTATTAACTAAGTTGTGTTCACCAACACATTTCTTTGTTAACCGAGTGGAACAGAATGAATTAAATGATTAGTTTAGCCGATAAGATCGATGAGCTGGCAAGAGTATAACATTGAGGTAATAGATAATGTTTTTTACATAGATTGACTGCTGACAAAATTCAGGGAAGATCTAACGGAGAAGATAGAAATGTGTTATTGACACAAGTACTGAGAAATTTTGAAGTGGCAAAATCTATGAATGAGGTTAAGTGGCAAAATCTGATGGTGGAGAAGAAAATGATTTACTCGTCTATATAAGAGAACAAATTTTCTTTATGAAAAATGCTGGGAAGAAGAAGAAGCTGTAGGAATATCACGTGAACAAGGTTTTCATGCATTCTTATAATACTGGTTAGTAAGAACTAAGCTGCAGAACAATTACCAAGCTACATAGAGCAATTACCAATGGACAGTAAGTTGATACAGTAGTGAATTTGAAGTGAAATATTGATTAGAAGGATTTGTATGGACTAAATATTGATCTGTAATCTGCAATTGAAGTTGTGTTAAGGTAGGTCATTTACTGTTACATATTTAACCATTGTATATAGTCAAAATCTCTTAATCAAGTGGACTCTGAAAGTCTTATGATGTATCATTCATAGAATGAATAGTGTTATCCTGTCAACCTAGTGAATGCTGGTTGGATGATAACTTCTAGTCTAAAATCCTCTAACAAGGTCACACTTGACAGTGTGTTTGTAACCTTTAACAGGGTTGGGTCTTAACCAACCTCACTTCAAAAGAGTGAACATTTTGGGTTGCCAGTCCTAGGTGGTTTTTCCCTTTACAGGGTTTCCACGTTAAATCTCTTGTGTTATGTGTTGATTGTGATATTTGTTTGTTATCATTCTTTACATGTTACATGTTAGATTTGATCGGTAAACTGTTATGGTATTAGACTGGTAATTGGTAAAAGCACAGATAGTAAGAAGTTTTATTGTTTACCGACGAGCAAAAATTGAAGAAATTGTTTTGAAATATACATTTTGAATTGGGACATTGGATAACTGATTCACCCCCCTCTTAGTTATTCTAACAATTGGTATCAGAGCAGTGGTTGCTTGGAATAGAGTTTTAAGGACTTAAGCATAAAGGTCTCAAGATGTATAAGAGGGAAGTACCAAAATTGAACAAAGAGAACTTCACAATATGGTAAAGTAGAATGAAGCTGCACATATCTAGAATTAGGAACTCTGCACTAGATCTGATGGAGAATGGCTACATACAATTTCCCACTGGTCCCTTAACTATTGATCAATTGAAGGACAAGCATGAACACAATGTTACTATGATGGAACTTGCTACTACCTGTATCGATGCTACATTTGAAGATATCAAGACATGCACAACTACCAAAGGAATGTGGGATAAATTAACACAAATCTACAGTGGAGATCTAAATGTCAAAAGAGCTCGAGCTGAAAGTCTGAGAGGCAGATTTGATGATATGAGAATGAAAGAAGGTGAGAACATTGTCCAATATTCAAATAGAATCAAAGAGGTGGTACATGCTATTAGAGCATCTGATGGAGTGATTGATAATGAAATAATGATAAGCAAGATTCTTAGAACTTTGCTACCGGTTTATGCAATCAGGATTTCTGCAATTCATGAAACAAGAGCTACATCCAACCTTACTCTTGACACTCTGATTGGTAAAATTACAACCTTTGAATTAAACAACTTTGATAACAATGTTGTTCCTTCTATTGAATCTGCTTTCATGTCTTCTTTGAAGATTGGAAAGTCTAGCAGGAATAGTAAAAATTGTGATAGTGATGATAATACCAATGATGAACTTGATGAGCTTGAAGCACTTATGGCCAGAAGATTGCCCAAAGGAAAAGGAAGGTATAAAGGTAAGCTAACTTTGGCATTTTTTAATTATAAAGAAGTCAGTCACATCACTGCTAGATGTCCTCAGAAGAAAGATGATGATAGATCCAAAGATTGATCTGATGGAAGCTATGGGAGAAGAGTCAACAGAGGCTACCAACACTACAACAAAGCGAACCGAGATGAAAAAGGAAAAAAGGTATGTTACATAGCCGAATATATTGAAACTGAATTGATTCTGATGATGATATAGAAGTTGTATTTGTGGCTATGAAAGATGACTCAAAAGAGGAAGAGAAACATGAAGAGACATCACTGATCTCTAAAGTAAGCATAAATGATACATGGATCATAGATAGTGGCTGTACACATCATATGACTGGTGATGTAGAGAAGTTTGATCATCTTGTTGAATCTAATGGAGGATCTGTGAGAATGGGAAATGATGCACCTTGTATGGTAAGAGGTAAAGGCTCACTGATGATATATGATAGACTACAATGTGAAAATGCATACTGGGTAGATGGACTGAACTATAATTTGTTAAGTGTGGCTCAGCTGATCAATTCAGGCCACCAAGTAGCTTTTGAGAGCAAAAAGGTGAAAATCTATGATGAAGGAGGAAGACTTGTCAGAACTGGTACAAAATCCAGAGGTAATCTATTCTATCTTGATATGGATCAGTCTTCTTATTTGTTAATAAAGGATGAAGATGCTTGGTTGTGGCACAGAAGGTTATGCCATGTGAACTTTGACAACATGATCAAGATTAGTAGAAAGAAAAGAGTTAGAGGATTTCCTAACTTGACAAAACCTAATCATGCCATGTGCCATGAATGTCAGAAAGGTAAGATGACTAAGTCTATTTTTAAAAGCAAAGACTATTCAACAAAGAAGATACTTGAGTTGGTTCATACTGATCTATGTGGTCCTATGAGAACTCAGAACTGTTCTGGTGATAGATATTTTATTATTTTTGTTGATGACTACACTAGACTAATCACTATTATGTTCCTGAAAGAGAAATCTGAAGCTTTCAAAATGTTTAAGTGGTATAAAACTAAGGTAGAGAAAGAAATTGGTAAGGAAATAAAATGTTTAAGATCTAATAGAGGAGGTGAATTTATCTTTGATGAATTTACTAAATTTTGTAATGAGCATGGAATCAAAAGACAAGTATCTACACCGAGGACACCTCAGTAAAATGGCATTGCTAAAAGGAGGAATAGGTCTATAATTGACTATACTAGAACATTGATGATACAGAAGAATGTTGCTCAGACATACTGGAGGGAAGCTGTCAGTATAGCTATGTATGTTCTTAATAGAGTACAACTAAAGAAGGACTCCAACCGAACACCTTAAGGACTCCAACTGAACAAGTAAAGCATACAAATGTTTGAATAAGACTATAAATAAGATAGTTGAAAGTACTAATGTTCATGTTGATGAGTTTGATGATAAGTACACTGAGGAAAGTATAAAGGAACCAGAAGACTATGGTAGATTAACTTACATTGAACATCTAGAGTATCTACTGACACCACAAATTGTGACAACCGATCAGTAGGGAAACAATGCAGGACAACATGCAACACAAACTGAGGAACAAGATGGAGCTACCGAGCAAGAAAATGACCCTGAGCAAGATGAACAAGAAAGGAGAAATCAAGTTTTGGTTAGTTTTGTCAAAAGACATCATCCTGAGACACAAATCATTGGAGACAGACATGCCAGAATGCAAACTAGAAGCCAAACAAGACAAGGTACATGTTTAATTAGTGAATTTGAACCTAAAACTGTGAAAGTTGCATTAGAGAATGAAGAATGGGTTAATGAAATGAAGGAGGAAATAGAGAAAATAGAGAAGAAAAAAACTTGGTCCTTAGTACCCTGACCAAAAGATAAGAATGTTATTGGTACTAAGTGGATATACAGGAATAAATTGAATGAAAATGGTGAAGTCACTAGAAATAAAGCTAGATTAGTATGCAAGGGATATGCATAGGAAGAAGGAATTAACTATGGTGAAACATTTGCACCTGTTGCTAGATTAGAAGGAGTC
Source organism: Chamaecyparis obtusa (assembly GCA_027943335.1). Lineage (NCBI taxonomy): Eukaryota > Viridiplantae > Streptophyta > Pinopsida > Cupressales > Cupressaceae > Chamaecyparis > Chamaecyparis obtusa. Next base: position 227,806 of record BSBK01005278.1, on the reverse strand, counting down.
AAAATGCTACTTGCATACGCTGATCATACTGGTTAGTAAGAACCGAGCTGCAGAACAATTATTGAGCTACAGAGAGCAATTACCGATGGACAGTAAGTTGATACAATATTGAATCTGAAGTGAAATATTGATCAAAAGGATTTGTATGGACTAAATATTGATCTGTAATCTGCAATTGAAGTTGTGTTAAGGTAGGCCATTTACTGTTACATATTTAACCATTGTATACAATCAAAATCTCTTAATCGAGTGGACTCTGAAAGTCTTATGATGTACCATTCATAGAATGAACATTGTTATCCTATCAACCCCATAGTGAATGCTGGTTGGATGATAACTTCTAGTCTAAAATCCTCTAACAAGGTCACACCTGACAGTGTGTTTGTAACCTTTAATAGGGTTGGGTCTTAACCGACCTCACTTCAGAAGAGTGAAAATTTTGGGTTGCCGGTCCCAGGTGGTTTTTCCCTTTACAGGGTTTCCACGTTAAATTTCTTGTGTTATGTGTTGATTGTGATATTTGTTTGTTATCATTCTTTACATGTTACATGTTAGATTTGATCGGTAAACTGTTATGGTATTAGACTGGTAATCGGTAAAAGCACAGACAGTAAGAAGTTTTATTGTTTACCGACAAGCAGAAATTGAAGAAATTGTTTTGAAATATACATTTTGAATTGGGACACTGGATAACTAATTCACCCCCCTCTCAGTTATTCTAACAAGTAGGCCCTAATAGGTCTTAATTGTAAATCCTTTAACAAGGTACATATTTTAGATTAGAGTTGTAAAATCCTTTAGCAAGGTAGATTGAATAAGACTTTGTACTCCTAGCAAGGTATTGAAGTATTGTGAGTGTCATCCCCATCAAAAAAATTTTTCCTCTGACAAAGCATTTATGTGAGACCACAAATCATGGTGTTATGAGTTGTGAATTATGTTTTTCATTTATATGTTTTATGAAGATGTATGAAAATTTTTCAATTCGGTGAATGGTTAGAAGAGTAGATAAAAGTTTTTGGAATACTGATTCACCCCTCCCCTCTTGGTACTTATCTTTCCATATTTAATCCAATTTAACCACTTGAGAGGAAAGATCTAAAGAAATAGAAAGCTATAGGTATGAAAAGGTGATTGACAACATGAACATAGAATTGAAGTTTGCAAATGAACAGATTGATGAACTAAGAAGGAAATTAAATCATTCACTCAAAAAGAGAAAGGAGTTTGCCCATCAACTTAAAGATACTCAAGATTAGGTTGAATAACTTGAATAAAAATCAGATGGAAGTTTGTCTGATGAATCTGAAGCTGCCATATCAAAACTAACTAAAAAGAATAAAATATTAAGTGATCAAGTCAAAGCATTGAAAAGGGAACAAGAAGCTCAATCAGTAATAATGTTTTAAGTCCTAGAACAAAAGAGAAAAGATGAAGATGATAAGAGATTAACAGAAGATGAGAGAAGACCAATGAGTGCAAGACTGAATGAGAAAGATGTGGAAATGCAAAGGTTGACACAAAATCACTATAATATGACAGATCAATTAGTCGGTGTTAATTAGGAGATTACAAGGAAATTTGAAGAGATTGTTGGACTGAGATCAGAGAATGAACATATGAAGAATGAACTAAAATATGAAAAGGATGCAAATTAAGTATTGAAAAGTAATGAAGAAACACTAAGAATATTGGATGAACAACTTAGAGGTCAGAGATAATCGAGAGACACAACTAGACTTGGATTTACTAAAAAAAAAACTACCGAGAAGGGAGAGTCCTCTAATCAAGTGGCCAACTGAGATACTGCTACCCCCACTGTATTGATATATATTATTGAAACTATTTATTGATATGTATTACTACTACAATGAGATGATATTGATTCTTCATGTCTATGAATGAAGTTGATAACTTCAATATATATGATATGAATAGTGTGGTCTCACATAGAGACACATCTTTATGTTAAACCATATTTGGTTTCACGTAGAGATGGGTCTCTATGTGAGATTGAATCAAGGTGATTGAAAGGAGTTTAACAAATTAATGGTTATCAATTTAGTTATCATTAATGATAACCATATTTAGCGATAGTTATCGTTAATGATAATTATACTCACCAATATCCAACAATAACATGTAATAGATAACTATACTTAGTGAAATATATAATCAATGATTATCGTACATAGAAAGAATATATATAATAATATTGTATTATGATTATATAATAGTTATAATCATAATATAATATAATATTATTACAGCTAATAAAATATGCAAATGATGGAGATCAAATGTTCAAGGCCAGTAGGCCCAATTTGATCATATTGGTTAGAATAATCTGACCAAAGCTGCATATCTTTAACACTCCCTCTTAGATAGGGAGGAAGATTCATATCCTTATCCTTATATATATACTTATATATATATATATATATATATAAATAAATATTACATATATATATATATATATATATATCTAACTTATATAATGTATATATATATATCTATATGTATATATATATATAATGTATATTATATATATATGATCTATAGATATATATATATATATATATATATGTATATATATATATATATATACATATACATATACATATATACATATACATATATATACATATACATATACATATATACATATACATATATATACATATACATATACATATATACACATATATATATATATACATATATATATATACATATATATACATATATATACATATATATATATATATATACATATATATATACATATATATATATATATATACATACATATATATATATATATATATGTATATATATATATATATATACATATATATATACATACATATACATATACATATACATATACATATATATATACATATATATATATATATATGTATATGTATATGTATATGTATATGTATATATATATGTATATATATATGTATATATATATATTGTGTGAGAGAAAGATATCACCTCACCATGATATTAGGAATTATGGCATATCCACATATATCACGTCACATGATATCCACCATAAACTCATCCTTATGGTATGTGTACAGGTATCAAGTCACATGATACCTACCATAAGGATATTAAATCATGGCATATCCATGGATATTATGGAACATAATATCCACCATGAATATCTTAGTAATATCATACATTATGGCTTACCCATAAATATCAATTCTCATGATATTCACCATATCAATTTGATATTACTTAAGAGATATCTATCATGACATGTCCTCGAATATCAAGTCTCATGATATTCATCATGATAGTGTGGTCAAGTATTGTAAAGTCATCACCCCTACAATAATAACTAGAAGTACAAGTGTTCATCATTGAAAGATCGTCACCTCTTAATGATGTTCATAGGGGCCCATAAACCAATGAATTCATGGAGTCACACACATGACATAAAAATTATGATCGATAATAAGAGTTTACACATTAATCATCTTATAAAATATATTAGTACAATAATTTAACATTTTTGAGACTCAACCTCAGATAAGGCTACCATACCAAGCTTACCTCAAAAGTATTCAACCTTTATCCTAGGAAGAGGCTTGGTGAGAATGTATTTTATTTGTTCACTTGTACTTACATATCTCAACTGAATAACATTCCTTTCCACCATGTCTCTAACATAGTAATAGGGAATTTATATGTGCTTTGATTTGTTATAAAATACATGATTTTTTGAAAGATTTATACAACTCCAACTATCACAGTTAATGATAGTAGGATCCAAGGATTGTCCAAACATTCCTACAAGAAGTTTCCTTAGCCATACAAATTCTCAAGCTTCCATGGATGTTGCAATGTACTTGGATTTTGTGGAACTTTGTGAAACTGAAGAATATTTCCTACTAAACTAGGAGATCATGCATCATGGCTTTGGTTATTTTCATAATGGTCTTATTTTTCCTTTTTGCCACAACATTTTGTTGGGGTTTATAAGGAACACTAAGCTCCCTCTTAATCCTAACATCACTATAAAAGGTTTTGAATTTATCAGAGACGTATTCTCCTCCATTATCTAATCTTAAGGTTTTGATCCTTTTCCCAGACATATTTTCTACTAGGGCTTTGAATTCCTTAAACCTCATAAGTACTTCATCAGATTCTTTAACTTTTCAAAAAAATTATCCCAGTTTTCCTAGAATAATCATTAATGAAAATAAAATACTATAAGAATCCTCGTAAATAAGTTGTTGTCATTAGCCCACATAAGTATGAATGAATAAGTTCTAACACATGTTTAGATATACTTTCACTATTATGAAAGCTTCCTTTAGTGTTCTTTCCCAAGGAACATCCTTTGCAAGTTCCTTCACATTCTTGTTTAAGTTTAGGTAAACCTTTCACCATTTTCTCCATATAAGGTAAACAACGAAAATAGAGGTGCCATAATCTTCTATGCCATATTTCACATGCATTTGAAGAGTCATGAATTAGGGCTTGTGAAGGAGTAGTGAAAATTTTCTATAGACATCCATGTCAAACTCCTATGGTAAGAGTTTTCTTGATATTTGACTTCTTGGTCTATGCTAGGACATTTCCATCCATGAAGGTAATTCAATAGCCTTTGTCTTCCAAGGTTGATATGTGTTGGAAATATAATATGGGAAGCAAGATACTGAGAGGGGGGGGGGGAGGGGGGGTGAATCATATATCTACCAATTGTTGCACTTTGACATAAATTACACTTGCATAACTTAAACATCAAATTCAATACTGAAATAGATCTAACCTTCTAATCTTCATCCATGAAAATAAAAATCATAACACAAAGATTTTGGTTACCCAGAATCCCTTGAAAGGTAAAACTGGGGTGGGGATGACACCCACAAATCTTCACTACTATAGTATTAAAGTTTTGTTGTTAGGGCTACAATGTTTGATCATAAACTAATGATCTACCTTGTGAGAGGTCTACCATGTTAAGAGCTTACATACTTATTCAATCTACCTTGGTAAAAGGATTTAAACTTAGAAAAAAGTAAACACTCAGTTAAGAGATTTACATGGGCCTGTTAGGACCACTCTGTTAAGATATTTACCCTGATTCACCTATTAAAATGTCTTAGTACCCGATCCTTTAGTTTGCACTATGATGCCGATAATAGATCTTCTCCTTCAATACTAGTTTGATCTCCTCAATCAAATACATCTATTCACATCTCTAAAGTCTGTGCACACTCTGATTGAGCCATCTGGTTTAGAAATAGGTACAATATTAGAGATCCACTCTACATAGTCAATAACTCGGATGAATCCGGTTTTTAGGAGCTTCTCTAATTCAGCTTTTACCAAGAGTGCAACATTAGGATGCATCTTTCTCAATTTTTGCTTGACAGGTTTGACATTTGGAGCTATAGATAAATGATGCATTATAAGATTAGGATCCAATCTTGGCATATCTGAATATTTCCATGCAAATTTGATCTTCTTCTTTGTTAAGAATGTTGTAAATTTTTGCTTCTCTTCTTCTGATAATGATTGTGCTACATGTACCGATTGTGGTTCCTCTGTTGTACCCAAATTGATGAATTGGGTGGGCTCAATTAGAACTGGAGATCTATCCTATAAATGACTCGAAAGGACATCAAATATCTCATCCTTAGGCACCTTAGATATGTTTTCACCTTTGGATACATCTTTTATTTTTACTTTTGTAGGTTCCGAGACTGCCACAAAGTGGTTTTCACCCTCAGAACTCTTTTTCTTTTTCTTTTTATTCTTGTTTTTCTGACTAAGATATTTGATGTCCGACTCGGTCATGCTGACGCTTGGTTCACTGATGGAAGTCCTCATAGGCTCAACTACATTGAGGTAGCAATCAAGGGCATAGTCATTCGAGAAGGTATAAATACCCTGGCTTGGATTTGTGGAGGTTTGATCAATAAGTTCTGGATATTGGATAGTCAAAGTAGGGAAAGATTGGGAGATAGTGTTTAAGGATATGGATTTGTCATCATTGGTCCTAACCCGATGCTCAAGTTCAAAGGTGATATTACAACTTAAGACATTCAATTCATGAATAGGCTCAATGTCATCATGGGAGTTCAATTCAGCCATAGGTGGATTAGACTCGATAGGTTCATCATTTCACTCTAGACTCACATTGGGATTAGGTACATATTGGTGAATAATATCAACATGTTTCTCTATAATAAGCTCATCTTCATCTGGTTCTGGAATGGCTCCCCATTCATAGTCATTTGATTCAGCTTCTGATTTAGGATCTCTAGGAAATCTTAGAACATGAGTAAAGTCGGGGCGAATACCCCAAGAAGGGTTACCCTCAGATTTTGATTTGAATTCATACTCATGGGAATCTGTCTCAGAATCACTACCACTTCCCTCTTCTTGATTGTTTTTGAGATTAGCTGGTTCTTGTGTTGCAACTATCTCTTGATTGATAGTAGGTTCTTGTGTTTCTACTACATTAATTCTTTTGATTAGATCATCTTTATCATCAAGAAGGTCTTTGATTTCCTTAGGAAATTTTTCATAGGGGATGAGTTCTGAGCTGTCTGAATCACTATCTGATGGTTCTATTTCTTCTTTCTTAAGAAGAGGTTCTCCTGGTGTGATTTTCTCTATGACATGGGAACAATTACCTTTGAGGTGATATGGTTTCTTCTTAAATCCTAAGCCAACTTTGTTTTTATTTTCTCTACCAGTATGTGGGAGAGGTACCTCAAGACCTTTTCCTCTAATTTCTAGAGGTCATTTACCTAAATATCCCATCTTAGCTATTAATTTATCTCTTGGACCATACAACTTAGAAGGGAGTTTGGATACTGTAGAGTCACTAGTTTGAACAACTTGAGATTCAGGTTCATCTTTGTATAGCCATGATAGCACAACTTCATCCTCTTCAAATTCTTACTTGGATACTTGTTCTGCTACAAAAAAATTTTTATATGCTTCCAGAGGTTCTTTAGAGTCTGGTTTGGATTGTTTCAAAGATTTCCCATAAGACTTAGGTGAGATAGGGAGAGATGTCAAAGATAAGACTGGCTCGATAGTATATTCTCCCATACTATTTTCTTTGATATTAACCTCTTTTACAAGATCTTCCATTTTAGATGTGGATGCTTCTTTAGTTGGTTCAATGGAAGATTCTCTGTTATTAGGTACAAGCTTATTTGCACTTTCCTTCAAGGTGTTGCAAGTTGTATTCAGATCTGCAGGGATAGTAACCTCTACTCCTTCATAAGGAAACTTCAAACATTGATGGTATGTAGAAGGAATATCTTGCATTTCATGTATCCATGGTCTCCCTAGAAGGACGTTGTAGGCCAAAGGTAGATCAAGCACTTGACAGATGATATCTTTGATAACTGGACCCACTCTGATAGGTAAGATAATGGTGCCTTTAGAAGATCTTTCTTGTTCATCATAGGCTTTGATAGTTATTTTCTTTCTAGGATCAATAGCCAATTTTGAAAATCCCAATTGTGTGATCAAGTTGTAAGTGTGTGATAGAAAATGGTCACACTTCTATGAATCCTTGCATTCAAGAAGACTCAATAATGAGCTCTCAAATATTGATTCACAGCTCTCTATTTGTGGAGTGCATGAATTGTTATGAGGCCCTCAGATTGACTGAGTTGAACCCATGCAACTACACCACAGAACGAGAGATTCAAGGATGAGAAGCAAGAATACTAATCTCCATTGAATCGTCAAGTTCTTGCATGTAAATGAAATTAATCTATATGATTGCAATGCAAGAAAATAAACTACTTTATTGAAATGGAGATTAAGCTAAAACAATGAAATAAATTAAACTAAAATGCTATGAATATTAATCTATATGTAACTATGCAAGCTAAAACAATGATCTCCAAAGCTCCAATGTCGCCAAGAAAACTTGCAGCATAACAATGGTATGAAAATTCTAGATCTCTAATTGAGAAGGAGAGGGCTCCTTATATAAGAAATTGTGGAAGATATTGCATCTCCAAGATCAATGTGGGATGAATCCAAAAAGAGGAAATAAAGCTCATTTTTTTAGAAAGTGTGGAGAGAAAAGGGATTTTGTTTATTTTTAATTATTTATTTCCCTTTTTTCATCACAAAGAGCTTTAAGAAGATTTTTTTATTTATTTAAAAGAATGATTCTCTATTAATTAAATAAGATAACATTATTTAATTAAAAGAGAGATATCATTCTAAATAAGATAAAATCATTTAATTAAAAAAGATTTTAATTAAATAAATTTATTTCATTTAAAAGATATTTCTTTCAATTAAATAAAGTTATTTTATTTATTTAAGAGAGAATATTTCTTTTAATTAAATAAAATTATTGAAAGAATCAGAAAAGGATTTTTGTTTTGTTTTTGTTTGATTTATTTCTTTCTCCATCACAAAAGATTTTTTGAGAGGATTTTATTTATTTTAAAAGAATAATTCTCTTTTAATTAAATAAAATAAGGTTATTTAATTAAAAGAAGAATATTAATTAAATAAAATAAAATCATTTAATTAAAAAGGGTTTTAATTAAATAAATTTATTTTACTTAAGAGATATTACTTTCAATTAAATAAAGTTATTTTATTTATTTAAAAGGGATTATTTCTTTTAATTAAATAAAATTATTGATGACATGATTAAACCTTAGGAGATTATTGAAATGATTGAAATAGTTATGATTTGATCAAGGAAATTGATTTGAATATATTGTAAAGCATTGATTCAGAAAATTGATATTTGACAAATTGAATAAATGGGGCCCAAAGTCTGACGACCATTTTAGGGTGCATACATTTGCCTTTCTTTGACTAATGTGAGGTTGACTCGGGATCACATGCAGTCAAAGAATGGAATTGAAGTGTGAGATCGATTTGGGATCACAAAACAACCTAGATGTGTGTTCGACGGATGGGAACACATCAAGACATAGATAAATAGACTAAAAAAGACAAGGCCAACACCTATGAATAGGTAATTGTCAAGTCTCAAATAAGAGATAAGTATCTCAAGCAAGGTTGCCCCAAGAGAAGCAATCGATAAATTTGATAAAGATGAATCAAGTAATGAATTTTGGTAGGTATTGCCCCCTCGTGATCAAAATTGAAATGAGATAGAGGAGAAACAATAAATTGATGAATTTGATCAAATCGAACTAAAAATAAGGTTCTTGATGTAAGATGAAAGATATAAGAATCACAAAACTAAGGTAGCTTACCAAGAAAGATTATGCCCCAAGGTTGAATTAGAAGAAAAGAAGTGGGGTGAAAGCGAATGGAAGATAGAAGTTTGAAAGAAATGGAAAGAAATGGAGAGAAGAAAGAGAATTTGCCTCAAGAAAAAAGATGTCCCAAAATCAATCAACTGTTTAAGATAGGGAATTTCGATTGAGATCATGAAAGAAGATAAGGAAATGCAGATCAAAATGTGACCACAGTTGACTAAAAGTCCACAAGAAAGATGAAGGAAACCCTCTCAAACTCATAATGCAGCCTAAAAGTGCAAATTTAACATGAAGTCTAAATAATGCAAGCTACATGAAAATGCAAAGGTGTACTTGCAATAGGGTAACATAGGATTTTTGTGTTCATCATTCATTAGAGAATGTAAGAGAACTTATTTTCATCATAGGGCCATTATTACCGGACATCGGACAATCACACAACCAACACTAGTCACAAATGCAACTATGAAGATATGAATGTGATTTATATCAGATTGGAATGTGGAAAGATTCTAACATGAGCATCAAAGACATAAAGGTCAAGATGAATATAATGTTAGCTTACCCAATTTAATGTAGCAAAACCACTCTTGCATCAAGGCATAAACACCGGGATGACCATGAGAATGGTTGTGCAAAAATAGTCAAGGATGATGCCTTAAATCTCCTAATTGTGTCAAGGAGACAACAAGAGACACTGAAGAGGTTCAAGACAACACCCACAAGCAAAAATCAAATAAAAACATGCCCCATGCCCCAAGTCCTCTAGCTATGCATCACAGAGAGACTTGTTAGACAAGGACACTCAACGAAAATTAATATCAGTCAACACACAAAGAAAAGATCATGACATATCTCAAGTATTAAGTGTTGCGTTTAAAAATTTTAAGTGTGTAAACTAATACTGAGTTTCAAGGATAAGGATCGAATGCTTGCTAGCAGGTAAGATCACATGACCAAACTGGATAAGACCAAACTGATAAGTGTTGAAAAATACAGTTGGGTTGGTGTTGAAAAACATCATTTATGAGGTGTCCTAAAGACAAGCATATCCAAAAGACCAAAGCTAACACAGTGATGCCCCCTAGACAAAGACAAAGACCAATTCCAAACCAAGGCGACAAGGACAAGGCATGATGGAGAAAGGCTAAGTGTCAAGGATGCATGCTAACAAATAGGGGTGCAAAGGCCTCAAGTAGCGTCTGTTTCTAGGTTTTCACCACTTGGAAGAATTTTTTCAGGACTTTTTATAATTTTTTTGTATCTATGCTACCAAGGTGCCTGTTTCCAAGTTTTCACCAAGGCACTTTTTCTTCTTTTTTTTGAATTTTTTGAATTTTTGAATTTTTTGTATCTTTTGATTTTTTTTTGTATTTTTTCAACATTATATATGAGTTTTTTTGGAATTTTTTGAGAATATATCAATTTTTTTCTGGATTTTTTCAGGATCAATAATTATATACAAAGGATGCCCCTAGATAGAATGAGCATCAAACTCCCAAGCAAGATCACATCGTGCAGTCCCAATGTCTAGCGAGGTGGAGAACAAGAGGGATTAGCAAGCTAGTGGGAGAAATGGAAGACAACAGAATGAAGGAGAATGAATGGAAGAAATCCTCAAAGGCAAACTCTTCAAGAGTACCCAAGCTAGGGAAAAATTATCATGTAAAGCACATTTGGACAAGCAATGAAAGACTAGCATAGGATAAGCCTCAAAAGCATAATGCAAAAGAAAGAAAGGATGCAGTCCAAAGGAGTAGACATGTCAAGAGGTTTCGTAGCATCGTGTTTCTCTTTTTTAGATATTAGATTAGATCAAGAACAAAGGTGAAAAGGATAGAAAAAGACTAGAATGAATGGAGGAGAATAGATATGAAGGCTAGACAAAAAAGAAATGAAAAAAGGATCATTGTAAGACCGCTCCCAAGATAGCCAAATGTACATGTATAGGTCAACATTGTCAAGATCAAAGAGAGAGGATAGAATGGATGAAATATGTAGAAGAACTATGCATGATGCCTGATTGCCAGGTTTTCATCATGGTACTTATCCAAGGTGCCACAAGGGAGTGGTTTTCACCATAGGATGAATTTATTTCTCTTTACTTTTTCTACCAAGGCGCCTATTTCCAAGTTTTCACCAAGGCACATTTTCAATTTTATTTTCATTTCTTTTTTTTCTTTTTTTTCTCCTTTTATAAGTTTTGGAAGAAGGCAAGCTTTTAGATAATGCTCCTTGAAAGGATAAACCATGGTATGCTAAGGATTTAAAATTATATACTCAAAGATGCTGATAGGGAAAGGAAGATGGAAGAGAAAAATGGAGGATACAATTTTATGTAAAGCGAGTGGAGTTGGAAGATAGGAGGAATATGCAAATGAGGAAAAATGATAGAAGGCAAGAGAATAATGAATGGAAGGATTGTGAAAGACTAGATGGAAAGGAAGGCAAGATCAACATTGACACACACCTTGGAGGGTGGCGAGAGGATGAAGGAAACTTGAATGAAGGAACACGTGAAGGAATATGGTGAATGTTTAGTAGAGGTTGCGGTTCAGGAGCATGGAATGGAAGAATGTTTTTGGAAGAATATGAGGTGGAAGTCTTTGAAAGCTTGAATGTCAACTTCATTTTTTGTTCAACATGAGACTCTCTTACGAGAGACTTTGGAATCCATATAGCCTTAGGCTTTTTATTTCCTTTTGATGACTTAGAGAGAATATCTTGAATGATGGATTTTGGAACCCATACTTGTCTTGTATTTTTCTTCTTAGATATCTCTTTTGACTTTATGTCCCCATGTCGATTAGAGGAGACATGGTGATCTTCTTTCTTTGATGGATTCTTGTATTGTTTCTTTTTCTTATATTGAACATTCAAGTTACTTCCAAAATACTTGGGATGTGTGGAAGAAGAAGGATAATATGACTGGTGTAGATGGGTGGATTGGATGAAAAGGATTCAAAGGTATGCATCTATGTTGATCTTGAGGAAAGATAGGAGATGGAGGGACATAAGGACCCAAGATAGATGACGAATTAGGAGAGTTAGGAGGGGAAAATGAAGGGACATAAGGACCCAATATGGAAGGAAGATGTGAAGTCCTTAGTAGTGGTGGAAGAGGTCCAAGGATGGAAGTGGAAGATGCAAAAGGATAATCAATAAGTTCATCAGCATCTATATGACAACCAAGGATATCACCATCTTTAGAGTGAGCATTAGAATTTTCAATAGGATCGTGAACATCTTGAATAGGAGCAACTTCTTTGATAGGAATTTTCAAAGCTTGCAAAGACTTAGGAAGAGTAGAAAATGGAAGTGAACATGAAATGGTAGAACAAGAAGATGGAAGACTTTGATCTTGACAAGGATCTTTGGATAGCACAAGTGCAGAATTGGTCTCTTGAATAGGCTTAACATCGAAAGTAACAACACCATTTTTAATAACCTTAATGGAAGTATCATCTTTGGAAAGTGCAAGCGTGGTAAGGTTATTTTCATTATCAATAAGCTCAATGGTGTGGGTAGTAGCTTGATCTTGCTTCGGAGAAGACTTAAGACATGGTGGAATAAATGAGGAAGGGCGTAAAGGATCAAAAGAACCATGACGTGGATAGAGAACATCATGAAAAGGAGTGGATGACATGGAGGGTTCTTGATCTTGATCTTTCTTTATATTCTTTTATGTATCAGTTTTAGAGTCCTCTTGACATGAAGCCACTTCTAAGGACAAGGAATCAGGTTGGAATTGTATGGAAGATTATGGAATAGATGGTGAAGGACTAGCTGAAGTAGGCATTATAGCACATAAAGGCTTAGGCTCTCTAGGTGTAGTATTATTGGAAGTATTTGTAGTCAAGTGAAGGTTAGCTTGAGTTTCTTTAAGAGATAGCCCTTGAGGATAACTATAGGGAACTACATGAAAAGCATTAGGACTTTCATTGGATGAAAGATTTGTGAAAGATTTGAAAGACTCAGAAGCTTTAGGAAGTGTATGGTTATTGGAGGAAGTAGGGGATGGAAGGGAACTATCACAAGACAATGGTTCATCATTAACATAATCTTGCTTGGGAGTTTCATTTTTATCTTCAGCATGAGATTTTTTAGAGGAAGGATTCTTATAATATTTATGTTTCCAATTAGCGTGGTGCATTTTATAGTCCTTAGTAGTAGTAGATGGATCATAATCAAGGTATTGTTCACAAAAATCATCAAATTATTTTTCAAAATTAGAATCATATGGATCCCCATCACAATCTATCCAATAGGATGACCCTTTAGTAAGCCTAAGCACACGATGAGGAGGACTCTTAGGAATAGAGGTGTCATAGGTATCATCACATTGCTCATTATAGTATGTCTTCTGAAGAGAAGTAAGACTCTTGGGAGAAGTATAAGAGGAATGAGATTGTGAAGAAGAAGAAAGTGAAGACCTAGTGGAGGAAGAAGACTTGGATAATGAGGAACGTGAATAATGTCTAGAAGAGTCATGATGAGACTTGGGAGGTGAAGAATTTGAATAATGTCTAGAAGAGTCATGATAAGATTTGGAAGATGAAGAATGCAAGTACTATTTATAAGAGTCATGATAAGACTTAGAATGTGAGGAATGATGAGAAGATTTAGAAGATGAAGAATATTTGGATGAGATTATGAGTATGATTCTAGCAAAGGCAAGTGATTTGCTCATTTTCTCTTATAGTTTTGCCATAAATTTGTCACTCATGAGAATTTTGGAGGAATAACACTTTTCAAATATATCAATGAACTCAAGATCATCTATTATTAATGAAGGTTCCATAACCAGATATTTAAAATTCATGGCTTTAGAAGAGGAGGAATCAAGCGTGAAAGTGAAAGAATTGATGAATAGAAGAAGGTAGACTAGAAAATAAGAGGAAAAGAATCAAGAGGACATGAAGAATTTAGGAAGAATAGAAAGGATGAAAATGGAAGACTAGGAAGACATGTGAGATGTGGAAGAAAGAAGACCAAGAATCACTTTGTGCAACTTCATACCATTTGAGTTCATTTGGATGTTGAGCAACATGTCACAGTACCTAAGATCTGACCGGGACCGACCAAGGAAAGGGGAACTCACTACAATGGGACATAACTCAGTTTCAATCTCAGATTCTTCAAAATATTTTGCAATAATGATCAAGCACATAGAACAACAATTGGGGATTTCAAGAAAACAATTGTCTTCAAACAATGAACAAGGGGCAAAGCAACCTTGCACATGAACAATCAAGTGACTTAGTATGCTACTCCTTAAAGATTCTACTTGTGTATGTTCTTGAAAATGTTTTAGCAGACACATAAAACACAACAACATCTTAGCAAGCTATCTACAAGGATATACATGGCTTTTCTAAAGGGCATCCTCGATATACGCAAAGTACGTGAGGCACAAATTCGTAGATGAGAAGAATAAAAAATCACATAGCCGAGGGGAGACGGTAACCCAAATCTCCTCCTTCACTTCTCAAAGGTATAAAGGTCTTTGAGGCTTAGCCAAGAGTTAAATCTAACTCTTTCCCAAGAGAGGTGTCTTTGGATTCACCTCCTGATATTCATACTTCACCAAAACATGGGAGTTAAGGTCGTCCCTTGAGGTGATGAAATCCCCAAGCAGGCCTTCTAAAAAATGAAAAGGTAAGTAATTCACTATCAAAAAGTATTGGAAAGCACTAAAGGTGGTACATTTAACCCTTCAAGTAAATGTGAGGTGAGTCCACAAAGTGGTGCATTTAACTCCTCATACAAACTCAAAGTGAGTCCACACCCTAGAAAACTAGTGAGTTCTAAAAAGCACAAAAGGGTTGCCTGGTGGAACAATTAACGCTTCTTTCTATGTAGACCCCTCCCCTTTAATATGGTGCTGACCTTGCAACCATGGGGTGGAACAAGGGGCCGGCAGATGAGCAAGTCCAATAACCCAATATAGCAATCTAGATCAATCACAAGTAATCTAAGACTACTAATCAATACTACTCATAAGTGCAAGAGGGTTTGAATCATGGAATATTTAACTTTCCAAGTAAACATGAAGTGAGTCCACAAAGTGGTGCATTTAACTCTTCATGTAAACAAGGAATGAATCTATGCTCTAGATTACTTAATGAATTTTTTTTGATATTGGAACCAAGAATTACTTAATGATTAAACACAAGTATTCACTTAAACACAAACTTGTATAAAAGCAAATCTATGTTCATTCGTTTCCAATTAAGAGCATCAAAAATGTGTTCTATGAAAGTGTGTAACACTCAAGCCAAACACATGAGAGATTAATTTTATGCCCAAACTAAGTGTTATAGAGATTTTAAGAACTCACCTTAGGTCCAAAGATCTGCACTCCAACATTTAGCACACATCTGAAAAAAAAAACCTAAGATGGTTAGATATGAAAATCAATTGTTAAGAGTTTGATTTAACATTGTTGTCTTCAAGACAGTCTTTAAAGATTGATTTATTTGACTCATAAAATCACAATATTAAAATTTTTGGAAAGAATAAATTTTTTAGCCAACATCAAGAAATACCATTTCCCAAAATTACAAGGTCTTATGATTCTATTTAGTTCCTCAACCAATAACCTTTTCAGACTGCAATTTTTCTATCATAAATCAGATTTAAAACACCAAACCCTTCCTAGGGAATCACATATCTTTCTCAAAAAGAATCTAAATGAAACCAAACCAATTTCACAGAAACTATTAATGAATATAGTTTCCAAATATGTAATCCATTTATTTTTTCCATTCATAAATTATTTTCTAAGAGCAAATCATTGTCTGCAACTCCAATGCAGATTATTAAAAACTAGTTCTCACTCAAATGCCTGTAACTTTCACAAATCTGCATAAAAAATGACTCAAACTAAAAAGAAATAAAAGATAATTCATGTATCTTTCCAATGAATATTATTATAGGTCTTGATTCTTCATAATTTGTCCGTACCAGACGTTTCAATCTGACTATATTCAGAGAATCTCAAATCTGCAAATATCCACTTTCACCAAAATGATCATAACTTATTCATTTTTTTATAAAAATGAACCAAACCAAAAGCATGAGAAAGAGGATTCATCATTCTAAATGAGGCTAGAAATTAATCTTTTCTGCCCCAATGTGGGCGCAAAAAATGTGTGATAGAAAATGGTCACACTTCTTTGAATCCTTGCATTCAAGAAGACCTAATAATGAGCTCTCAAATATTGATTCACAGCTCTCTATCTGTGGAGTGCATGAATTTTTATGAGGCCCTCAGATTGACTGAGTTGAACCCATGCAAATACACTACAGAACAAGAGATTCAAGGATGAGAAGCAAGAATACTAATCTCCATTGAATCGTCAAGTTCTTGCATGTAAATGAAATTAATCTATATGATTGCAATGCAAGAAAATAAACTACTTTATTGAAATGGAGATTAAGCTAAAACAATGAAATAATTTAAACTAAAATGCTATGAATATTAATCTATATGTAACTATGCATGCTAAAACAATGATCTCCAAAGCTCCAATGTCGCCAAGAAAACCTACAGCATAACATCGGTATGAAAATTCTAGATCTCTAATTGAGAAGGAGAGGGCTCCTTATATAAGAAATTGTGGAAGATATTGCATCTCCAAGATCAATGTGGGATAAATCCAAAAAGAGGAAATAAAACTCATTTTTTTAGAAAGTGTGGAGAGAAAAGGGATTTTGTTTATTTTTAATTATTTATTTCCCTTTTTTCATCACAAAGAGCTTTAAGAAGATTTTTTTATTTATTTAACAGAATGATTCTCTATTAATTAAATAAGATAACATTATTTAATTAAAAGAGAGATATCATTCTAAATAAGATAAAATTATTTAATTAAAAAAATTTTTAATTAAATAAATTTATTTCATTTAAAAGATATTTCTTTCAATTAAATAAAGTTATTTTATTTATTTAAGACAGAATATTTCTTTTAATTAAATAAAATTATTGAAAGAATCAGGAAAATGATTTTTGTTTTGTTTTTGTTTGATTTATTTCCCTTTCCATCACAAAAGATCTTTTGAGAGGATTTTATTTATTTTAAAAGAATAATTCTCTTTTAATTAAATAAAATAAGGTTATTTAATTAAAAGATGAATATTAATTAAATAAAATAAAATCATTTAATTAAAAAGGGTTTTAATTAAATAAATTTATTTTACTTGAGATATATTACTTTCAATTAAATAAAGTTATTTTATTTATTTAAAATGGATTATTTCTTTTAATTAAATAAAATTATTGATGACATGATTAAACCTTAGGAGATTATTGAAATGATTGATTTGAATATATTGTAAAGCATTGATTCAGAAAATTGATATTTGACAAATTGAATAAATGGGGCCCAAAGTCTAGGCGACCATTTTAGGGTTCATACAGTAAGAACAAATGTTTAGGCCGGCGACCCCATCTATCAACACACGTTTGACTCTATGGTTCTGGATCAAGACTTCTATATGCAAAGGTTGATTATGTGGGTGACTCATGGAGTTGTCATCTTCCTCTGAAAAGGAGATATATTGCGGAGATGTAAGATGTCCAACCATAGTCTGGAACTTGTCTAAATCAAGGTCATCAGGAACATTGGAACTGAGAAAAGCTTTATCGAGAATGGCTCTATGAGCTGGAGATATTCAAAGAAACTCAAACATGGAGATTTTTGCATTAGTGTGTTGGAGTTATTGGACAATGCTATAAGATGTATGCCTTATATCCTTTGCATTGGAAGATTTGGAATCAACCTTCTGTTTAGAAGCAAATGAAAGATTGAAGGGCACCTTAGGGACATTTAATGAATCTGGGATTTGTCCTTTTAGATGCGTTTGAGCTTGTGATCAAGTAACTGCGTTAGCTAAGGAATTATCTTTGTCTCTTCATATGATTGTGATGACATTGCAACTTTCAGAGAGACATGCTTCAACCATATTGATGACATCGTTATTTCCAGGGTAGGCATATTTGACTTTTGCCCCTATATTAGGCTGAGAAGTTGAAACTTCTTGACCATGTTTCATAAATGGTTCTGTGAATGCTGTATGATCATTATTGCTTTGGGATTGTCAATTGTGATGTCTCCACTATTGATAAGATCTTGAATGGTATGCTTCAAGTGGTAGCAATTATTAGTTTTGTGACCTTTACTTCGATGGAAATCATAGAATTTGTTTCCTCTCCACCATTTCAGTTTGGGGTCCTGATCATTTGGTCGGATTGGTGGTAAAGAGATGATGTTATTAGCCAGTAGATTTTTCATAGCTGATTCTAAAGACTCTCCTAGAGGAGTAAACTTTCGATGTTTATCCCATCTTTTGTATTCTGGCTTCTTTTGAGATGGTTCAGAAGAATTTTGCTCTGAAGCTTTAATGGCTTGAGTGCCAAGAGTGATATTGTAGGCTGGTGCCTTTGATGGGGCACGAACAGTATCAACAACACCATCTATGACGATGCCTTTGTTCTTGTTTGAATTTTTGTTCTTGTCTTTAGAACTGGATCCTGATTCATACTTGTCTTTTTGAAGTGTGATTTCTCCTTTTTTCACAAGCACTTTTTCAATTTTGATAGCATTATCTACCATCTTATCAAAAGATGTATGATCTTGCATTTGTAGAGGATAATTGATTTCTAGAACAAGGTTGTTGATGAAGATTTCCAATTTTTCTATTTTTGGAATAGGTCTGGCATATAGAGAGAACTTCTTCCTCCATCTCTTGAGAAATGTTAGGAATGGTTCCCTTGGATATTGCTTGAGATTATAGATATCAATCATGGTAACTGGATGTTGAATATTGTAGGAGTATTGTTGATAAAATAATTTGATCAACTCCTCAAAAGTTTTGATAGTAGAGGGCAGTCTAGAGAACCAATGGATGGCTGCTCCCCCTAGAGATCAAGGGAAGAGACACATCAGATAGGTTGGTTCATGCATGAACTCCATTGATTGTGTACAGAATTCTCTAACATGATCTTGAGGATCTGAGTGTCCATCATACTTATCATACTTCAGCATCTCCACTCTTTTTGGAAAGGGTGGCATGTACAAGTCTTTGTCAAATGGAAAAGGACATAGAGCCTCCATGGAGAACTCTTTGGGCTCCTTCTCTTTTTTGATTTGATTCAGTTTGACTTGTAAAGTATGTATTTGTTTTGTCATAGCTGTGAGTGGAGTTTCTTCCTCATGTGTGATGATAGCTTCGACATTAAAATTAGGAGGAAGCTTAGCTCCTTGATGAGCTAATTGTAAAAAGTATGCTTCTCTATCTTCTTTCAAGAAATGCTTCATCATCCGTTTGAAGTTATCATCATTTTGATATTGAGAAATTTCTTCAGGTGTGGGTTCCTGATCTCCACCATGTTGAGATTGAGCTCTTTGAGAGCCAAAATTTGTCCCTGCTTGAGACATGGTAGGGGTTTGTGGACTCCCTGGATTAGATTGATGAGGGGTATGTTGAGTACCTCCGTGAGTTGATGGAGGAGGTATGTAACCAAATTTCAATTGATAGTTTCCAAGATCATCGTCCTCGTAAAGACCACAATTGATGAGTTTCTCAAGAGTTGGAGTTTGGAGAGTGGTGATAGATTTCTTGTGAGAGGAAGCTCTAGTCTCCACCATTAACCTCAAGTGAAACAAAAGAATAAGATCCAGATAACCGAAGAATGAATTGAATCAAGATGATCAGATGATGCAACCTTGTCAAGGTTTGATTGATTTGAAGATTCGATTAGACATGGATGAAGGATACTATGCCCTGGATGTATGGGTAGGTTCCCAAAAGATAGCAGACAAGATATCACAACACTCAGTCATTTTCATGATTGATTGAAGATTGATAGTTATGACAAGGTTTTGACATGAGATGATAAAGACTCAAATTGATTAAATAGAAGGCTGAATCAGATTCAAAAGGCCACTTTAGGAAAATGATCAGATTCTCAATAGCTACTGCTCTATTCCTGACATGGTGATTTGATCGACAGATTCTGGAAATAGGTTGAAAAAGCTAAATATCTAGCAATTTTGACAATTTTCTGACAACTCTCAAAAATTTCCCAAACAACACTCTACAGACTCATACGATAGTGGGTATGCTATGAAATGACAGTTTTAAAACTCATATGATAGTTTCAAAACTCATACGACAGAGGGTAACCAACGAAATGACAGTTGAAAATTTCATACGACAGTTGCAAGATTTTGACTTTGAGAATTTGCTGGCATGAAAACTTGTACGACACTGGGTACTCAATCATACGATAGATGGGCTATAATGAAATGACACTTTGAGAAAACTCGTATGACTTTCTGACCTCTTGAGATGACTTTTGACTCCAGAAAAGAATTTTACTTCAGATTTTGCAAATTT
This sequence comes from Chamaecyparis obtusa, assembly GCA_027943335.1. Lineage (NCBI taxonomy): Eukaryota > Viridiplantae > Streptophyta > Pinopsida > Cupressales > Cupressaceae > Chamaecyparis > Chamaecyparis obtusa. Next base: position 207,149 of record BSBK01005278.1, on the reverse strand, counting down.
TGAGTTTTCAGATTCGGATTGTTTGCAAATTTCAATGTCCAGATTTGAGAATTGTAATAGATTTGTTCATTTTTAGTAACCAGATAGATAAGCAAGCACACAAAATAGCAAGCAAGTGATTTTAGGCATGTCTGAAAACAATGAACAAGGGAAAAAGCAACCTTGCGCATGAACAATCAAATGACTTATTCATTCTAATCCTCAGAAGCGCTAATTGTGTATGTTCCAAAAATGTTTTGCAATGACGAACATATACCCTAGAAAATAAAAATTTGGCCTTGCTAGGGTTTTTAGTAATGGTTTGACTCTACAACTTTTATGATCCAAAGGGGTGAACTCCAATCCCGGTGCACCAGGGTTTTGACACAGTCTGAAAACTTAATCTTCAGGAGCTGCTAGGGAAATCTGACAACCCAACAATGAACCATACCCATGGAGATTTCTTCCACAAGGACATTTATATAGCGACTGTCACTACCACGGTGAAAATGGCTATTACCGATTGAGGTTCTATCAACATAGTTTACCCTATGAAGGGATTGTCCGCTACGGTTAACCCTCTCTAAAGATGACTCACAATAGTATACCACAAGGGGACTTGGCTCTAGATCCAAGGTTTTTGACACCTTTTCACTTTTAACCCAAACAAAGTAGGTAGATAAATCCGACATGCTAAGACGAAGATTATCTCACCAAGGTCTATGATATCAACCCCACATGATCTATCAACCCCTCCAGAGAGAGAATGTATCAATCAATAAGGGAAGACACACTAACCAATTTTGATTCACCAAAGCTCATGATGTCAACCCCATGTGATCTATCAACCTCTCCTGGGAGAGAATGTATCGATCAATAAGAGAAGATGCACTAACCAAGTTGAATGTGAAATGCACTAAGTATCCTCCCTACCTACAAGGATTATATCATCAAGAAGGATTTCATTGGGAATCCAATCTCTCAAGAATCATGAATAGTGTTCATAGGGCCTAATTACTATATTTTCACAGATATATTTTTGAAAGAAAATCTACCAAAAGTACTCAAAAGAAGAAAAAGGAACACTTAATGCTTAAAGTGAATATGAGGTGAGTCCACAAGGTGGAACAATTAACCTCTCACACAAGCTAAAAATGAGTCCTCAACTTAGAAAACAAGTGAGTTCCAAAAAGCACAAAAAGGGTTGCCTGGTGGAATAATTAACGCTTCTTCCCTGTAGACCCCTCCCCTTTAATGTGGCGCTAATATTGCAACCATGGGGTGAAAATGAGGGGCCGGTGGATTTAGCAAGTCCAATAACCCAAGATAGCAATCTAGATCAATCACAAGTAATCTAAGACTGCCAATAAATACCCAAGGTGTCACAACCTAGTATCAATTATGCAAGTGTGTAAAACAAAAGCATGAAAAGAAGCACTCAAGCTAGACACATGAGGGATTTATTTTAAGTCAAAATTGAAATGTTATCAGATTAAGGAGAATACCTAGAATCCTCGCAACGCGCTTAGTAGATGTTTACCTAATTTTTAGCAATTCTTGCACTTTTTTCCAATCAAACCTAGCAGGAGTCAATAAAAAATAGAGAATTTCAATTGTTAAGATTAGCCGTTAGTCAAAATTTGAAAACCAAATATGACAAACTGCCCTAAAAAATGAAACGACAGTTGAAACTTGATGCCGAAACTCATACAATAGTGGGTCTGTTACAAGACGACAGTCTGAAACTCATACGATAGTGGGTCTATTACTAGATGACAGTCTGAAACTCGTACGACAGTGGGTCTGTTACCAAACGATAGTCTAGAAACTCTTACAACATCGGGTGTATGATGAAATGATAGTTGAACTTCTAGATGATAGTGTGTATAGCCTGGCACAATTCTTGATCCAATAGACTGTCGTACGATAGTGGGTTCAGTGGGAAATGACTTTTGTCAAAAACTCGTATGAAGATTGTACGGATAAAAAATAACAATCATATTTTTGCATAGAAACCAAGGAGAAAAAGATAGAAATTGATAGAATTGAATTGGAAACCTGTTTCAGGGCCCCATGGTGGGTGCCAAAAATGTGTGTGTGAAAATTGTACCTGATCTGTAGACACAACACTTTAGTAAAACATTAGAGGTTAGCTATAATAAAATCATGCAAAATTAAAATCTAATCTAACCAAGTGATCTACTACCTTCTAATAGGTGTGAGATTGATGTTCTTAGATTGCTATCGAGATCAGTGAGCTAGACGACACCTAAATAAAGGATTTGAATGCAAAAGATGGATATGGAATATGAATGCAATTAATCTATTTTTTTATATTTTAGATGTAATGATATGATGAAAACTAATATGAATCTATGCTAATCTGAAAATTGATCTATGATATGCTAATCTAGAAATAATATGATATGAATAAAAACCAAATTGATCTCACAATAGCCTTGATTCGCAATAAGCTTTGATTCTTCATCCTCCAATTCGACAACGCGAGGATGCAAAAATATGAGAGATTTGAGATGAGTTGAGGCTTTTAATTTATAGAAATCCAGGGCTTTGAGGATGCATGAAAAAAGCCATAAATCACTCAAATAACTCAGGTTGATTTTTGAGTTATTTTTAAATAAAGAATAATTAACTCACAAAAACATGCAAATCATGCAAAAACAACTTTTTAACTCAAATTAGAAGTTTAGATCAACTTTAAAACTCAAAAATAATGTTGAGTTCCAAAAAGTCAATAACTTGCATTGATTTTCTGATTTGGAGTTTAACTGTTCTTTGATTGTGCATGATTTATTATGAATTAATAAATAAATAAAGTGATTTATTCTCAACTTAACTGATTTTTGAAATTAAATAATTGATTTATGGGTTAATCAATCATTTAATCATATTTTTATTCAAAAATAATATCATTAAATATGACAACTTGCTTTTATTAATTTAATCAATTAATAATAGGAATTTTGATTTATTGTCAAATTTAAATAATATTATTTAGGAATAAATATAATTAAATTTAATTAAATAATTAAGTGGCATAATTAAATCCAATTAATTAAATATGAAAATATTCAATTAATCAAACTTAGGATAAATGTGATTTATCACCAAATAATTATAAAATTAAAGATAATTATGATAAATAGGAATATTGCTAGGAATATTCCCCGATGCAGAATTTAAGATAATCAATTAGGATTCGATGATGTTTAGATGTGCCTTAGATTAGGACTTCGATGTTGATTTCATTCGATTTGTAGATGTAGGAGGTTAATGAACTTATCGCCCATTTTTGGGGTATTACAAATACAAGTCTAGACTTAACTCTGCCTTTACATGATGGCTCAGTCGCAGTGATGACTAACCAACATTGCATAGAAAATGACTAAGTGTAAGACACTAATAGATAATAAAAATTAGGGATCAACAATCTCCCCCTTTGACATTAGTGGAAAAAAAACTTTGTCATGACATTTACATTACAACAAGAGTACTTAGTAATATGAATACTCCCCCTAAGACTTTGACTCGATCTTCAAAAGATTCTACATATATATACATAAGACTCTTTTTGACATACAACTAAATATATACATTAAAAAATAGTATGTCATACCATTCTATTATTCTCAATGTATTTTGTATGTGACATTTCCTTGCCATTATTCATTTCATGTCATTTTCTCATGTCATTTCTCCTGTTTCTACTTTTCATGTCATTGACATGTCATTTTCCCCTTGTTTTTGTCACTTGAAGTTGTTGGGGTGTAGGCGTATTGAAATATTTATCCAAAAATGGTTTATGAAGATGCATTACCATACCTAATGCATTGTCCTATCTGGACCTGACAGAATCCAAAACCTATATCTTTATTTCTAGCTTGACAACTAGAGAAACTAAGCTTTCGACAATAGAGAGATGAGGGTCTCTCTGTACTAACTCCTTTTCCATTGCTAATTCCTTTTTCATAAGCTCCAGATGAGGTGTTAACATCATTTTTATGGAAATTATCCTAGCTCTTATTCTTCCAGCATTAGCCATCAGCTTGGCTAGTCTTCCCCATGCATGAAGTAGTCTAGTGAAGTGGATGGAGCTAGAGCTTGCATCCATACTCAGTGAATGACCAGTGGACTTTAAGTCTAATTGCAGTTTGTAATTAACTCTTGATTATCCTTAGTGAACCCTTCTACATTACATAAATTTTTATATAGAGAATGAACATTCTATACAACTTCCTCTAAGTTAGTCATTAAGGTAGAAAATTATACCCATTTTACTGCTATTTTAGTGGAAACCTTTTCCAGCACTTTGGTCTCAAACTTTCTCTCAGACCACTGCATAAGCTTTTCATTTGCCTCACTGTCATCACTATTCACCTTCTTAAAAATTTGTACTAGCTAATCCAAGATAGGTGCTGAATCATTCACATCCTCCATTTCAAAATATTCAATAAATATACCTTTAATCTCATGCAAGACTTGTTTCTACTGATGCTCTCCTCTCAACTCTTCTTTCTTTCTCTTCTTCTTCAAGAGATCTCGCAATAATTGCATTTTCTCACAGGTTAAGTTATTAGTGTCCCTCTTACGAATCACTATAACTTCATCGAGTGTAACTTGTGTTCCAGGTGATTTCTCCATCTTCTTTTGTGATTTCTTCCTCAGTGTATTCCCACTCGACAACTGTATTAGGGATTTTATGGCCTCTTGTTCCTTAGGCTCTGGTTTTTCCTTTGGTGCTTCTTCTTCATCCTTCTTCTTTTCCTCCACATGAGGACTTTTTAATACTAATGCAAACTTATCTTCTTGATCCTTTGGGCTTTCCTCTACTTATTCTTTATTTTCTTCCTCAACAGGTGCATTCTCAGTTGTGATTGCTGACTTGTCCTATTTCTCGGCACTGGTACTTTGTGAGGCTTTGGTTCAACTATAACTGTATGAGAGATTATAGGTGTAGTGTCCATATTTGATGTACTCTCAATCCTTGGATAATCTTTTACATGAATTAATAATGGATTGGTGCTCGGTAGAAACTTATCTGAGGTTGTCTTGGTAAGTATTTGTTTCTGAATTTCTTCCTTAGTTAATACATTTGTTTTTATTGGGGTATCCTCAGTAATATCCACAATTGTGATCACATCCCATGATTCACTAACTTCTATCTTATTTCCTACTTCTTCCTCTAAATTTTTTGGTTCATCAATATCTTCCTTGTTATCTAACTCTAGTTGACTGGATGTACCTTCACTCAATTGTGAAGTCTTCTCAGTGATTAGTCCAACAATAATTTTCCAAAACCTTGTGCTCCATTGTACATCTTCAACTTTGTGTTGTAGAATAGAATATGCCTAGAGCTTGGGTACAAACCTATTCCTATACTACTCCATATATTGCTTTATGTATTGTGGGGCTAGATCTGGCATGATCTATGCTAGAGTTGTCTCCCTTATCTATTTTTTAGTTATCATGGCATATTTTCATTTTTTATCAATTATCTTATATAAATTTTTAGGGATGATATTCCCCATTTGTAAAGGCATCATTTTGAATTTACATATCATATCAAGCATTTCCTCCTCAACTTTCTCTTTGTCTTCACTAATGAGCTTATCAAATTTTATTTGTTTGAAGCATGCTAATCCAATAGTGCTCTTGATATTGTGGCATATTTTATCCACAATAAATTTTCATCTTTGTGATGATGCTTTCACCTTTGTATTCTCATCAGTATATATCTCTTCATCACCATCATCTTTCTCCAAAATTAGCTTCCTTCTTGGTTTCTTTCTGAGATTACTCAACACAACCTTAGTTTGTACTAGTTCCCTTTTTCCTGATGTCGATGTCTTCTTTTGTGGCTCAACAACTATGATAGTAGAAGCTACCCTTTTTCTTGGTCTAAGTACTACAAGAGGAGTGAGATTAGGTTTTTACAATTGTCTTTTTATTGTCTTAGCAATTGATGCCTTTTAGCCCTTCTTTGTGATTTCAGTCTCCTCCTCATCACTTCCTTCAGAATCACTAGTCTTGTCTTCTCCTAACCCTTGTGTAAGCTAAAGAGGTGAATTTTCCTCTTCTCCTTCTCCTAGCATCTTTTCTAGGTTCATAATCAATTTCTTTCTCTTTCTCTCCATGGTGGCTTACTTCAACCCCATGGTTATCTTAGAAACCAATGTAAAATAAATCATTGGAAGATTCAGTTCCTCATATACATTCTTTGCTTAGTTTGAAGTAGTATGATCACTTGATCCATTGGATTGGGTGACCTCAAGTTCACTAGCTCCACTATTGCTTGCTTACTCTTTCTTTTTCCATGTCTTATTCATCTAGTTCCTCATATGTTCAGTAGTCTCTTCATTCTTTACTTTTTCATTTCTCAGTGCATGTGCTTTGCAGTCTCTCTTTATGTGACCAATCTTATTACATTTGTAACATACCAGACTTCCACTCATCCAACTCTTGGATTTGCCTCTAAAATGTGTCTTCAAATAGTTTACTCCAATATGACCATATTCTCCACAATAATGACAACTATACCATGTATTGCAGTCCCAATTATATGTGTTACCCTTCCTAGGTCCTTTGTTCTATTTATTGGATGTCCACTTAGCTTTGGATCTACACTATTGTGCTCTATGTCCATATTTTTTATAGTTAAAACAATGTCCTAGAAATCTAGGTGAAGTAGGTGGATTACTGACCTTTGGCCTGCATTCATGTGCTTGATGTCCATGTTTCTTGCAATTGAAATAATTTCCAGTAAAATTTGGTTTAGGATTGGACTTACCATTTTTGCTTATGTGGATGTTCGATGTGTGTCTTATATTTCCACAATGATGGCATGTAGGTTTCTTGATCTTTGTCTTTTCATTCCTTTGTTCTCCACTCTTTGATGATTCTCCTTCTTCAGTGGATGATAGGTGCTCATCATGTCCAAGTACAGAAGTATCACTAGATCTTCTTGGTGACCTTAATAGTTCTTCAAAGTATTTCACAACTTCATTTGGTTTGTTCATCCTTTCATTGAGTTCCTTTTCAGATCTTAGTTCATTCTTTAGCTGATTAATTTCTAATCTCAGATTTGTGATTTCCATGTCTTTCCTACTCAACTCTTGATTAACAAGTAGCAGTTGAATCACCATGTCCAATTGATTTTTTTTCAGCCTTTGCATGTCACATGTCCTTTCATCAAGTCTTATAGATATTTTTCTACTATCTTCTTCAACCACTGTCTTTCCTTCTTCAACTTTCTTTTTCTGTTCAACTACTTCACAAAATCTTATTGATTGTATTTCCTGTTCTCTCTTCAATTTTATGATGTCCTCACTCAGTATGTTTTTTTTCTCTAGAAGATCTATTATAGCTTTGTCACTTTCAATAGAATTACCACTTTCAAATAGACCTCTAGTATCATCTTCTTGGTATTGTGTTTCATTCTATTGAATTTCCAATTCTCTCCTTCTGCTTAAGGATTTCTTCAATTCACCTCTAGTTGCTACAAGCTGATGTAATGCAAGTTGAATGTCAATCTTCTGATTCTCTATAATCTTTCCCAACTTGTAGATGTCCATTTCCAAGACCTTAACTCACAAGTGATTATACTTCTTTTAAGAGACTTAGCTCTGATACCAATTGTAGGAAATCTAATATGGGAAGTAAGATACTAAGAGGGGGGGTGAATCATTTATCTACCAATTGTTTCACTTTGACATAAATTACACTTGCATATCTTAAACAACAAATTAAAAATTGAAATAGATATAACATTCTAATCTTCATCCATGAAAATAAAACTCATAACACAAATATTTTGGTTACCCAAAAACCCTTGAAAGGTAAAACTGGGGTGGGGATGACACCCATAAATCTTCACTACTACAGTATTAAAGTTTTCCTGTTAGGGCTACAATGTTTGATCATAAACTAATGATCTACTCTGTGAGGGGTCTGCCCTATTAAGAGCTTAAAAAATTATTCAATCTACCTTGGTAAAAGGATTTAAAATTACAACAAAGTAAGCACTCAGTTAAGAGATTTACATAAACATGTTAGGACCACTCTATTAAGAGATTTACCTTGATTCACCTATTAAAATGTCTCAGTACCTAATCCTTCAGTTTGCACTGTGATGCTGATAACAGATCTTGTCCTTTCAATACTAGTTTGATCTCCTCAATCAAATATATCTCTGTTATGCCCTTCATTTCTTTGCTCAGTCACTCTAACTGATCTCTACCTATATCAAAATAATTCTTTTGTTCTGTATATGAGATCCCCTTCATTCCACATACTACATTTTAGGGTTTAAGATCTCATCTTATATAGACAACTAAACAAACTCCTTGATCAAGATCAATAATCTAGATTATCTACTTATGTCGCTTAAGCATTCCCTAAATCTAATGGGCTACATAGATTGTTAGGAATGGGAACACTGAGAGGCGGGGGGGGTTGAATCAGTGTTCACTGAATTAAATATTTTTTCTTAGCTCTTTAATCTTAACTTGAATGCTTAAGTACTAAAATGAACATTAACATAAACAACATAAAAGAACACAACACATAACACCAATATGGTTATGGGGAAACCCAAATAGGTAAAAACCTTGATGGGAATTTACACTTACTAATATTCTGTACTAGTGTTTTATGATCCTTGTTAGAAGATCCTTAACCTTGTTAGGAGTTTCTTTACAATATATTTGGTATAGTGACCTGGTCAAGCGTCAGACCCTGTTAGGAGTCTTTTACAATAACCCTATTAGGGGTATGGACTTGCTATCCTAGAGCTCACTACTCAAATGGTGAAGGCTACAATCTTCTGATCTTAGATACACACTATATCTGCTAGATGAACTAGCACTGTGACACTACTTGTTTGATCAGTTCCTTTGATGCGCTGATGCTTTGACCTCTTGCAAATCTCTAATACATCTTATCAACTCTTTGCACACTTTTTCTCTTCTTATTTCAACTCTACAATAACTCTCATGCCTAATTACAATGGCACATCTAATATTTATATGCACATATAAAACAAATAACTAGGTCAGCCCTTTAACCGATTACATACACCACTTCCAATTGAATTGGCTCAAGCGTGTTTACAAAAAAAGTTAATTATATGTCTACACCTTAATTATAATAGGCACATACCCTTTACAACATGATAATATAACCGCTAACCAAAAATACCAACAGTCGGCTACTTGCACTGGTATTTTATGGTATTCACTATCTGTGCAACTTGAACTCTCTATATCTTTCTCATACTGAATCTTCTAATCATGCACTATTAGATGTAGCATGAATATGGTCTTACCAACTTAACTTCTAGGGTGCATACCATAATTCTGTCATATGCATGTGTGCCGACACTTTGATTACATAGGGATTAATGATTACAATTATAAAGCATAATCACCTCTGTGATTCCGTCAACAAACATTAAATATTGTATAGATGTCGGCCAAAATGGTTTACTTAAGTTTTTGTTCTATTACAAACACAAATGTCAAATCTGGATTGCTCAACATATTAAGTATCTGACACTCGGTATTAACTGTTCTTCATATACTGGTGCTCGACATTGACACTCCTATACAACTCGACATAAACTTCTTGGCTATTACTAAAGTACTCGGTGACCTCTGACTTGCTCGACAATAACTACTACTTGGTAAATGTACAAGATACAAGTCTAGACATAACTCATCCTTTACATGATGGCTCGATTGCAATGATGACCGACCAACATTGCATAGAAAATGACTAAGTGTAAGCCACTAATAGACAACAAAACTTAGGGATCAATAGATATGGAGATCAGGTTTTGCTTGATTGCTAGTACAAATAATATACCTTTTAATTGTAGAGAGGTTCATGAGTTTAGGTGTATAGTGCATGTTCTAATTCCTCTCACTAGATAATTTGAATCATCTCCAAAAGTAACTTCTTCATCTAAATTTTCCTCCAAGTTATCTAGATGTTCTCTAAATATAGTGATATGGCATGAAACACCACTATCAACTATCCAAGTGTTATGAATAGCGGTCACTTGATTTGAAAAGGCTCAATAGAATACAAATCCATTTGAATTTTTACTAACTTCAAAAATAGAGGCATGAGGCTTAGGCCTATCAAGGCATTTAATTGCATAGTGACCATATTTGTCACATCTATAACATTGTATCTTGGACATATCCATCTTTCTTTTGGATGTAAATTTTCCATTTGTTCCTTTATCTTTCTTTCTTTTGAAGTTTCCCTTCTTACTCTTCTTGTGGGAAAGAGAGTTAGAATATGTATATCTTTGTTCGTGGAGTTGTGTCCAATCTCTCTTGTGATTAACCTTGAATCTTCTTGAATGCAATCAATTTTTAATCGATCAAACTTAAGAAATTTTTATCGAGCACTTATCCCTTGAATAAATTCTTGTTGGATATTGCTAATGCATGGGGTGGTGATTGATACATTTATATGTTTAATCACTACGTTAGTCAATGGGCATTCATACTGTTGTCATTTTTGGTTTGTCACTGATGTCAACATATGTATCTATGAAGAGTACAGGCTGAGTATGATAGTGTACAGACATTGTACAAATGTTTTAGATCGTGCGAAGATAGATGAGAGTACAAGAAGATGTTGTGATCTTATATCTAAGATTGCATCATGTAATGTTGCATATTGGGAGAGTTACAAATGTTTTGGTGAAGATTGGTTCCTGGAGTGACAGTGTAAGCTGATAGAGTGAGTCTCTATGTTTTTGGTATATATTATAGATGATATGGATTAGGTTTATGTGAGCTTAGTATATGAAAGATAAGGCACTGATGGATGTTCATTGGTCAGCGCAAGGTATAGAATGTTGGATGACATCAATTGTGGCATGTGATCTGGAGAAGACTTATTTTGGAGCTAACTTCAGAGGTGTAGTGTGAATTTTGTTTGGAAAATGTAAATTAAGGATGTTGATCCTTAATTATTGTAATAGAATCATTGAGTACTTGTTTCAGGTACCATATGTATCTTAGCAAGAGTTTATGTAATTAGGAAAGCCTAATGGGCCGACCTGATCATGTAGAATGTAATAGGGTATATATGTAAGATCTTTTCCTTGGAAAATGTATGGTGAGAATATATGTGATATGAAAGGAATTGAAAGAGTTGTGAGCTTGTGTCTACTAGATGTAGAGCAAAGGAAAACTGGTGAACTTCATTGGAACTAATCAAGTAAAGATAGTTGATGTCAAATAGTTCAAAATATTGCATATTTCTTCATATACAATTGTTGCGAACAATGAGTTCTGAAGGTGGATTTAACCTTCTTTGGGCAGTAAGCTTTGGCAGTGAGCCCACCCTTCTTTCTTGACTCCTAAAAGGGTTTGTCCTATAACAAGGCTTGTGTACTATAATGTTTCAATAAGCTCCTAATGGGGCTAAATCTTATAACAAGGATACTATACTCTCAGTACATCATTTGTGGGTGCTAATCCCCACCGGGGTTTTTACCTTTAACAAGGTTTCCCCAAGACCAAAATATTATGTTGTTGTATTGACATTCATTGTGTTCATTGGATCTGATATTACTGCTATTCAAAGTTTAAAGTTTAATAATCTTCCATACAACTAATTCACCCCCCCCTCTCAGTTGTAATATGGACTTTTATACCTAACAATTGGTATTAGAGCTACTGGTCCTTAGAGAGAAATCTTGATGACTTGAGGTGATCTTGGAGATGGTGTTCTATAGGAAGGATAGTCTAAAATTTGATCTTGAAACATTTGATAGTTGGAAGAACAAGATGAGAACTCATTTGTTTTGTTTAGTCATTGACTACTGGTCGATTACAAAGAATAAGGTAGCTATAAAATATGATAATGACTTACCATCAGCTACTGAAGATGAGAAGAAAATATTTTCACTTAACATGATTGGAAGGGAAGCATTGATCAGCGCACTCTCTAAAGGAGAATTTACTGAAGTTAAAGACTTGGATTCGGCATACCAGATTTGGGAAAGATTAGAAGCACTATATAAAGGAGACAAGTATACTAAGCAAGCGAACTTACTAAACTAGAAAAAAAAGATGGAGAAGCTACAAATGAATGAGGATGAAAGCATTAGGGCTTATGTCCAAAGGGTTACAGAAGTTTTAGTTGGAATCAAAAACTATGGAGGCACTTATGATGAAGAAGAAGTTGTCACGAAGATTCTTAGATCATTGACACTGTTATGCCATTTTCCTATCATTGCAAAAAATCCAAAGAAAATGGTCTTATCCTGTGAAAATCCTAAGAAATTTTCATGCCCTAGATGCAACCCAGTTTTGATCTGCGAAGAAGATGTATAATGTTTTATGGCTTGCACCCTTAGCCAAGGGTAGTTTGTGGTGTGTGCAAGGTTTAGTCAAAAGCACATGTGCTGAAATGCAAAAAATAGAAAGATATAGAAATTTTAAGGTATGAGAAATAGGGTTTATCCATGAATAATGGTTTCCAAAATTGTCTAAGTCCAAAAACCCTAGCCATTTCTATCTCTCCGTTACCTTTTTCCTGGCCACTTAAATCCTTTTACCTATAGATGCTTTATTGTATTTGCTAGTTCTCTAAGTTCCTGGGCGTTTAGTCATTTCATTTGGTGATTCAATGGGTAGTTATATTCTCCTTCCATTGCTCATTCTCCAGATATCTAGTCAAGGCAGGAAGCTTTCAGAGATCAAATATGGACCGTAGATGTAGATTTGGATCGACGGTAGTCGCTAATTCTCCTGATATAACCCAAGATAAAGAATGTATCTAGCGACTTTGAGATTTCTTTGTTGACATGATATCCTGTTCTAACCTTGGTCAAGACAAATTTTTGGCGATTATGAGTTTTCTTTATTCACCGATTCTCCAAATAGTCCCGGGTTAAGTCAAAGGCAAGTCGGGATTTTCTCATTGTCGCTGAATTGCTTGATAAAAGGTGAGTTAATTTTAAAGGCTCAACAATTCAGTGATAGTCATTGATATGAGATAGGATCAATAGATAGTGTTTAATCTCTTCATGGGCTTGAGTTAAGATATTCTTTTGGTGACTTAAAGATTAAAGGCATTCACTCATTCTCTGGATCTAACCATGGTCAGAAATAACCTTCAACGACTAGGAGATTTCTTTTTTTGCATATTCACTGGATAGAGATGAGTTAGGTTGTAGGGTTATAAGGTATTCAAAGAATTAATGAGGACTAAAAGATGAAGACAAGATCAATGGATGGTGTGTGTTTGCTTAACAGAACCCAGAGTTAAAGAAATTTTTGGTGATTTAGCGAATACAATGTTCGCGTGATCTCTAAACAAAAGATGAGTTAAGTCAAACCTTAGTGAATGGGAGATTTCTTGAGTCACTAAATTGCTGGATAGAGGTTGGGTTAAAGGTAAAGAGCATTCTAAGATTAAATCTAGCCCATTGATGTAGATAGATCGGGTGGTGGTCACGTATTCTCTAAATGTAACAATGAGTCAAGAAAAGATTATGAGATCTAGCAAATTATTTTTTTGCATGATCTCTAGACCAGACCCAGGTTAAGTAAAATATGTTGCTCCCTAGTGAATGCCTTCAGTCTCCAGTTCACCAAATGACTTAAGGTCAAGGGTTACTTGTCATGGTCAAGATAAAGGTAGTACAAGTCAAGAAAGATCTGACAGTGGTCATGTTGCCACAAAGGAAATGTGAATGAAAGATAGTCATTGCGGGATTGTGACAACCGTTTGATGGAAAGATCAATGAAGTAGTGGGTCTAGTTGCCAGGTGTGCTAACGTGCTCTTTTCTGATTGGTTTTCAAAATTACTGATGTGGCCAGATAATTTTTAAGGGTTTAGTTGACTATTGCCAAATTATGTGGACCATCCGATGTGAAGAGAAAGGTTAGAGATCAATGGTTGTATTTTAAACCTGATTGATTGACCGTTGATTCCAATAATTTGAATTGTTAAGGGTTTTTTAGATAGTAAAGGACTAGTTATTTAATGCTTGGTCGACCAATCTACCTGATTTGATCTTGTACACTGTCATAGTATGGTCCAAAAATGTTGCTTGTCTGCAGGGATGTCCATGCCGTGAAAAAATAAGTGAATCAGTCATGCCAATCATGATGTAGGAAAAGAAAACAGGGAGTTAAATGATGCAATTTATAGACTCTAATGTACCAATCAGGATTTTGGCCATAAATGAAGATCAAATTTGGACCTGATTGCTTTGGATTTCCTGGCATGTCTTGTCTGCATTAGTTTGCCTATTTTCTAGATTGATGAAAGTGGTTGAAAACCCTAGTTCTTCCCTAGCTATTTGAAGCTTGTTGCATCCTTTCTTGAGGATTCCAAGATAGCTAGTGACTATATATAGCAGTCTGATGTATTTTTCAAGGATGGTGAAATTGGTAACTAAATAGAGAGAGCTTAGATCTAGGGTTTGGTTCTAGCATTTTGTCATTTTTCAATGTATTGATATTGAAATTTTTAATGAGAATACACTTGAATTCCATCTTAGATTTGTGAATGTCTTCTTGTTTTGATCTTGGATTCTTATATGTTAATGTTGCAAGGTAGGTTAATATATGGTTTACAAAGTAAATTGTGAAGTTTGTCTGAATGTGAGAGTGAGAGGAATAATAGGAAAAACACTTATTCTAGATTTGGGTGTGTTTGAGTTAAGTTTTCTGTTGAGGTATATTGTATTTGATTCTTTTCCCTAGGATAAGATACTGGTCTACTCTCAGGAAGCAGTTATTCATCATCAACCAACCTATAAATGATAAAATCTTTAAATCAATGTGTCAAGGAAATTAATGCTTAATATTTGATGATTCCTTTAAGAAGTGAATCCAAGGTACACCCTCCTGAGCACTAAGGCTCAAAGTGTAGGGGGACTAATATCCTAGTCCTTGTTAATTGGCCCTTTTTCTGGTCAGATTTGGAGTGGGTTACAAGAGTCAAAGACATTTATTTGTCAATCATATTGTAAATCTGCAAGTAGAAAGAAAAGGAACCAACAAAATGGTGACTCTATTGGGGAGAGTATAAAGGAAAAATAATTTTAGCAAGAATCCTATGTTTCTCCTATCTCAATCTGCATTGTTCTTTTAGATTTTCAAGCTTTGTCTGCAAAAAATTTTCCCATTAAAAGTGGGTGGCAACTCAAAGGGTTAGAACCAATGTGTATACAAGTCACAAACCATGGATAAAAGAGACAACACAAGGGCTTATGTCAGGAGACACCCAGAGGTTACTTTAGAAGAATTACCTAGGTCAGGGAAGAAAAGTTGGCTTAGAAAAGATGGAGAGTCTACTAGTGCCCTTGTACGAGAAAAAAATAATGCTAGAAATAGGGCACAACACATTTCTTTTGATGAGGATGAATCAAAGTATAAAAGTTCTAAATCTAATAGTGGATGCTCTAGAGATAATTTTTATGATACCCTAGAAGTACTATTTCAAGATAAAGTATCACGACTTGCAGATCAGAATATGTAGGCAAGAGAAAGGGGTTTTGGGCTAGATTTGCATCTGGATGAGGACATGTTTAGAAGGAAACCCATGGAACCAAGATGGGTCAATTTCCCATATCAAAGTCTCACTGATATGGATGTATCATAAAGCTCTAAAGATGTTATGATAAACCCAAATGATTTGGGTGCATTGAGATTACAATTAGTAGAGTAAGATGCAATATACAAAAGGTTACAGAAGGAAATAGAGGCTGAGACTATAAATGCATTAATGGAGAGAGACTCTCTACTTAGAAAAATTAATGAATTAAAGGAGAGAAATTAAATATTTGCCTCTACTCCTAAATTTTTGTAGCATGATCTCTTTGGTGACCTTCTTGCTTTGAGAAGTGAGAAGGAATGTTTGTTGCAGGACCATGAGTTTGAACAAGAGGGCCCTGTGATTAAACAAGTCCAAAGTTATGCTTCTCAACCTAAAGATAAAAATGAAAGTGAAACTACCAGACCTATTGTTGTTAATGAAAAGGGGAAAAAAAATAATATGGTTGGGATTCAAATAAATGAGCCTGTGGAAAGACCGAAAGTCCCACCACCTATTTCAAGTGAAGATATAGATATGGAGAAGAAAAGGAAGGAAAGAGATGATCTAGAAAGGGAATTGGAGAAGGCTGAAGTTGAAGCCTCTATTGCAGAAATAAGAAGGAAGATCCAGTTCTTGAAGGCTTCATCCATAAACACTCTTGGACCATCTACTATTGAAATAGGTATGTCATCTACAATTTCTAATACTATTCCACTTGGTAATGTTACTACTCATAATCCACTTTCTACTTCATCTACCAAGTTAAATGTTGACCCTAAACAATAGTCAAGTGTACAAGTAGGTGGAAATATAGATGTGAATGTTGGTTCCAATGGAAATACTGGTCTAAGTTTTCAAAGAAGACCTATGCAATTAGAAGGGTATAGGCAAATTAGCTTTGATGGAATACCAGGTTACCCAAATGCTTTCCTAGCTGATATAAGAGATAAGGTAACCAAATTTGATGGTAATAATGCCATTATTGTGAAGAAAACCTTAGGTTTTTTGTTGATATGCTAAATGACTATGAAATTGAGCATGATGATGTAGTCATGAAACTATTTGTTCAGTCTTTAGTGGAAGATGCTAGAGACTGGTTCAAAAGACTCCCTGACCATTGTATTGATACATGGGATGCTTTTGAAAAATGCTTCAAGGAGAAATATGGTGATAAGATTAATGCCAGTTTCATGCTAAATGAATTTAACACCATAAGGAAGAATCAGAATGAGGCTGCAGCTGAGTTCAACATGAGATTTCAGAAGGGTATGCAAAATTTGTTTCAAGTTATGAGATTAGATGACAATGTTTGTCTGACCACATACTTCAATGGCTTTGATGGAAAGATGGGATATTTATTGAGAGACAAAGAACCAAGAACTCTTAGAGATGCCTTTAGAATTGTTGTCAACATTGAGAATAATATGAAAATGTCTAGAAAATTGGGTGGTAAAAGAGATGATCCTAAGTTGTTCAGAGACAAAAAATATAAAAGGGATAATGAAAGAAATGTTGAAAATAAGAAGCAAGAAGAATAAAAGTTGGACAAAGTGCTGAATGCACTGAAGGACTTCAAAGAACCTAGTAACATAAATGATAAGGTTTCTACTGCAAAAAAGCCTCACTTCAATAATAACTTCAATAGGTAGAATAGACTGCAAAATTACCCTTACAACACCCAATGGAAGGATGGAAAACCTATTGTCCCTACTACAAAATGAAATAATGAAAAAGTTATCCCTGATCCTTTACAAAAGGCTTCTGTAAATGTAATGGAGGATACACCATGGTGTATGGCCTTCCAATCTCCTCATTTTGTAGAACATTGTGTGGTTGCACAGTCCATGTTTGCATACCAAAATGATGAAGCTAAAGAACTTGATCAAGAAGAACTAATGATGATATTGGGTGTAACATGACTACTTCATATTTGGGACATGAAGATGTTTATGATATTGATGAAGAAACTGATGTGTGTTTGAAAAGACACAATAAAGCATTATTCCATCAAGAAGTCTTTTTTGATGATGAAGACATTGATGAAAAGAGATCTAACATGAAATTTTCCTTAGAGAAAGTGAATTTGAGAAGACCTTCAATAGAGGAAATTTCTAGGATCACTGCAGAGATGGTAGCCCAAGTGCAGACTAGAAGCATGGCAATAAATGATACCACTGGCAAAGTTGTAGGAATGTTTATAAACAACACTAGTTCCAAGGGACCCACATGAAACAAATCAAAAGATGATTACTTAGTGAAGTTTAAAAATGTAAAGGGTAAGAAGTGGGAGCCAAAGGGAGTTGGAGCTGTGAAGATGTCTATTATTCATGATAGAGACAATCAAAAGGAAGTTGAGAAGCTAGTTAGTACAATGGCTACAACTGAGAAAATGAAGGTGACAACTACAACTGACGTATCTGAGAAACAAAAGGATAGTAGAGCGGTGCAGATTGAGATTCCTTCCTCTGCCCTTGTTGATATGTTGGTTGTATTGTCTCAGATAACTATCAAGGTTCCTTTGTCATAATTATTGAGAATCCCTAAACATAAGGATAGGGCTCTAGCATGGGTAGATAATGTTTGTGACAATAATGTTGCTTGTAATGCTAATGAGTCCTAGGCTAAAGTTATGAAAGAAGTGGAAGTTCAAGGAATGGTATCTCAATTACCACCTATATACTTGGACAATTCTATCAATGCTAGCCTTGAAAACATAGATCCATTATTCTTAAGTGTCATAGTGAATGGAATGACATTAAGGAATTGCATGATTGATTCAAGTACCTCAAAAAATGTCATGCCTTTTAAGATCATGGAAAAGTTGGGCCTTAAGGTTGATACAGTCCAAGAAAGATGTTGTGCAATGGACCAAAGAGAAGTGCCAATTATTGGGACTATAAATACATTTCCTTATAAATTGGCAGCCTATCCAGAAAAAGAAATGACCATGAGTGCCTTGATGGTAGATATTCCTCCTCATTATGGGATGCTATTTGTAATACCCCAAAAATGGGCTATAGGTTCATTTACCTCCTACATCTTCAAATCGAATGAAATTGATATCAAAGTCCTAACTTAAGGCACATTTGCACATTATCGAATCATAATTGATTTTATCCTAATTCTGCATCGGAGAATATTCCTAGCAATATTCTTATTTATCTTAATTATCTTTGGTTTAATAATTATTTGACGATAAATATTATTTATCCTAAAGTTTGATTAATTGAATATTCTAAATATTTAATTAATCATATTTAATACTACCACTTAACTATTTAATTAAATTTAATTAAATTTATTCCTAAATTGTATTATTTAATTTTGATAATAAATCCAAAATCTCATGACTAATTGATTAAATTCTTATTTAAATTGTCAATTTTTAATAATATAGTTTTAGAATAAAGTTTGATTTAATAATTGATTAACCCATAAATCAATTGTTTTAATTCAAAAATCAGTTAAGTTGAGAATAAATCACTTTATTTTTAAATTAATTTATAATTAAATCATGCACAATCAGAAAAGCATGCAACTAGAAATTAGCAATCAATTTTAAAAATTGAAACTCAACATCTGATGATGAGTTGAAATTTGATCTAAAACTCTATTTTGAGTAAAACACTACTTTTGCATGATTTTTGTGAGTTAATAATCTCTAATTTCCTGATAACTCAAAAATCAACCTAAGTTTATCAAGAGTGATTTATGGCTTTTCTCCTGCATTCTCAAAGCCCTAGATTTCTATAAAATCAAGGCTCAGCTCTTCATTTTCATCAACACTCGAATTTGCACAATTAATTTGGCAAATTGGCGATTGAAGGATTAAGCACTTGTGATAGATGATTTGTGAGATCTTTCATAGTTGATCATAGTTTTTGCATAGTTTCATATCATTCATAGCATTCTTAGACTAAATCCGCATTTAGTTTCAATCATATAGCTTTGATTCATACAATTTTTCATATTATTGCACAGAAAATACTAAAATATAAAATAAATTGCATTCATACAGTCTTTCATTCTTTTGCATTCAAATCCTTTGTATAGGTGTTGCGTTGTCACTAATCTCGATTCCAATCTGAGAACATCATACTAGCACCTACTAGAAGGCAGTAAATCACCTGGTTAGCATAGTTTCAATTATTTGTCAGATTTCAATTTTTGCTAACCTCTAATGTTTTACTGAAGTGTTGTGTCTAACACTAGGTACAAAATTCACACACACATTTCTGGCACCCACCATGGGGCCTTGAAATGGGTTTCCATCTCTTCTATTTCACTTCTATCTATTTTTCTGTCATTTTCTGGTCGATTCTACGATTGCATTCTCTGTCCGTACATTTTTCATATGACTTTTGTCAGAAATTCATACCAGGAAGACCCCACTATCGTACGATAGTTGATTCTATCAAGGCTCATATCAGAAGCTATAAATTATCATTTGGGAGCTTGATTGTCATATGAGAAGACACCCACTATTGTACAAGTTTCCCGATTATCATCTGGAAGGTAACCCACTGTCATATGAGTTTTAGTGCCAGGATTCAATTGTTGTTTCAAAATTTTAGGTAGTTTTTCAGATCTGATTTTTAGATTTGGACTAACAGCTAACCCTAACAATTGAAATCTTCTATTTCTGACTGATATTTGTTGAATCTAATTGGGAAAAGTACATCAAAATTGCTAAAATAGGTAAAATCTACTAAGCGCATTGTGAGGAATTTAGGTATTCTACTACGATCTGATAACACTTTGATTTGGACATAAAATAAACTCTCATGTGTCAAGCTTGTGTGACTTTTATTGCTTTCATATCACAGATTTCATTTTGGGCTATAAAATGAACATAGATTTTCTTTCTGCATATCTGTTACACATAGTAAATAGGCCCTATGAACACTATTTGTGTATGATCTCAAGAGAGTGGGCTTCTTTCGCTTGTTCATGCATGTGAAGCTCTTCTTGACAAAGGATCCCCTTGTAGGTAGGGAGGTTACTGAGATTGTCTTGTGTTCTACTAGATTTGTGCATCTTTAACTTTTGATTGATACATTCTCTCTCTAAAGAGGTTGATAGTGTTGGCATTAAGCAGAATTGCCACTAGTGACAACACTTATTTGCATTCTGGGTGCGAACCGAGCAGACAGTGCAAACTGAGCAGACAGTGCAAACCGAGCAGACAGTGCAAACTGAGTAGATAGTGCAAACTGAACAAACAGTGCAAACCAAGCAAACAGTGCGAACCGAGCAAACAGTGTGAACCGAGTAGACAGTGCAAACCGAGCAGACAGTGCAAACCGAGCAGATAGTGCAAACCGAGCAGACAGTGCGAACCGAGCAAACAGTGCAAACCGAGCAAACAGTGCAAACCGAGCAGACAGTGCAAACCAAGCAAACAGTGCAAAACCGAGTAGACAGTGCAAAACCGAGCAGACAGTGCAAACTGAGCAAGTTAGTACAAACCGAACAAGACAGCGTAAACCGAGTAACATCATGTCTACCGAGTCACCAGTATTTACCGAGTTCAAAACCTACCGAGTGATCAGTATGAACCGTGCCTTCACTTCTACCGAGTGCATGACGATGCCGAGTAATGCAGTGGACGCCGAGTATCAGAAAGTCACCGAGTCAGTTTGCAGGAACCGTGTAACCATACTTGGGCCGACTTAGTAGTACTTATGTTTATTTGTCAAGCTGATTGTGTAATTGAAATTGTAATTAATTGTTTAAGACTTGTATATAAACAATGTTGTAAAAATGACAAGATGTATGAATGAAGAATATATGTGAAAGAGAAAGAAAGGCAGAGATAAGCGAATTACAGAAGGCTTCAGAAGTATAAGGAACAGCAAAGACAAATTCATCACAGAAGGTGATCAGTACATCAGCGAATCTCAATCAGCAATCCAGTTGCAAAGCCAGAGATCTACTGTTTCATCCTAATAGGTGAATCAGTACTAAATCCTTTAACCGGGTAGACTTAACAGTCTTTTGTAAAATCTCTTTACCGAGTGCATACTTCATTGTATGTTTTGTAAATCCTTTAACAGGGTGGATTTAGCAATCCTTATTGCTCCTAACAGGGCAGATCATCAGAAGTGATCAAATTGTAAGCCTTAACCGGCCAACTTTATTCTGTAGTATTAAAGCTTTGTGGGTTTCATCCCCACCCCAGTTTTACTTTCTTTTGGAAGGTTTCTAGGTAACCAAATCTATGTGTCATTATTGTGAATGCTTTTAAGTTTCATGCTTTCTATATGCAAAAGGTTAAAATGAATTACATGTTAATGCATCTGTAAATTGAAGAAAATTTGGAGTTACTGATTCACCCCTCCCCTCTCAGTAACTCGGTTAATTCCTGAATATTTCCAACAATTGGTATCAGAGCAGCATTGGTTCTCAAGATAAAGCTTAACTAGCTTGAGCAAAGATCCAGGACAATGGAGGTATTCAAACTGAACAAGGTGATTGAAAATGAAAAGCTAGATCTGGAAATGGCCATAGCTAAACTCAAAGAAGCAAAAGAACATCTTTCCCAATCCCTAAGAAGAAGAAAGGAACTTGCAAATTAGATGAATGATCAGAATTAAATTGAAGAAAAGATTGAAGATCTTTTTCCCTCAAACAACTCAGATGAAGCAAACAATGCTATCAAAGAACTCCTAGAAAAGAATGGGTCTCTGCAGGAAGAAGTGAGAAAACTGAAAAAAGAACAAGAGCTACACTCTACAAGATTCTGTGAAATCTTGGAACAAAGAAACAAGTTGAAAGATGAATTAGATGGAAGAAACATTGAAGTCCAAAACAAAACTCTTCAGCTAGAAAACCTAATTGATCAGATCTCTCATACAAATGAAGAAATTCTGAATCTAAGATCAGAAATAGAAAGCACAAGAGAAGAACTAAGATCTGAAAAGGAAATCAATCTAAGATTGGTGGATGACCTAAACGCTGAAAAACAAATCAATGAAGGAATGCTGAAAAGTCAAGAAGACCTGAATCAGCTATATGAGCGAAATCTTCATAGGCAAAAAGGAAAAGCAGGACTTGGATATAAAGGAGAAGGCGAATCTTCTAAGCAAGGTACTCAAAGAAATCAAAAACCTACTTGTAATCATTGTGGTAAAATAGGACATACTTCAAATAAATGTTGGAACAATGAAAAAGTAGAATTCAATGGAAAATGTTACAACTGCAATCAACCTGGTCACAAAGCAAATGAATGCAGGGAAAAACCTAGATTCAGAGGTAATTGTCACAAGTGCAACAAACAAGGTCACAAGGCATCCGAGTGCAGATCCAAGACATTTAATCCAGCAGAACAAATTATGAAAGCAATGTTTGGATGGGACTACAACACCTGGTGTAGATGTCATTACTGTGGAGAATATGGACACATTGGCATGAATTGCATAAAACATCATCTAAGGAAAAGAGATACTACCGTAAGATGCTTCAAATGCACTAAACTCGGTCACATAGCCCGAAACTGCATGAATGCTAGTGAAGTTGAAGATGGAAAGAAGAATGAAACAACTAAGGTCAGGAAACAGGTGAGGCAAAAATGGATTCCTAAAGCAACTGAGCAATCCACTCCAAGTAATGGAATCGATGGCTCTACCAACTCAAACTAAAATTCCAAGAAAGCACTGGAACTGTATTCTCATAGACCAATTTCAAGCAGTTCCAAAACCGAAATTAAAAGAAAGATCTAAATCAACATGCAAGATGCAATAAGATCATAGGGAGGTCGGTATCAGTCTTCATCGAGCAAGGTCGGTACCTGTCTTCACCGAGCGAGGTCGGAGGAATATGAATTCCTGTGTTCACCGAGTTGCGAAGTCTTTACCGAGCAATTAATTCTTAGTGGGTGACAGTCTGTCAGAATTCATACCCTAATTTGAAATGAGCATTAATGACAGAGTTGTAAACAAAAAGCAAGTAATCGAACTCATTCTTCACCGCGAACCTTTAGCACTTTGAGAGGAGAAAATTTCAAGAGCAACCCAGCGATTCAATACTTTTGCGAAAGGAATTTTCTGTGAGCTACCATGGCATCATCCAGCACTTCAGCGAAGAAAGGATCTGATATGTTAGTCCAAGGGGAGTGGAAAGCACCAGATTTCAAGATCGTGCCCGCAATTGCAGCAGCCCTAGATCCGAACGGAGCTCAATCTCAGATTCCTCCTAAGGTACTGCTTATTAACGATATCCGCAATCATTTCAACTGTTCTATTCATGAAATGGGGAACCTAGAACTAGATATTGTGCGTGAAGAACTATGTGTGGATGGTATTCTGAAACCCAAGCACAAACATCTGGAAGATAAAGGTTTAGTTAACATTGCACATCTACCTCGAAACTTTTGAGATAAATGGGTTAGATATATTCTCAGCCGAGTACATGATGGCAAGATTTGGCTTGAGCAACCTATTGAGATCACAAAGAAGATGATTCATCAAATCACCGGTCTTCCCATGTTGAACAAAGCTAAAACTACCAAAACCCTAGGTCGGACGGAACTAGAGAAGAAAACCCTAGCCGAGTGGGACGGTAGAGGCATGAAAGTTAGCAGCATTACCGACGCTGGACTAAAGTTTGGTACACACATCATTGCCCATAAGATTTATAATTCTAGTCGACAGAACAGTGTCTCCTATGAAGCTATTGACCTAGCATACAAAGTGGTCAAGAATAACTTGACATTTGACCTAGCAGACTTATTGTTGAAGCAGTTTAACAAAAATATGGAAAGCATTAAAACTTCCAAGAACAATCCATGTAAGTTTGGATCCTTGTTGGTCTGTTTATTCTTCTATGTTCTGAAATTCTTCCCTTCTAAAGGAAAAGTTGTATGGAGAAAAGATGTGCCAGTCCTCTATGAAATAAATGAATACATCTCAGAAATGGGTGAAAACTTTGAAAGCATCATGGACAATTATTTTGAGTCTTTCAAAGAGAAAATGAATGACAGATTCCGGATTCCACAGAAGTTGGTGGAAGATTACAAAGATGACATTTGTTTTATGGTGGATTGTGATAATGTATATATTCAAGTAGTTAAACCAAGGACTGTATATGTAAAACCTCTTCCTTATGAGGTAAATATTGATGAAACCAAGAATATCATTGAAGCTCTTCTTAATCAGCCTGTCAATCCCAAAGCTCCATATTTTGGAACATATGATGAAGCTAAGGTGAGAATTGAACTAAGCATAAAGCTTCCACAGGCGGTAAACAAAGGAAAGAAGAGGATAGCCAAAAGGCAAATGATAACTGAGGACAAAGAAGAAAAAGATGAAGAAGAAGAGGAAAAGGATGAGAAAACAGAGGAACCAAAACTGGCAAAGAAGAAAGGAAAAGTATTTATCACTAAGGCACCTAAGCCTCCTACTGCTATATTTACAAGAAGAAATACTAGAGCCAAGGTAGACAAGGCAGACAAAGCAGATAAAGACATAGTATTCAAAAGGCCTCCTCTTAACCTTCAAGAAAAGCTCAAACTCTTTAGAAATGGATCAGGATCTGGAGTAAGTAACATAAAATCCTTAAGATATGAAACCAGATCGGAAGCAGAACAGAAGGAAATAGAAGATGTTGTTATTGAGAAGATGGGACAGTGGAAATACTCTCCTGAAGAAATTGCCCCACAGGTTCCAGCAGTTCTATTGAATCCAATAAAAATGAGATGGAGCAATGCAAAGCAAACGGTGATAGACATATTTGATCAAAACCTGAGACAGTTGATGCCGAGCTTGAATAATGATGAAGTAAAGAAGGCATTAAAAGAAAATGAAAATAAGATGACATTGAAGTTCAATACTTGTTTGATTTTGATCAACAATATTGAATCAGTTGTGAAGGCTGCAAATGCTACATGGAAGAACATATACCACCTTCACCAACCGAGTATTGAAACAGTCATAATAAAGGATATTGAAGATGACAGTGATGAACAAGAAGAAGACACTGAGGTAGATGATACTGTGAGGATAGCAGCAGAAGTCATTGCATCCCTTCCTACCTCTCCAGTAAAAGTTTCTACATCTAGCCCAGAGACACCTTCAAGCATGGTTGTGACAACTTCCACATTTGTCCAATCATCCCTAGCAACAACAGAAGCAGCTACCATTTCTTCTACCGAGTTGCAGTCTCCTGCACCATCAAGTTTTCCAGCAGTAAGTTTTCCAGTTTTTGAATCTTCAAGTGTAAATATCTTAAGTTCTCCAGTAGAAAGTATGCCAGTCTCTATAGCCAGCCCTACTTTATCTACTGTCACTACTACCAAAGCATTAAGTACAGATAAGCCTAAGGCTCTACCGAGTATAAAATTTTTGGGTAAGAATATAGTAGAGGATATAGACCTAGATGAAGAGATAGAGATTCCTACATTAGATTTTGCAAATCTATCAGCGGACCAAATGCAAAACATAGGTGAGATCCTCCAAAGGAAAGCAAAACAAAAGAAACTTAAAGAGGAGAGAGACAAGGAGTATCAAATCATCAAGGATGCGAAGGACATTTTGTCTGATGCATTAGGCATTAAAGTAGACTCCTCCCAACATATTTTGTTACAATTAGCAGAAGCAGTTGAGAAATACAATGAGGATTCATCCGGGATAGAAAAGTTAGTTGAAAGAGCCGAGAAGAGATTCAACAATAAAGTGCTTGAGCACATTGCTCAGCACATAGCTATTAACCAAGTGGAATTGTCTTCAGTTTTGTCTAACATTGAATCTATCTATTCAAATGCTACCTCTCTTTTGGCCAGATTGTGCAATATTGCCGAGTTCACAAAGGATGTTAAGGACAAAATGAATAAAATGGATGAGGATATGAAGATTAGCATACAGAAGCTACAACTTGAACCAAGTTCAAGCTCTGCTCATCACATGAAAATCTCACACCTATCAATCATGCAGTCTGATCTACTGAAAGAAGACACAAGGATCCGGTCCACACTGCTAGACATCCAACACATGATCCTTCCCATCATGAATACAATGTATAAGCACATTGAACATTCCAAAACATTGATTCATGACAATCAGTTCTCTATAGCAGATCACATGATTGAACTCTCTGCAGAAGTCCAAATTGCTATACAAACATGTAAAATCCTGCAAGAAAGTTGGGACAGAACCTTGGCACTAATAATGAAGGTACATTCTGATTTTCTATCAAATTTTGGATTCTCTCTGTAAATAACTTGTATATGCACCTTTGGCATTATCGTCAAAAAGGGGGAGATATGTATAGAAGGAGAGATATGTATAGAAGAAGATTTGTATAGAAACAGTTAGCACATTGAAAGGGGGAGACAATGTATAAAGCCCTATAACAAAGACAAATTTTGAAAAATCAAAATAAAACTCAGCATGATTCGTGTATATAAATTTTGGCAAATAAGTGTTTTTGTCACTAATGCCAAAGGGGGAGATTGTTGGCATTAAGCAGAATTGCCACTAGTGACAACACTTATTTGCATTCTGGGTGCGAACCGAGCAGACAGTGCAAACCGAGTAGACAGTGCAAACCGAGCAGACAGTGCAAACCGAGCAAACAGTGCAAACCGAGAAAACAATGCGAACCGAGCAAACAGTGCGAACCGAGCAGACAGTGCAAACCAAGCAGACAGTGCAAACCGAGAAGACAGTGCAAACCGAGCAGACAGTGCGAACCAAGCAAACAGTGCAAACTGAGAAAACAGTGCAAACCAAGCAGACAGTGCAAACCGAGCAAACAGTGCAAAACCGAGTAGACAGTGCAAAACCAAGCAGACAGTGCAAACCAAGCAAGTTAGTACAAAACGAACAGGACAGCGTAAACTGAGTAACATCATGTCTACCGAGTCACCAGTATTTACCGAGTTCAAAACCTACCGAGTGATCAGTATGAACCGTGCCTTCACTTCTACCGAGTGCATGACGATGCCGAGTAATGCAGTGGACGCCGAGTATCAGAAAGTCACCGAGTCAGTTTGCAGGAACCGTGTAACCATACTTGGGCTGACTTAGTAGTACTTATGTTTATTTGTCAAGCCGACTGTGTAATTGAAATTGTAATTAATTGTTTAAGACTTGTATATAAACAATGTTGTAAAAATGACAAGATGTATGAATGAAGAATATATGTGAAAGAGAAAGAAAGGCAGAGATAAGCGAATTACAGAAGGTTTCAGAAGTATAAGGAACAGCAAAGACAAATTCATCACAGAAGGTGATCAGTACATCAGCGAATCTCAATCAGCAATCTAGTTGCAAAGCCAGAGATCTACTATTTCATCCTAACAGGTGAATCAGTACTAAATCCTTTAACCGGGTAGACTTAACAGTCTTTTGTAAAATCTCTTTACCGAGTGCATACTTCATTGTATGTTTTGTAAATCCTTTAACAGGGTGGATTTAGCAATCCTTATTGCTCCTAACAGGGCAGATCATCAGAAGTGATCAAATTGTAAGCCTTAACCGGCCAACTTTATTCTGTAGTATTAAAGCTTTGTGGGTTTCATCCCCACCCTAGTTTTACTTTCTTTTGGAAGGTTTCTGGGTAACCAAATCTATGTGTCATTATTTTGAATGCTTTTAAGTTTCATGCTTTCTATATGCAAAAGGTTAAAATGAATTACATGTTAATGCATATGTAAATTGAAGAAAATTTGGAGTTACTGATTCACCCCTCCCCTCTCAGTAACTCAGTTAATTCCTGAATATTTCCAACAGATAGATCATAAGCAGTTGACATCATAGATCTTTGTGAGATAATTTTGGTCTTAGCGTGTCAAATTAATTTATTTGTTTTGTTTTGGTTAAAAGTGAAAAGGCTAGAGGACTATGCTCTACTCCCTTTTTGGGTAGTATCAGAAACTTAGATCCTTGAATCTAGAACCAGTCTCCATGTGGTATCTTTTGTGAGTCACCTTTAGAGAGGGTTAACCATAGTAGACATTCCCTTAATTGGGTCAACTACATGGACGGAACCTCAAGTGGTAATAGCCATTTTCACCGTGGTAGCAGTAGCCGCTATATAAATGTCCTTGTGGAGGAAATCTTCATAGGTGTGGTCCCTTGTTGGGTTGTCAGATCTCCCTAGCAGCTCCTGATTGATTAAATTCTCAGACTGTGTCAAAACCCCAATGTGCCCAGATTGGAGTTCACCCTCTTGAGATCATAAAAGTTGCAGAGTCAAACCATTACTACAAACCCTAGTGAGGCCAAATTTTCATTTTTCTAGGAATATGTGTTATTGAAAAACTTTTTGGAACATACACAATTAGCACTTCTACAAATTAGCACATTCAGTCACTTGATTGTTCATGCATGGGGTTGCTTTGTCCCCTGTTCATTGTTTTCACACGTTCTTGAAATCACTTGCTTATTGTTCTACGTACTTGTTTATCGATTTGGTTATTGGAAATGAAGGATCCCAGAATAATCTTCAAACTTGGACAAAATTTTTGCAACAATCTGAAACTGAATACCCAAAAATTGCAAAACCTGAAACAAAATACCTTTTTGGAGTCAAAAGTCATCTCACCAGTCTCAGATTATCGTATGAGTTTTGAGAAAAAGTCATTTCATAACCCCTGTATTGTTGTACGAAAGCCAGTATTGTGTCGTACAAGTGTTGTCACTAGAAATCAAAAGAACAATTATACCTAGCAACAATTGTTGTATGAGTCTTGCAATTGTCATTTGAGAGCATACCCAATTTCGTACGAGTTTTCATAAACTCATTTGAGAATTTTCAAAAAGTTGTCAAAGGTTGGTCAAATTTGTCAGGAATCTAGTTTTTACAGCCTATTTCCAGATTCTGTCAAAAAATTCACTGTGTCAGGAACAGAGCAAAAACTAGAACAAATCCATTCATTTTCCTAAAGTGGTCTCTTGAGTCTGATTTAGCCTTTTGATTTATTGATTTGAGTTTTTTTCATCTTGTGTCAAAACCTTGTCAAAATTATCTTCAAATTCAGTCTTCTTACTAAACGGCTAAGTGTTGTGAGCTTGTGCCCACCATCTATTGGGTGTCTACCCATGCTACTTTGGTACAATATCCTTCATTTACATCCGATCTAATCTTTAATCAATTCAATCTTGACAAGGTTGCATCATTCAATCTTCTTGAATCAATTCATTCTTTAGTTGTCTTCATCTTATTCTTTTGCTTCAGCCAAGGTTAATGGTGGAAACTAGAGCTTCATCACACAAGAAATCTAGAGAAGCACTCAATACTACACCTTTGACTACTCACAAGAGTCCAACTCTTGAACAACTCTACAATGTAGGTCTTTACAAAGATAATGGTCTTGGTAATTTTTCACTGAAAACTGGTTACATAACCCCTCCATCAAATCATAGAGGTAATCAACAAACTCCACCTCAATCTATCCCAGGGAGTCCCAAAACTCCTAACATGTCTCATGCAGGGACACATCATGGGTCTCAAGGACCTCATTCTCAAAATGGTATGGATCAAGAGCCCACACCTTCTGAAATTGCTCGATATCAAAATGATGATGACTTCAAGAAAATGACGAGGCATTTCTTGAAAGAAGATAGAGAGGCATACTTTCCAGAGTTAGCCCATCAAGAAGCTAAACTTCCTCCAAACTTTAATGTTGAAACTATCATTACGCATGAGGAAGAAACCCCTATCATGGCTATGATGAAACAGATGCATGCCATGCAAGTCAAGCTTAACAAACTAGAAAAAGAAAAGGAACCTAAGGAGTTCTCCATGGAGGCCCAATGATCTTTCCATTTGATAAAAAATTGTACATGCCACCATTCCCTGAAAGAGTGGAAATGCCTAAATACGATAAGTATGATGGAAACTTGGATCCTCAAGATCATGTTAGAGAATTTTGTACTCAATCTATGGAGTTTATGCATGAACCAACCTACTTAATGCATCTTTTCCCTTGATCTTTCGGAGGAGTAGCCATTCATTGGTTCTCTAGAATGCCTCCAACTATCGAAACTTTTAAGGAGTTAATCAAACTATTCTATCAACAATACTCCTACAATATCTAGCATCCGGTCACTATGATCAACATTTGCAATCTGAAACAATATCTAGGAGAACCATTCCTAAAATTTCTCAAGATATGGAGGAAGAAATTTTCTCTATATGCTAGACCCATTCCAAAAACTAAGAAACTGGAAATCTTCATCAATAATCTTGTTCTAGAAATCAACTACCCTTTACAAATGCAAAATCATACATCCTTTGATAAGATGGTAGATAATGCGATCAAAATTGAGAAGGTACTTGTGAAAAAAGGTGACATCACACTTCAAAAGGACAAGTATGAATCTAGATCTAGTTCTAAGGACAAGAACAAAAATTGGAATAAGAATAAAGGAGTTGTCACTAACGAGGTTGTTGATAATATCCATACCCCATCTAAGGCACCTACTTTCAATCTCAATGTTGGCACCCAAGCCATCAAAGCTTCTGAAGCTAAAACAACAGAGCCCAACAAGAAGTCATCTGATTATAAACCTTGGGCTACAGATCCTAACCACAAATTCACTCCTCTTGGAGAATCCTTGGAATTTTCCATGAAAACTCTATTGGCTAACAAAATCATCTACATGCCTGAGATGAAAGTCTTTGATCCTGAACCTAAACTGAAATGGTGGAGAGAGAATGATTTCTATGACTTCCATCGCAATAAGGGTCATAAGACTAATAACTATGTTCTCTTGAAGCACATCATACAAGACAAAATTGATAATGGAGAAATCACAATTGACAATCATAAGAGCAATAATGATCATACAACATTCACAGAACCATTTCCAAAACATGGTAAAGAAGATTCTTCTTCTCAGCCTAATATGGGTGCTAAAGTCAATTATGCCTACTCTGGAAACAATGCTATTCTCAATGTGGTTGAACCATGTCTATTTGAGCATTGCAATTTTATCACAATTGTAAGAAAAGAAAGAGAAAACTAATCAGCTAGTGCAGTTATTCGATCACAAGCTCAGGCACATCTACAAGGACAAATACCAGATTCATCCAATGTCCCTAAGGTGCCTTTCAATCTTTCATCTGCTTCTAAAGAAAAGGCTATATATAAATCTTCAAATCCTAAAGACACGAGGCCTACATCATACAGTATTCTCCAAAAAATCCAGCATACAAATGCAAAGATCTCCATGTTTGAGTTGCTTCGAATATCTCCAGCTCATAGAGCCATTCTAGATAAAGCTTTGCTCGAATCCAATGTTCCTGATAACCTTGATTTAATGGTTGGTCATCTTACATCTCTACAATATATTTCCTTTTCAGAGGAAGATGATAATTCTTTGAGTCATCCGCATAACCAGCCCTTGCATATTGAAGTCTTGATCCAAAATCATCGTGTCAAACATGTGTTAATAGATGGGGGCGCTAGTCTTAACATTTGTTCTTTTAGCTTGATTCCATAATTAGGATTTTTAGAAATGGCCATTGATCCTAGAAAGAAGATAACTATCAAAGCATATGATGAGCAAGAAAGATCTTCCAAGGGAACAATTGTCTTACCTATCAGAGTGTGTCCAGTCATCAAAGATACTATATGCCAAGTTCTTGATCTACCTTTTCCTTACAACATCCTTCTAGGGAGATCTTGGATACATGAAATGAAAGCTATTCCTTCTACGTACCATCAATGTTTGAAGTTTCCTTATGAAGGAGCAGAAGTGACAATTCTAGTTGATCTATATACAACTTGCAATACATTGAAGGAAAGTGCTGATAAACTTGTTCCTAATAACAAAGAATCTTCCACTAAGCAGCTAGACATTGCGTCAGCATCCAAGATGGAAGACATTGCTAAAGAGGTTAAAATAAAAGAAAATGGTATGGGAGAATATACTATAGAGCCAATCTTATCTTTGACATCTCTCCCTATTTTGCCTAAGTCCTATGGACAAACTCTAAAACATTCTAAAAAGGAGTCTAAAGAACCTCTTGAGGCATATAAAGGAAATTTTGTTGTAGAACAAGTGTCAAAACAAGAGTTTGAAGAGGAAGAAGTTGTGCTTGCATGGCTATACAAAGATGAACCTGAATCTCAAATGGTTCAAACATGTGAATCTAAAACACTGAAGATCCCTTCTAAGTCATATGGCCCAGGGGACAAATTGATCACAAAAATGGGATATAAAAGAAAAGGACCTCTAGGACTTCAGGGTAAAGGTCTTCTATCACCTCTTGACCATCGTGGATGAGAAAACAAGAATACAATAGGTCTAGGATATAAAAAGAAGCCTTTCTATCTTAGCAAGAACTCCCCACATGTCTTAGAATAGGTTGAGCCATCCACAGCAAATCAGTTAAAAGGGAGACACAATAGAAAAATCTGATAGTGATGATTCAGACACCACTGAAGAGCTCATTCCTTATGAGCATTTTCCTAAAGAAATAAAAGACCTCTGTTAGGGATTTTTCTTGTGTGATCAAACTTGGAAATGATTGGGCTTGATTCTCAGTTAAAAATGACTCCAATTTTGCAAGAAAAGCCTAATCGATGAGGATTGGATAAGATCCTCCTTCTGCTTCGAGCTCCAAAAGACTCAGGGGACTATTGCCTATGAATAGGTTACTATATTTCAAGTAATCTTTTGATAAGTGGATTAGGTTCTTCACTTCTATGCTATTGTGCTTTCAACTATTTCAACAAAAGATCACTGTGCAAGCAACTAAGAATATCCTGATACAAAGTATAACAATAGAAACTATAAATGAAATAGCATGTAATAGTGGAATAAGGATGTGAATCCTTCTTCTTTCTATGAGTACAACTCAAGGAAGGTTAACCTCTTGATTCTCTCTTCAAGGAATCAACAAACTAAACTATATCACCTAGATACAATTCTTTCACAAAGTGCATGAACTTAGAAACTGAAATGTACTGGTAATGATAAATTGGTGTTTGATGATTTAATAAAGGCTGTACAAAAAACCCTAACCAGTGCCTATTCTTGGGCTAGCAGTCAAAAGATATAATCAACAAGTCACAAATCAAGTGAAATACTACAGAATGCCTTACAAACTAAATATAATCCAGACCGAGTGCCTTACAAACTATCCTCTCACTTCTATACTGTTCAATCAAATCCTTCAATGATGTCAGCTCTCTGAAACTACTTATGAAATTTAATTCTCTCCTTGATAGAAACTCAAAAATAATCAAAAAAGCTACCTTGTAGTTGGTATGTTTTTAGTTACCTTACAAATAAAACATACAAGAGCCAGAAAAAAAATGCAAAGAGACAGAACAACAAAGAACAGGGACTGCACTGTATTTCATTAAAACTATCTTGCTTCAATACATTAATAATAGGAAACTCAAAGCATAGACAAGGTGAGAAAATTTTCTATGCAGAAATACATTCAAAATCACAGGGAAACTTGTTGTAAAATCTCCTGAGAGAAGGGCAGAACCAGTTTGAAACCCTCGAGCAAAACAAAAGACCAGACAGGGACAGGAACCCTTACACTTGAGAAAAGAAGGAGATAAATAGAAGAAATAGAAAACCTAAAATCTATGCTTAATCAACACCTGTCTACCTCTTAAATCTAATCTCACTATCTTCTCTCTCCTCTGAAATATGATATCCCTGGGCACCTCAAAAATTTGATTTACTTGCCATTGCAAAAATTGATTTACTTTGTCATTTTAAAACTCTGATCTTATCCTTCAAATCTGATTTTAATCTTCTGCAAAAGACAAGACATTCCCTTCTGTCGGATCTACATTCTTGAATCATTAAAATATCTCCCAAAATCTGATCGCCGATAAAAGCCCTTAACGCTCTTAAAAACTCAATCAAATCTAATTTTTTCCACCGTCATCATGTCTGTCGTCTTCTGGCATTTCAAAAAAGATAT
Organism: Chamaecyparis obtusa; assembly: GCA_027943335.1. Taxonomy (NCBI): domain Eukaryota; kingdom Viridiplantae; phylum Streptophyta; class Pinopsida; order Cupressales; family Cupressaceae; genus Chamaecyparis; species Chamaecyparis obtusa. The sequence continues at coordinate 172,681 of BSBK01005278.1, read as the reverse complement.
TACACTCCTATGATTGGACAAAAAATGAACCTGCAACAATAAAAACTCTATGCAAGCTCCTAGCATGAAAAATTTTGAGTTTATCCATAATGTTTGAACTTTATGACTTTTTAAATCTTTTATAAACTATTAAATTTGCACATGCCACCAGAACTCACCATGTGTCATGCTCTGATTGGTTGCTCGGGCTGGCTCTGCAAACTCACATTTAACCTCAGTCATCTCAAGATTTGGAGACTACATTAGTCTCCAAATCTTTGGAGTCATCTCTTAACCGTGGTTGCCTTCAGAGACTTGGAGAATCTCCTTAGTCTCTTAATCTCCTAATGATCTTCTTAACCACGGCTAGATTGGGAGACCTCGCAACATATTCAGTCTCTAAGTCTCCAAGTCTCTAGATCTCTAGATATCTCCTCCCATGACTTGGCGACTAATGTTATCTCACAATCTCCATACCCCTGCCACTTAATCGCTTGCATTAAGAGATCTCATGACCATGGTTATCTCTAGGTCTCTAAATGTTTCATGCTAACTGCTAAGCTTCATGAGACTGGGTGGCTGCATTGTCTCTAGATCTCTGGATGATTGGCCATTAACTGCTAACATCTCCAGACTTCATGACTGGCAATTATCTCCAAATCTTGAGATTCGGTGGTTTCTTCCAGTGACCTCATGACCTCTTGACACGTGTCACTTTCACCCATCTCATCTCGCTAGCTATCTTTCTGCAAAATTTTATTTGGGCCTGTTGGCATGGAAACTGAGGTGACTACACAAGCTAACATGAGAAGAGCCTCCACTACCTTGACTTACTTCATTAGTGAGTGTTGTTGCTTATATACACCACAAAGACCCATTTCGACATCAATGTGGGATATATAGTTTGAGAGTTTTAAAGCCTTCCCTGCATTTTGTTCCAAAACTTGTGGGGCCCACCGTGCATCAAGTCCTCTAGCCAAGAGGGCCCGCCAAGAGCCTCTTGGCTTGCTATTTACAATACAATGTAAGTGCTGTTGTATTTAAATGCAAATAAAAATCTCCACCCACCCAATGTGGGATAAATACTTTTATCTGTTAAGCTTTTTTGAAACTCTTCATGTATGTTGTGTGGCCTCTTTTTCTAATGCGTAAGCCCTCTAAGATTGCTCATGCAAGGCACTCCATAATACTTCAACATATTTAGATTTACTGCATACCAACATTGGAAACCCAAACAACTCCCAATTTTAATGAACAGTTACCAATTTGCAGACTGGCGTCTCCATCCTCATGTATTTATGTGAGCCTTCTTATTAAGAAATGGAGACATGGGTAGTGACTTTTCAGCTGAAATGGATGGAGATCTTCCATCTAGTGTGAAGGAAGAATTTTCAATGCCTGAAGGTGCTTCCAGAGGTGGCCCTAGAAACAACGTTTCTAATCGATTGTCGTTATGCATATTGCTAGGGCGAACAATTCTTGGTATGGTATCAACTGCTGGAAAAACATTTGAAAATGGAACCCTTTCCCATCCCCAAACAAGAAATGTCATGCAGATCAGTGCAACAAGTGCTAAGGACACCTACTTCCCTCTCAATCCTGATAAAGCTGGCCCTTTCATATCATAACAAACTTTATTTTTTCTCAATATGATCTAAATTTTCAGATCCCCAAACACTTATAAGCCCTCTACCATATATACTTTAACATCAGAACCTATTAATTGATGTTTTAAAGAAGTTGAACATTTCTTCTTCCTTCATCGGAAAACCCTGTCAATCAATCAAGTAAAGCACTAGCTATATTGGACTAACATGAGCCTTTCTTATTCATGCGTAAGGCAGCTCCTCATTTAAGTGTTTTGGAGTTTCCAAATAAACTTGCACAAGGCTCATTATTGGGAGTGTCATATGCTAGCACTCCATTCAAACATGTCATCCCCCCTTATACATTCGTGAGCTCCAACTTCTAGAATTTGTGCAAGGCATGAATGCCTCTCCATTATGGTGGTATATGTATGGTATTATGTGAGGCCAACCTTTGGATCTAAGCTAGCTCCCACCATTTCAAATGCATGAACCGACATCTTCCTTCCTACGCAAGCAGTCCCCCTTGCTTTATTTGTTTATTGGGTGTGCTGGCATTCTTATCACTGGCCCCCAAAATATCTTTTGAGGCCCTTCAACTTAGTGCGAGACCTTCTTTTATGCACAAGAATCCTTCTTTATTGTGCTGGCATCCTCCTTTTGCTGGCAGACATCCCTTACCGATTGGATGCTCACCCCCATAATATGCATGAGCATTTATTTTGGCCAATGCTAGCCCTCTATTGTGAATGAGCTTCCTGTCAAAGGGTGCATGAGCCCCCATTCATTATGCATGTCTTTGACTAGCAGGCTGCTCCATTTTAGCACTTTGCATGGGCTCTTTTCTATATAGTTAATACTGGCATTGGAAGAATGTATTATATAGGCCCCCAATTCACGCAAAGCACCAAGGTAGAGGAATTTTCTCATTGATTTTGTGTGAATTACTATTTGGATTGGCTGCCACTCATCACATTATTAACGTGAGCCTCCAAAATAGTACGCTGCATCTTCTTTTCTTGACTGGCTATAAATTCAAACAATGTTTTGATTTTCCTGTAGTATCAACAAAACAGTGGGCTCCTCATTATATGCATGAGTGACTTCTCATATTTGTGTGGGCTCTTCCTTTTTTCTTATGTAGAGCCTCACCTCTCCATGTTTAGCATGAGGCCTTATAACATATATCTGGTCTGCCCATTTGGTAACATCCCCAATGCATTGGAAAAAATCTCCTTCATTTTACATAAGCATATACCTCTTACCTTGTGAGCTACCACTTAATTGGTGCAAGCACTCCATCCCATTGCGTGAGGCACCATACATGGAACACTGGCTTTGTTTTGTAATTCTACCTCCTCTAGCTCCCTTATATTTTGCGCAAGGTGGGCAACACCATTCACACAAGCTTCCAATCCATATAACATGCCTCTATTCTTTAATGTTCACACAAAAATAGAGCTCCCCTCTTTTATATAATGTACAATGTACACACCATATGATCCCTCATTCCATATTTGTTGTTAATTAGAGTGTATCACAAAAATCCTTGCGTCTTTTGCAAAGCCAATCAAATACTTTAACATATCCACTTGATCAACATTTTGTCGACCATGAACTTTATAACAGAAAGGATGAACATAAATTCCACAGCTCATGCATATGTTAATGACATTCGAAGCTGAATCCTCACCATCATTGCACATACAATAATCTAATAGTTGAGGTGCATTGGAAAGCATGGAACTAACTTTTCCTTTCTAGCATCACTAATCTGGTTGCATTATTTGTGGAATCTCTCATAGAATCCACCATAGGGTCACTAACACTCATCTGCACTGAAATTTGGAAGGCTCAAAATAATTTATCAACTCCTCCAACTCATCTTCAGTCAATTGTAAATATGACTTTCATTAAAACTACACATTTACCCTTGTTCAACCAAAATGCAAACCTTTGATGAAAAACTAAACAAACCAAGCATCAAAAAATTGATGACATCGTGCAATTCTTTGTTTCTAAAAGAATCCCCAAACACCACAATTGTCCTCTAGAATGACCTTTAAAAACTAACCAAATGCCATCAGAGGATCATGCCACAAGGAGCATACACTGACCCCCAACAAACAAACATGCATGCCAAAGAAAATATCTCGAAGAGACCCAAGCCAAAAGATAAAACTGCTCAAAGTTGGCCACTTAGAAACATAATTCTGTCTGAACTTGTCAAAACACATTAACTGCCTTCGGAACCAGCTTATAAAACTCACTCGATGGAACTTCCAAGACCCAAAAACCTAGACATCGATTGTTTCCATCATACTCCATCAACATGCCAAACCTCAGCCTATGGGGAACTTTCAGTTAGAAGATATTGATTTTCAAACATGCCTTTTAAATTATTTTGCAAATCAAACATGTAAGGAAAAATAGACTAGGTTTGGATTTGGCTTTGAAAACTAGGCTAAACATGACTTCAGGATCCAAAAATAGGGGCATTTATTCCTTGTCATATAGAGAGTATAATTCCACAATTAGGGCTCATGACGAATAACAGGGTGCATTTGGGAATCAGGCAAAGATAGGCTCTCAAAATTGCAAACTGGGAAACATAGTAAAACAATGATTTATGCATATAGAATGACCCTGGAAAAGTATGCTAAAAGATTTGTCAAGACTTCTAAATTGGAATACTTGTAGTACTTCCAAAGTAGAACATAGTGGTACAACCTACTCAGGCTTATCAATCATGAATCAAAATTTATAACATCACGAACAGGGGTACATATCAATCTGCATATTTCACAACTTGTAAAACAACAGAAGTTGTATTTGGAATTGCATTTGCAAACTGAGCAAACGGATTCATCATGACCTCAAAATTGAAAAATAGGAATTATTTGACCCCTAGAATATGATGCGAAAGGAATTTTCTTAATAGGGTCAACTGGGTCAAAGATATGACTGGTCAAAAAGGCCCTTCCAGAATTCTAAACAATTACACAAGTGCATGACAACAACAAATTACCAACTTTGAGGAGTTCAAAACCTAATCAAACAGATTCGAAATGACTTGCAAATTGGAACATAGGTTATTTGATATGCATACTAAACATCCTCAAAGTGAAAGGTCATGAAACATTTCTGCACACAAGATACTCAAAGGCAAACTAGGCTCTTGTACTCTATTTGACACTTGGGTAGAATTGTGCAAATTGACACTTGCTCAAAATGGGACTTCACCGAATGATTCGGGATGATAAAATAACATCATAAAATGTATGCATATACTAAAAGGAGTGTGTTAAACACCTGGAACACCTCATAATCTTTAAAATGACAACCGGGTACATATGCATGAAAAGTATTTAAAGGGTCTCAAACTGCAAAATTTTAACAAGGTACTAAAAAAACCCATGTTTTTTTTTTAGTACCAATAGTGGCTCTGACTGTGGATGTGTGCCTCATGTGGGCATGCAGAGAACCTCAGAATCTCATGGTAGAACTAGACCAACCTGAAATTTCAAATCAAATTTTCTCTTTCTATTTTCACCATTCCCTCCTAACACCTCCTCTCAAAAAATGGGAACCTCAACTGAAAGCAAACACACCACACAAATGAAAGGGAATGTGACTATACAATATGTACTTTATCTACAAGAAGCCCAAAGCCACAAAAATAAAGTCAACTCTTACCTCTATCATACATTTAGTTTTGATCTCCACAAATCAAAGATAAACTAAAATTCTTGCTTGCACCAGCAAGATAAAAAATGCTGCCATTCACCTTCAACATATCAAACAGAAGATAATCAGCAAACTCATCATCACTCGCCAAAAAAAAGTCACCAGATCACTGTGAATACCGATCACTGTATGACATCTCAACATCACATCCTTCCCTATTACTGACTTGCTGAATGAGAAAACATTCTAGCTCTCTCTCAAAGCTGAAATCAAACTTTTGATCATTAATTTGTACCACAAAACATAGCTCTCTCTTATCAGCATTTTGCAAACTAAAATTAAAAGTTTCAAAACAAAAATCTATCTGCAAAGAATCAGGGGTATCTTGCTGATCACAACTTCTATCAGCATCTTGTAAACATGGAAAAGCATTATCGATTAATGGTTCATCAATTATTTGTAAATCTGAAAACACACATTCAGATTTGTCCTTCTCTTCAGCATGATGGCATATATAAGAATCAATGACACTAAACTCACAAAAATCTAAATCTATAGCAACACATGAGTCATTATATTCATCATAAATAGTAAGGATTTCATGCGAATAATTTTGATCTTTTGCAAGAGGAAATAAATCAGGAACACGAAAAGAACAAGATTCAACATCTACACTACTATCCCAGTCAGGCCCGAACATTATGTCTAGAATCTCCACATCCCTTGAATCTGAAACAACACTAATGACCGCATGATCTGAAAAATCATATTCAATTTGACTATGGTGTATTGATATGGGAGGGCAAGAAAAATCATAAATATACATGTCAAAATCAGGATCCAATGGTTCATATTCTTTATCAAAATCAATGTATGTCGAGCATGAAGTTTCAATGCTATCCTTTCCTGAATGTTTGAGATATTCAAAAGATAAAAGTTCTGAAATTTGTTCACTATGAAGTGAACAACTATCATCATTCATACTCATCTCTGATACACTTTCGCAATAAAAAATTTCATGATCATTTTCCACACCCTTAGCAATGTCATTATTACCAAAACTTATATCCACAAGGCATGAAGATTGAGAATCATTTTCTGATACATACCTCTGAAAATCTGAAAGTTTCTCACTGTCTGGCAAGGATTGACATTTTGATTTATCTCAACTGTCATCTTGCCTGATGCTGCAAATTTTTACCTCATTAGAATCATGGAGTGAGATTTCTTGGAGCATATCATCTTGTGTCAAGAAATCACTACAAACACTCACATCTGCACCATAGTTGTCGTCTTGTTGTCCACACAAAACATTTTCATTGTTTTGCTGTTCACAAATTTTATTATCAGCATTATCATCAACAAAACATTCAGCATAAGTAGACTCATCATCATAATCACTAAAATTAGATTCATCAACATAACTAGACTCACCATTGTTATCACATTCAACATTAGTATATTCTAGATTTTCAGATTCAACATCACTATATTCAGCCTCATTTATATCTATAGAAGAAATATATTCTACATGTTCCATCCATTGTATAGTTTGCTGAATACATTCTACCCTCTGAGGGATTGGAAAATTAAGTGTATGAGGAAAACAAAGCTTAACAAATAAATTTGCCCATACAAAATCCTAAGGACAAAAAGGAATGTCAAACTCCTTGATCTTATCAGTAAACCTTATGTAGAAAGCATGTTGTGACTCACCCTCCTATTTGCTCATGTTATCTTGTAAATGTAACACCACACTTTCCTGCAATCTTTGTGTTAACATTTCTATTTTTGCCTAAAGAAGTTCAAGCTTTGATGCAGGGTCCTTAGATTCAGATATGTCTTATTCATCACTGTGTTCCATATCATTATATTTCTCAATATCACCATACTTTCTAATAAAACAACCTTCCAATGCTGCCATAGATCCTATTGAGCCATGAGGTAGTTCTTTAAACCAATCCCTTGCAATGTCAACTAGAGATATTACAAATAGGGTCATAAGTACATCCTCATGTGTGATATTGTGATCATCTATCAGGTTAGCAAACTTGTCAACATGCTCCTCAGCTAATTGCTCCCCAAAACCAGTGAATTTTGGAAAAATATCCCTTATCGCTTCTGGAATATGATTTGGGTATCCAGGGATACCTTCAAAATTTATAGCATTACACAACCTATTCCTAAATAGTTGTAACATCTTTAACAAGCAGAGATTACAAATTGCCTCTCTCTTCCCTTTTAACTTAGTGCTGACCACTTAATAGGGAGAACATGTATAACTAATTTTCATGAACAAAAAGCTTTTATCCAATGAAAATAAAATACCTAGAGTATCCTAAAGCTGCTGCAAACTTGTTTGATTTGAAGTCACCTCCAAATCACTTTCAAAAGTTGTAGAGCTGCCACCTTCGTGTAGAGGAAAAGACTTCATAAGCTGAGATCTTTTTATGTATCCTTTCACAAAAAACTTCAAGATGGTACATCTGCTATTTATCAAGACTGAAATTATGTCATCATATGCACTAATCAAACATAGAACTCAGAGTCGCCACTCACAACTTGGTGAGATGATTTGAAAATTCTTAAAATTGACTCTTATACACTTCAATGAACACCACTAGATAAATGAATAAGTCGGCCAGGAGTCTAGCTCTACTCATACCCGTGTTATTCTACCTTCACTTCAACATATCCCCAGCATAGTCACCAATTTGTTAGGGATTTTTCTTGTGGGATCAAACTTGGCTATGATTGGGCTTGAGTCTCAGTTAAAAAGGACTCTAAGTTTGCAAGAAAAGCCTAATTGATGAGGATTGGATAAGATCCTCCTTCTTCTTCGAGCTCCATAGGACTCAGGTGGGTATTGCCTATAAATAGGTTACTATATTTCAAGTAAGCTTTTGATTAGTAGATTAGGTTCTTCACTTCTATGCTATTGTGCTTCCAACTATTTCCAAAAGATCACTCTGCAAATAGCCAAAAATATCCTCATACAGAGTATAACAATAGAAACTGTAAATGAAATAGCATGCAACAGTGGAATAAGGATGTGAATCCTTCTTCTTTTTATGAGTACAACTCAAGGAAGGTTAACCTCTGGATTCTCTCTTCAAGGAATCAACAAACTGAACTATATCACCTAGATACAACCCTTTCACAAAGTGCATGAACTTACAAATTGAAATGTACTGGTAATGATAAATTGGTGTCTGATGATTTAACAAAGGCTTTTAAAAAAACCCTAACCAGTGCCTATTCTTGGGCTAAGAGTTAGAAGATATAATCAACAGGTCACAAATCAAGTGAAATACTACAGAATGCCTTACTGACTGAATGCAATCTAGACCGAGTGCCTTACAAACTGTCTTCTCACTTCTATACTGTTCAATCAAATCCTTCAATGATGTCAGCTCTCTGAAACTACTTATGAAATTTAATTCTCTCCTTGAGAGAAACTCACAAATAATCAAACAAGCTACCTTGTAGCTGGTATGTTTTTAGTTACCTTACAAATAAAACATACAAGAGCCAGAACAAAAATGCAAAGAGACAAAACAACAAAGAATAGGGACTACACTGTATTTCATTAAAATTATATTGCTTCAATACATTAATAATAGGAATATCAAAGAATAGATAAGGTGAGAAAATTTTCTATGCATAAATACATTCAAAATCACTTGGAAACATGTTGTAAAATCTCCTGAGAGAAGGGCAGAACTAGTCTGAAACCCTTGAGCAAAATGGAAGACCAAACAGGGATAGGAACCCTTACACTTGAGAAAAGAAGGAGATAAATAGAAGAAATAGAAAACCTAAAATCTATGCTTAATCAAAACCTGTCTGCCTCTTAAATCTGATCTCATTGTCTTCTCTCTGCTCTAAAATCTAATATCCCCGGGCACCTCAAAAATCTGATTTACTTGCCATTGCAAAAATTGATTTACTCTGTCATTTTAAAACTCTGATCTTATCCTTCAAATCTGATTTTAATCTTCTGCAAAAGACAAGACATTCCCTTCTATTGGATCTACATTCCTGACTCATTAAAATATCTCCCAAAATCTGATCATAGATTAAAAGCCCTTACTGCTCTCAGAAACTCAATCAAATCTGATTTTCTCCACCGCCATCATGTCCGTCGTCTTCTAGCATTTCCGAAAAGATATTACAGTCCTATATTTGGACAAAAAATGAACCCGCAACAATCAAAACTCAGTGCAAGCTCCTGGCATAAAAAATTTTGAGTTTATCCATAATGTTTGAACTTTATGACTTTTTAAATCTTTTATAAACTCTTAAATCTACACATGCCACTAGAACTCACCATGTGTCATGCTCTGATTGGTCGCTCGTGCTGGCTCTACGAACTCACATTTAACCTCAGTGATTTGGAGATTTGGAGACTACATTAGTCTCCAAATCTTCGGAGTCATCTCTTAACCATGGTTTCCTTTAGAGACTTGGAGAATCTCCTTAGTCTCTTAATCTCCTAATGATCTTCTTAACCATGGTCAGATTGGGAGACCTCGCAACAAGCTTCAGTCTCTAAGTCTCCAAGTCTCTAGATCTCTAGATATCTCCTTTGGCGACCTGGTGACTAATGTTATCTCACAATCTCCAGACCCCTACCACCTAACCACTTGCATTAAGAGATCTCGTGACCATGGTTATCTCTAAGTCTCTGAATCTTTCACGCTAACTGCTAGGCTTCATGAGATTGGGCGACTGCATTGTCTCTAGATCTCTGGATGATTGGCCATTAATAGCTAACATCTCCCAACCTCATGACTAGCGGTTATCTCCAAATCTCCTGATCTGGCAGTTTCTTCTAGCGACCTCAGGACCTCTTGACATGTGTCACTTTCTCCCATCTCATCTCGCTGGCTATCTTTCTGTAAAATTTTGTCTGGGCCCGTTAGCATAGAAATCAAGGTGACCACACAAACTCGTGTGAGAAGAGCCTCCACTACCTTGACTTACTTCATTAGTGAGTTTTGTTGCTTATATAGACCACAAAGACCCATTTCGACATCAATGTGGGATATATAGTTTGAGAGTTTTAAAGCCTTCCCTACATTTTTTTCCAAAACTTGTGGGGCTCACCACGCATCAAGTCCTCCAGCCAAAAGGGCCCGCCAAGAGCCTCTTGGCTTCATAGTTACAATACAATGAAAGTGCTATTGTATTTAAATGCAAATAAAAACCTCCACCCGCCCAATGTGGGATAAATACTTTTATCTGTTAAGCCTTTTAGCAACTCTTCCTGTATGTTGTGTGGCCTCTTTTTCTAACGTGTAAGCCCTCTAAAATCACTCATGCAAGGCACTCCATAATGTATGGTGAAAATGTGACCACACTTCTATGAATCATTACATGCAAGAAAACTCAAGAATGAGCCCTCACAAATTGATCCATAGCTCTCTATGCATGGAGTTGCAAGATTTGTAAAATTGCTCTTAGTTAGAGCTATAAACTCATGACCTTGCTAGTCAACCACACAATGAGAGATTCCAAATCAAAGACGAGGGCAACAATGTCAATATCCCCAAATAGAATCAAGATATGCAATGCAATGCAAATTAATATGAATATGCAAGATTAATCTATCAAAATGAAAGTACAATGCAACTATGAAAGGAAATAGCAATGGATTACAATTCCCCTAATTAAGCTATGTGAAGCTAATCTATTGCATAAAGGAAATCTAAGCTATGAATGCCATGATATGCAACTAAGAAAGCAAATATGAACTAGATGAAATGCAACAAAGATCTTCAAAGAGAACTCCAAATAACCTAAAAAACTTGCAGCATAACATTAGCATGAAAGACATGGATATGCAAATGAAGGAGAGAGCTCTCCTTTTATAAGAAGTGAGGTAAAAATGGACCATTGAGATTAAGAGGCAAAAGACTTAATCAACGGTGGAGAAAAAAAAGAAGCTTGATCCTTGTGCACAAATATTCTTCAATAGGAAAATAGGAGTTAACTTTAGTGTCCATATGAGACAAAAAGTACTTTTTCTCTTTTTATAAAATAAGAATGATGCTTTATTTGTGCAACTTAGGATAAGAGGAAAAGGTGGGGCTTTTTATTTAAATAAAAGGGGAGGAAATATTCCTTTTAGGTAAATAAAAACTTAGGATAAAATGGTTAATCCAAGGATAAAAATTCAATATATGATCGAAACTAAGATTTGATCAAGAAATTGATAATGTTGAAAATATTGATTATTGATAAAACTGATTCAGGATTGATAAATCAAATAAGTGGGGCTCAAAGTCTAGGCGACCATTTTTGGGTGCATACATTTTCCCCTCTTTGACTAATGTGTGATCGATTTGGGAACACATGTAGTCAAAGAATGAAGTTAAAATGTGAGATCGATTTGGGATCACAAAACAACTCAGATATGAGGTCAATTCGGGATCACACCCGAAAAAACATAAACAAAGGCCTTTGAACATGAGGTCAATTCAGGATCACATTCAAAGTAAGAGATAAGAATCTTAAATTTGAGAAAAAGCTCACAAAAGATGTTTGAATCAAGAAAATCAAGGAATCGGGGATGAGAATCCCATAAATACTGCCCCCTCATAATTGAAATCGAAATCAGATGAAGAGGAACAACAAAATTGATAAGGTTGTTCAAATCATAAGGAAATCATAATTGAACGTAAAGGTCAATAAATTAACCATTAAGAAATGAAACATGCCCCAGTGATGAAGTAGAAGTATAGAAATAGAAGACTAGAAATAGAGCGAATGAAAGACTAGAAAATGGAGAGACATGGAAAGGAAGAAATTCCATCAAAGATCAAAGAATTATGCCTCAAAAGGTCAGTCAACTGCCCAGAAGAAGGAAAAAAATTTGAAATGCGATTTTGACTATCAAGATGACCTCAGATTTTGATTTCGAGTCCGAAAATAGATCCAGGACATTGAAATTAGGTAGGGGTGCAGTTTTTGCACAATTCTGAGGTGTTCTGAAAATTAGGTCAAAAAGTCAAAATGCTATATAAGGGGTGAAAATGTCATTTTCAAAATCATTTGTCTTTTAGTGATTTGAGAATCTTAAGAGCTTAGAGAGAGAAAATGGCCCAGCAAGCAGGAGTTCCCATCCACAAACACCGATTCGAGCACACCCGGTTGCACAACCGACCTCTGCATTATGGTGCCCTGGTATGTTTTCAAAAACTTGCCCCTGTTTGAGCATTTAATGAACATTTAATGCATTGAAACATGTTTTTAAAAGTTTTTCAAATTTTAGACTAGGGCGACAAGTCGCGTGACACTTTACAAGTGTCGTTCCCTTTGAAGGGAAATGTCGTGCAACACTTCGTGGGTCAAAATAGTGTCGCAAGAACATAGAAACTAGTGTCGCACGACACTGGATGAAATGTCACACGCCACTATGCAAATTGTCACCTGAACAAAGAATGTCGCACTGCTTAAGAGAAAGTGTCACGTGACACTTAGTCAAAAAAATAATGTCACTTAGGGTAAAATTTTGACATGTTTTAACATTGTTTTTGAGCCAAAATGACATGGGTCCTGAAAATGTTTGACTTTAAGATGCTTTGTACTAATATATCCTTCATGATATGTTCTGACATATGGTATGGTTTCATGACATATATGAGGTCTTCCCTGCACTCTATATTAGAGCGCCCCATGTGATAGGATTGTGGTTTGTCTGAGATCTGGATGATCCGGGCAAGGCCGATATCAGAGCTATGGGATTCCACTATCTACTACAGTTTCCTCACATCCGAGCTGATCATGGGTTGTTGACTTCTCTTGCCAAGAGATGGCATAGTGAGCACAACACCTTTCATCTACTGACAGGAGAGGCATCTATCACATTAGAGGATGTATATCAGATCCTGCGGGTTCTGTGCCATGGAGAGCCTGTAAGTAAAATCATGTTTATAGATAAGCATAGTTGTAAAGTTTCCATATGATAGAAACTGACATGATTATTTTTTGGCATAGGTATACTATGATCACGATGCAATGGCAGGTCGACAAATTATCCAGGGGATGTTCTAGGATGTCACCATCCTAGATCGACATGTCAGCTGGGATAGGTTGATGGATGACTTTGACAGAGACTTCTCGGTGCCATGTATTGTGGCATCATTTATTGGACAGGCCCTTATCCCTGATAGGAGTCAAAAGGGATTCCCACTAGGATGGGGAAGATTACTAGCAGATCTGGTGGCACAACCATGACGGATGGCATGGGGCCCAGCTATCTTAGCTGATATGTATTACGAGCTTCATGAGATTATCTATAGAGATGACAGGACTTGGGTGTGCAGGGCTATACTCGCTTAGATAAGGGCGTCAGAGCATATTGCAGTAGTGCATCCATGAGTATAGCCTAGGGAGCATAGGTATCCCTATATATATAGGTATACAAGATTCATCCCACATACACATAGCGGGGATGTTTCCTACTATCGCAGGATACTAGATGAGCTTTCCTCATTCACATGGAGACCGTACAGGTCATGTGAGTAGTGGAGTGACAGTAAGGAGTTGGATTACATGCTATGCAATTGGCCACTGGTAGGCCATCACCCAGACATTATGGAGAGATTTATGATTACGCGAGTCTGGAGGCAGTTCGGACGCTAGCAGAGGGTGTCCACAGAGACCACGACACATGCATGATTCTAAGATGAGGATGGACAGGGTTGGCTACCGATGCTAGACTACCATCAGGTAGTACAAGATACAGTCGCTATATGCTAGGAGCCATGGGAGTACCTACTAGATATGGCGGATGCAGGTGTAGACATAGCATATAGGGCAGAGAGGCGCAGGAATCCATTTCCTAGATTTACAGTCCCAGATGCACAGCCACCAGTGGCACAGGGGGATGAGGGGGATGATGGAGGAGATGGAGGGGATGGAGGAGATGGAGGGAGAGGGAGAGGGAGAGGGATGGAGAGAGGGGAGGGATCTAGATCAGGTGGCCAGAAATGGTCACGAGGATGGAGATCATCTACTCCAGAGGATGAGGCGAGACCAGCTCACCGATAGGCAGGGGCTAGGCAGGATCCACCTGCAGGAGGAGAGGATCTAAGAGCCCAGATATAGGCTCTAGAGGTAGAGATACAGCAGCTCTAGATCATGATAGTAGTGAGGGATCAACAGCTATTGGATTCAAGGATGAAGAGAGATCAGTAGATAGCCGATCTCAAGGAAGAGATAGGATGTCGCGAGGTGGCGGCATAGGTAGATGCCTTAGAGATCTGACGGGAGATAGCGAGAGCTACATATTATCACAGACTCTACCTCCAGGCTATTCTAGAGGGTTAGAGAGCACCATCATACTCTCAGAGGGTGGGAGCATCAGATATGGTGCCTGATAGGAGAGCAGTGCCCCCTCCACCACCATGAGCTCCTTTGTGAGGGTGCCAGCGAGTCCTAGGTTTAGGGTTTAGGTTGTTATATACTTTGGACATATCCTGAGACTTTTGATCCAGATTTTTGGGGATCTCATATTGTATATTGTATCATGATATTGATTTATATATGAGATTACTGCATGTTCGATATATCATGTGTATTTGTCTCACTTGTGATGGATGTATCAGTTTGTACATTGTCTTGTCATTTTGCTCAAAATGCTTATATATATGCTCATGTATGTTCTCTCTCATAGATGTATGTTTGATTCTCATGTGTATGATGTAGACTCATGTTTCTTGAAAATGATAGTTTTGATATAGATATGATGATATGATTAACCCCTTGTGATGATAGGAACAGGTCATGATGTAAAAGACAAGGAGCGAAAGACATGATCAAGAAAAGGAAAGGTGAGCGCAGTTGACCAACAGGTCCACGTAAGATGAAAAAGGAGAGCTCTCTCCATATGCAAAAATGAAAAACTAAACTAACATGAACTTAAAAATGCAAGCTACTATGAAAAGTGGTTGACTTGCAAGGTCAAAACGCCTATAGACATCTAATTATCATCATCAAGCATTATTGGTAGCATCGTAAGATCATAAAATGTACACTAGTATAACTATGTGGATCTGAATATGATCTATATCAGATAGGAGTGTGGAAATCTCACCTAGGCACCAAAGACATGTAGGTCAGGATGACTAATGCAGTGAGATTACCTAAGTTTGATATGGTGAGATTATGCTTGTATCAAGACACATGAAAGTCAAGATAACTAGAAGCATGCACTCACACAACAGTCAAGGATAATACCTTGTCAATCCATAGTGTCAAGTAAGACCAGCATAAAATGCTCATGACAATTAAGACCAACAAAATATACCCACAAGAAGATAAAGAAATAAAATATGTTCTCATACCCTCGGTCTTCCAGCTATGCATCATCAAAAACTTCTCAGGGAGAGACCACTCATCAAAGAAATCCTCATAGACAGCACACAAAGAAAAATAAAGTCAACATATCTCAGTGACTTGATTGTTTAAGTGCGTGTGTGTTGGTCATAGAGTCAGACTCTGGTTATCACATCTTCCAATGAGAAACATTGCATCATACTAGACTGTTGGGTAAGACACCTGATAAGTGTTGAGAAACACTCAATGCTAGGGTAGTGTTGAAAAACACTGTTTGGGGAGGTGTTGAAAAACACATGTTGTGAAATGCCGCAATAGACAAATGCACCTAAAGGACCTATGCTAGCAGTTATGCCCCCTAGACAAAGATAAAGACCAATTCCAGACCGAGCCAAATAAGGTCAAAATATGATGGAGAAAGGCTCAGTGTCGAGGATGCATGCTAACAAATAGGAGTGCAAAGGCCTCAAGTAGCACCTGTTTCCAGGTTTTCACCACTTGGAATTTTTTTTTATTTTTTTCATTTTTTCTTTTTTTTGTATTTTTTCTACCAAGGCGCCTATTTCTAGGTTTTCACCAAGGCACTTTTTTTTTTTTTTAATAATTTTTTTCAGACTTTTTATGCTTTTTAGGATTTTTAGCATCATATATCAATTTTTTTGGTATTTTTTTCAGGATCATAAAATATGTACAAAGGATGCCCCCAGATAGAAATGGGCATCAAGGATAGAACTTCTTTGGGTGTAAAATGTTGATGGGCTCAGGGAGCTGTTCTCCATCTTCATTCGACAGTAAATATGCACCTGTACCAAAAGCTATTGTAATAATGTATGGTCCAAGCCAATTAGGTTCGAACTTGCCCTTTTGTTCTTTGTTCTGTTGATTCTTAGGGTTCTCTCTCAAAACAAGATCACCTATCTGAAATTCCCTAGGGTGAACCTTCTTGTTGAATGCTTTGGACATATGCTTCTGATATACTCTCATGTGATCAAAGGAAGCCTTACGCTTCTCATCTAGAAGTTCTAGTTCTTGTAACCTCATGGCATGGTAATCCTCATCTGTAATCAAGCCTTTGAGAGAAACTCTAAGTGAAGGTATCTCTACTTCTAAAGGAAACACTGCTTAAGTGCCATAGGTAAGAGCAAAAGGAGTAGCTCCTATATGTGTACGAATGCTAGTTCTATAGGCCCATAGTTCTGGATTGATTTGTAAGTGCCAATCCCTACCATTCTTGTGTACTGTTGTATGCAGGATTTTAGGAATGGTTTTATTAGAGGCTTATGCCTATCCGTTTCCCTGTGGAAAATAGATGGAGGACCAATGCTACTTAATTTTAAACTTCTTGCATAAATGCTTTAGGTCCTTGTTCTTGAATTGACCTCCATTATCAGTAATAATCTTAGAAGGCACTCCAAATCAGAAAATAATATGATTCAGGATAAATAGTGAAATGGTCTTGCCTAAGGCAACAGAAAAAGGGACTGCCTCTACCCATTTTGTGAAATAATCAGTAGCTGTGATGATAAACTTATGGCCACTTGATGAATTGGGGTGAATTTGCCCAACAAGGTCAAAGGCCCAGTGCTAAAATGGCCAATGAGAAATAGAAGGAATTAGCTCCCTCTCTAGAGTGTGAATCAGGTTTCCATGTTTTTGACATTTCTCACAAGATTTAGAGAAAACCACTGCATTAGTTTGCATTGTGGGCCAGTAATATCCCGCCCTAAGCAACCTTTGGGCCATGGCAAGACCATTAGAGTGTCCACCACAAATGCCCTCATGAATGTCAACTAACGCTTGGTCAAATTCCTCCTTTTCCAAGCACCTAAGAAGTGTCCCATCTAAGCCCCTCCTATATAAATCACCAGAGATAAGGGTGTGGCGAGAGGCATTACGGATGAGGTTTCGACATTCAGAACAATTTAAAGTGTTAGGGATGATGCCATCATGTAGGTATGAATAGATAGCACCATAGCAGAAAGACTCATGTGTGACAAGGGTACAAATGACATTGCTTTCAGATGAGTCAAATATGGGGTGGTGTAGCTCTTCCACCAGGAATTCAAATATGGATTCATGCTATTCCAACTGTAGGTGTGAAGCTAATGTAGCCATAGCATCTGCAGCTTTATTTTCTACTCTAGGGATCTGTTGGAATGTCACAAAGGTAAAATAACATCTCAATGATTCAACCATCTTTATGTAAGGTACCAATTTATCATCCTTGGTTTGATACTCCTCATTGACTTGGTTGATAATTAACTATGAATCCCCAAAGACATGCAACTCTGTTATGTTCCATTCTATAGCTAGTTTCAATCCATTGGTTAATGCTTCATATTCTGCAATATTGTTTGTACATGGGAATAAAAGTTTGTAGGATTTTGGTATATTATACCCATGAGGAGAAATAAACAATACTCCCGCACCTCATCCATTTTGCATGTTGGAACCATCAAAGAACATCTTCCAAGTGCGAGTGGTCATATATATAATGTGTTCATCTGGGAACTCTACCTGAATAGGCACACTATCCTTAACTGGAAAATCAGCTAATTGATCAACAATAGCTTGCCCTTTTATGGCCTTTCTCTCAATGTACTCTATATCAAACTCAGATAAAACCATCATCCACTTAGCAAGTCTACCCGTGAGGGCAGCCTTACTAAGCAAGTACTTAAGAGGATCAATTTTTGCAACCAAATGTATAGTATGAGCAAGCATATAGTGTCGCAACTTTTGGGAAGCAAACACTACTACGAGACAAGACTTCTAAATATTATTATAATTGATCTCATAAGATACTAGAGTACAACTGGTGTAGTATATGGCCCTTTCTTTCCCAGTGTCATCTAATTGAGCCAACAATGCCCCCAAGGAAGACTCTATTGCTGAAATGTATAAAATCAATGGTTTCCCAGGAATAGGCGGCATCAAAATCAGAGGATTAGCCAAATACTATTTTATTTGATCAAGGCTCTTTTGGCAATCCTCATTCCAAGCACATGTGGCCCCCTTATGAAATGTTTTATTGAATGGTTGTGCTCTATCTACAAGCTATGAAATAAACCTCTTTATGGATTGGAGTTGTCCCTGAAGACTTCTCATTTGACTTATGTTCTTTGGAGATGGCATATCTAAGATAGCTTGGACCTTTTTAGGATCAACCTCTATTCCTTTTTCTGAAATTATGAATCCTAGAAGTTTACCTAAGGTAACTCCAAATGCACACTTTTTCAAATTCAATCTAAGTTGAAACTGTTCCATGCGATCTAGAATCACTTCCAAATTGTCATGTGTGTATCCTATTTCCTAGATTTAGCCAAGGTATCATCCACATAATCTTCCATGTTTTTATGCATCATATCATGAAATATTGTGGTCATAGCTCTTTGGTATGTGGCTCCTGCATTTTTTAATCCAAATGGCATGACATTCCAACAATAGGTTCCCCATGCACATGTGAAATCTATTTTATCTTGATCTTCAGGAGCTATTTTTATCTGGTTATATTTGCAAAACCCATCCACTAAGGAGTATATCTCATAACCCATCATCATATTCACTATCATGTCTATGTTAGGGAGTGGAAAGTCATCCTTTGGACATGCTTTGTTAAGGTCCCTGAAGTCTATGCATACACGAATGGATTCATCATGCTTTGAGACTGGAACAATGTTTGAGATCCACTCAGCATAATTGATAGCTCTAATAAATCCTGCAATGAGGATTTTTTCTAATTTAGCTTTAACAAGGAGAGCTATGTGAGGATGCATTTTCCTCAACTTTTGTTTAACTGGTTTTATTCCTGGAGCTATAGATAGATGATGCATAATAAGATTAGTGTCCAGTCCTGGCATATCTGAATATGTCCAAGCAAAGTTGATTTTCTTCTTTTGCAAAAACTTTGTATATGCTTCTTTTTCTTCAGCTGATAGAGACTGAGCTAGGTGCACTATTTGGGGAGCCTCTTCTATATTCACATTCACTGGTTGCGTAGGCTCAATAAGAACTGATGACCTGTCTTGGAAGTAACTTGGCAAGTTATTAAGTACCCCATCCTTAGGCACCTCAAAGAGGTTTTCACCCTTGGGTACGTCTTTTCTTTTTACTATTTTTGGTTCTAACACCACCACAAAGTGGTTTTCGCCATCAGACCTATTTCTCTTTTTTTTATTTTCTTTTATTTTTAGATTGAGGTACTTAATATCAGGCTCTGTCATACTTGTTGTTGGTTCACTAATGGAAGAGACTATAGGTTCAAGAGCATTCAGATAGCAGGAAATTTCATAGTCATTCTAAAAAGTGAGGAGTTTAGGCTCTTGATGTCACTGAGACCAGTCAATTAGGTCGTAGTGAATAAGGGGTAAGTCAATGACTAGTTCAACATTGTTTATGTGGAAGGTGTTATCTCTAGTGACCATACAATCGGGATTCATCAAGTCCCCTCCTAAGATACCTGAGTCAGGATTTGTCTTATCAAACGAAGTGTCGTCCACTAAGGCAATTTAAGGAGTCCAATCCTCTAGTCCTACACTAGGCTCGTTGATCATGTCAGGTCGAGTACTATAAGTATGGACAACAGCCATGTCCAAATCAATTGTTGCATCTGAAAGTGAGTCCCATTCAAACTCATGTGAGTCTATTTCTGAATCATTATTTGGGCCTTGTGATGTAGAAGCCTCAAAATTGGGAAGAGTTTCCCCTTCTATAACACTAGCATTGTTACTATCTATCACAGCTAGGATAGCAACACTTTCCATTGTTAATCTAGCATTCATATAGTCACTATCCATCACAGCTAGGATAGGAGTACTGTCTGTTGTCAAAGCTTTTAAATCTCCCCAAAGGAGATTTGTTGAAGGCACCCAATCATCAGACATGTCTTTCTAATTAGAGAGATTAGGTGTGTAGTCTGAGTCATTGTCACTGTCTATCACAGCTGAGACAGGGACACTTTTTTGTTTCTTATTTTCAAAACCTAAGCCAAATATTGAATTATTCCTTCATCCAAAAAGGGCATGGTTAAGAGGTTTAGCCTTAGCATCCAACCTATGACTAAGGGGACCATGTCCTGGATAACCCATATTCTTGACTAATGTATACCCTCTCCCATAAGCTCTAGGGTAAGGTGCAAAATTCTCATTATGTAGGTATTTCTCTTCTCGGTAAATCTAGTCCCTAACGGCAACCTCTTCTTTTTCCTCTTGAATCAGAATTGAGGATTTTACAAACTTATCAAAAAATGTCATGGCTGAAGATGAGGGCTTCATTTCTTGAGAAGGTTTTCCATAAGACCTAGGGGAAATTGGAAATTTTGTGAATGAATCCATTTTGTAATCCCCCATAACAAGATCTATGGTCTTGAATTTATTCTTGCATTGTTCAAATGTAGTATCAAAAGTGCTAGCCTCCCTATTCAAAGGAACATGAGACCCTACTGAAATTGTGTTAATTGATAGTGTGTTGTCCTCGGGTATGTAGACTTCTATTCCATTGTAAGGCAACTTTACACACTGCTGATAAGTAGATGGGACCACTTGCATCTCATGTATCCATGGTCTACCTAAAAAAATATTGTAAGCCAAAGGACTAACATCAACAATCTAAAACAAAATATCTTTCTCTATAAGACCAATTCGGATAGGAAGAACAGCCAATCCTTTAGAACTACATTCTGCTTCATCATAAGCCTTGATAGTTATCTTCTTCCTTGTATCAATGACTTCTTTTGAATAGCCCAAGGCCTTTAATAAGCTCAAAGAACAAATATTAAGCCTAGCACCCCCATCTATCAACACACGCCTGACACAGGTCTTGTGGATCATAACCTCTATATGAAGGGCCAAATTGTGTGGGTGGCTTAATGACTTGTCATCTTCTTCTAAGAATGTAAGGTAGTGAGGGATAGCCAAGTGGTTGACCATATTTTGGAATTGATCTACATCTATATCATTAGGGACATTAGCCACTTGCAAGGCATCCTCAAGGACACACTTATGCTTAGGGGACAATTCCAAAAGCTCAAAGATAGATATCTACATTGGTGTGCATTATAATTGATCAATAAGGTTATAGTTCAAGTCAGGACCAATGGCAGATTTAGAGAGAGCACCTTTTGACATGGGCTGCTTAGATTTACTAGAGCTAGGACCTCTAATAACAATGGGAGCTTGAGACTGGCTCCTAGTGACAACATTGAGGGGTTGAGACATCCTTCGTGAGTGAGGACCTCTTAAGACCACAACGGGTCCTTCATCAGGCATAGGAGTCGAATCCACATCATATCCATAAGGGTCTTTCCCTCTCATCATGTTGACATTATCATCAACAAATTCAATCATATTAATAACATTCTCCACATTTGTGTAGGTGTAGTTAATAGAAGCCTTTCCATTCTTATTGCTAGAATTCTCTCCTTTCTCATATTTGGGCAAGGGTTCTTTAAAAGCTTTGTGATCCACATTAGTGGTTAAACCATCAATTTGTAATCATCCACTTTCAATAAGATCTTGGACAAGATGCTTAAGTTTAAAACAATTTTCTATATCATGTCCAATTCCATTGTGAAAGACACAAAAAGACTTCTCATCCCACCAATGAGGTTTAGGATCTGGTATGCGGTGCTTTGCAGGATCTTGGGGGTGCACCAAATTATGAGCAATTAACATCTTTAAAATGTCTACATAGGAGTCCCCAAGTTTGGTAAATTGCCTCTTTTCTATTTTAGGTCTCGCTTGATACTTGGGTTTATTCTCTTGTTGTGCTGAAGATGTTTGCAGCTTCATGGCTTGGACTGCATTGGAGAGATTAAGAACTCCTTCATTCTTAGGTTGAGATGAGTCAACAACTTTGTCATTGACCACTTGCTTATTCTTGTTCCAATAAAGGTTTTTTTTGCCCTTATTACCATTAGTGTTGTTGTTTTGGCCATTGTTGTTATTAGTTGGTTTAGCCAAAATTCCTTGTTCTTTTAGGACATCCTCTATGCGACATGCCACCTCTACCATGGTATCAAAAGAATTAAATGGGATCTTCCTGACCTCATACCTTAGCTCTAGTATTAAATTGCTCACAATGATGTCTATTCTTTCTTCCTCAGGAATTGTCCTAGGATAATTTGAGCATAACCATCTCCATCTTTGCAAGAAGTGACAAAAGGTTCTGCTTGATTTTGTTTGAGTTTGCACAAATCAAGCATTGTGACTGACCTAGATAGATTGTAAGCAAAATGTTGGACAAATCTTTGGACAAGTTCTTTGAATGTCTTTACTGGAGGAGTAAGGTTGGTGAACCACTCCATAGCTTGACCTTTTAGACTCCTTGGAAATAATCTCATTAAATAGGAGTCTTCATGATGAAAAGAAAAGCTTATTATATAAAATTGTCTAACATGGTCATGAGGATCACCAATGCCATCATATTTGTCATAAGTTGGGAACTCAACCTTCTTAGAAAATTCAATCATTACCACACTTTTTTCTATGGGGTTGGGACATATGGAGTCCAAATTAAATGTGCTCTTAGGAGCCCTCATCCTTTCTATATCCTTTTGCATTTGCATGATCACCTCATTGGTTGAAGGATTCTATTTCTTAATCTTTTGGTGGACATCAAAATTATATGGGACCTTAGCACCTTTGTTGATGAGACTTTCTAGGAATTGGTCCTTTTTTTGTTCCACATATCTTTCCACATATGCTTGAAAAGATGGTTCTTGTTGCATAGTCATAAAATCTATTTTATCAAAGTTGGCATAACTTCCTCCATGTTGTGAACCATGATGTGCTCGTTGGGAGGGTTGTTATGAAAGTCTATGAGGTGACCGTCTCCTATGGTGATCATATCTTAAAGTCCTTCTTCCTCTAGGACTTGGGGACCTTGAGGGTGTCCTTGACCTCCTTCTAGGACTTGGTGAAGGGGTAGATGGGGGTGAGTTGGTCCCACTATTGGCACCCCTCCCATTGAATCAGTTTTGGAGTTGTTGTGCATAGAGTCTATCTTCTTCTTCTTGAGCAACTCTTTTCCTTATGTTCAATAATGCACGTTCCTCTTCCTCTAGTTGTCTAAATTTCTCCTTTTTAGTAGCTTGTTCATCTAGATAGGCTTGCTTCTCCCTTTCAATGCTTTTCAATCTCGTATTTGCATATCGAGAGGTATCTTTAAGCGGAGAAGATTGTTTTGAATGCCTCATTGCGTTGGCTATGTTGATGTGGTGGTCACTAGACTCATTGTTCTGGTCCTCGTGTTGTGACCCTGAATCTAAGTGAGTTTGCCGATGATGTCTCTCAGCTCGTTGGTGAGCATCAAAATACCTTGTGTTGTTGGGGGGTGACCCAGGTGGACTAGCATGAGAAAAACCACCATACACTTTGGTACTCCTATGTCGTTGGAAAATATCCTCAAGAGTTTGATTCATGGCTTCTCTTTGTTGTCGAGTGAAAGTGTAACTCATGTCCATACTTGATGAAAGTGGTGCTAAAGAGGTGCTCACTTCACTAGGATTACCTTTTGGATTAAAACAAACTTCAGATTCACTTTTAGGAGATTGATCGAAAAGGGGTTCTTTTCCCTTGTGTTGTTGTCAAGTCTTAATTGGTGGTAACTGGCTAAAGACAACAGGGGGTCACTTCCCTTGATTGACTTGGTACCTTGTTGTAACTGACATGAAAGAAAGAGATTCTTAATGATAAGATGACCTCCCGAAATGTCAACACCAAACTAGGATAATCAAAGTTCTCTATTGTCCAGAATGAAATGAAAAGATAGAAAAAGGGGCATTACCAACACTGTCAAAGAGGTGCTTCAAGTCAAAGGGTGACTACCCTTACTCTTTTGAATTAGGAGGTTGGGCTAGGCCAAAATATAATTGAAATTGAGATTAAATGAAAATGATTTGGACAATAAGAGTACTGAAATTTTCCAAGAATGTAGCTAACAATTTTAGAGATAAACTTTTTTACCAAGAATAACCTTCTAACTTGATAATTATTTCCCAAGTGACCTTGTAAATCAATTGATGCTATTCCTAGAGGGAAAAAACTAGAGATTTAGAGCCAAAATAGGCCTTCAAAAATAGAGCAAGAAACCTACTCCAAGACTTAATCTGACTAGTAGCAACTGAAACTAAAAAACATAGTAGAAACTACCTAGGTGACACTTTCCAGGAAAGATATGTGATAGTTTGTATCTAGGTGACACTTTACCTTAAGCCAGGTGATAGTTTCTAGGCTATCAGTGCACCACTTTTTGTCAAACGGGGCGACAGACTTGTAGGGGCGAACTGGCACGTGACAATTCTCAAAATAGAGCGTGACAGACCTTCAGTGTCATGCGACTCTTTGACCAGTGAAGTTTAAAATTTTAGTTTTTGAGACTGTCTGTTGAAAATTTTCAATTTGAGGGTTGATTTTTCAAATGTAATCACAATGACAGCAGTGAATTGATAGGTTTGCAAATAGTATAGGATCAAATGTGTCTTCAAGCACTTGAAACAAGGGCAAAACCAACCTTACCAAGACAAACACTTATGATATCCAAAATTGAAAAAGCACCCTATGAATGCTACCGATTGTTTTATGTTGAGAACGTTTACAATGGTTTAACACATTTGAAAACACTTCAAGCAATATCTATCCTCAAAATTCAAGGCTCATTACTTATCAACTTGGCCCACAACTTGATGTCCCTTCACCTCACACAAAGTGGTTAACCACAATAGATGTTGGCTTTGTCATGTAAGTGCCAAAGACACAATCCAAAAGAACACATATGGTGAGTATCTTAAGGTGATCCAGGTTGTTCCACTTGGATCAATCTTGCACCAAGAAGCTAAGTGGCTAAATAAGGTGGCTTCTATCTAATGGTTCTTAATAAGGTCTTTCATTCACAACACCCCTCTTGCTCCTCATAAAGGACTAGGACCTCGTGGCCTCAAGAGTACCTTAAGCATTCTTGCTCAATGCTTTCCCCATGGTCACAATCCCATGAGCTACTCACATCAAGTGAAGACAAGTGTTATGTCTACCAAGGTTTTATGTCCTTGATAGCCTTGAGTTTATAGTGGGTCATAATAGCTTGGTATTAGCTTGTCCCCACTCGGGTCATTCCTCTTGATTGCTCAAGAGAAGGTCTGCTAAAGGATCCTAAATCTAAACAAAAAGTGGATCAATTCTTGAGGTTCAAGGTTTTTGGTTCACCACAAGGGTGTAGAGCATACTCCCCTATCTCAAAAACTTCACCCAAACACACCAAGAAAAGATCCAATTACCCTCTTGCTTCCAAAATCCTAAGATGGGTCAAGATTTTCTGGTTCACCACAAGCGTGAAGAGCATACTTCTCCTACCACCTCAAAATTTATTCCACAAGATATTAAGTGCCTATGAAATGAAACAACTAGTATATGTCACACTCAATCAATAAAGAAAACAATTAAACAAGCACTTGATTTGTTTTCCTATGCTTTGGGCAGCCCTACAAAAACCGTTAGTAGCCCTTTTAGCATGCAAAGCATCAAATTTTTATTTATTTTTTGTTTTTAAGCAAGAGTACCTACAAAGCAACTTGTTAGCTTCACAATGATTAGAAAAATCCTAAAATCCAATTAGCTCCAAGAAATCCACTATCAAAAGTATTTAACGAACTAAAGGTGGAACACTTAACCCCTCAAGTGAATGTGAAGTGAGCCCAAAAGTGGAACATTTAACTCTTCAAATGAATGCGAAGCGAGTCCAAAAGTGAAACATTTAACTCTTCAAGAGAATGTGAAGTGAGTCCAAAAGTGGAACATTTAACTCTTCAAGTGGATGTGAAGTGAGTCCAAAAGTGGAACATTTAACTCTTCAAGTGAATGTGAAGTGAGTCCACAAGGTGGAACATTTAACTCCTCACAAAAACTCAAAGTGAGTCCAAAAGTGGAACATTTAACTCCTCACACAAACTCAAAGTGAGTCCAAAAGTGGAACATTTAACTCTTCACACAAACCCAAAGTGAGTCCAAAAGTGGAACACTTAACTCCTCACACAAATTCAAAGTGAGTCCAAAAGTGGAACATTTAACTCCTCACACAAACTCAAAGTGAGTCCACACCTTAGAAAACTAATGAGATCAAGAAAGCATAAAATGGAAAACTTTGTGGAACACTTAATGCTCTTTTCAAGTAGACCCCTCCCCCACGTATGAATGTTGACCTTGCACCCAAATGGAAAATAACAAGGGGCGATTAGAAATAAGCGATTCCAACACCCAATTTAGCTAACAAGCTCAATCAAAAGTAATCTAAAGTTGCTTATCAATACTACCCACAAATGAAAAAGGGAATCAATGGATGAATCTATGCCCTCAATCACTCAAATGAGATGTTTGATATTGGAAACTAAAGATCATTCACAAACTATCAAAAGAAAATGTATGTTCTTTTATTAACCCAAAAGAGATGTGCCTATGAAAGCAAGTAAACCAATTGAAATCTGGAAATGCAATCTATTAAGCTACAACAAATCAAGATTACAAACAAATCAATCTAAACTTGGCTAAAAGGGTCTTTAAAAAACTCACTATTAGGTACAAGTGATAGTATAGTCACTAGAACTGTTGCGCGCCACTTCTCTGTATACTGGTGCGACAATTCTTCCCGAGGTGACAGACTTCAAAACCCGTAGGCGATAGAACACAACAAATAGGGTGACACTTCCTATCACATGGGGTGACACTTTTAACTGGTAAAGTGCCATGCCTCTATACAAAGAACTGTCGCACGACACTGGAAAAATGTCATGCGACACTCTGAGATAGAAAAACCAGAGACCAAAAATAAAGCTGAAAATTGATGAAATTTTTTGTGGAAATACAGAAAATAAAGGACAAAGTTAAGCTACTCTGCCCCACAGTGGGTGCTAGAAATGTATGGTGAAAATGTGACCACACTTCTATGAATCATTACATGCAAGAAAACTCAAGAATGAGCCCTCACAAATTGATCCATAGCTTTCTATGCATGGAGTTGCAAGATTTGTAAAATTGCTCTCAGCTAGAGCTATAAACTCATGACCTTACTAGTCAACCACACAATGAGAGATTCCAAATCAAAGACAAGGGCAACAATGTCAATATCCCCAAATGGAATCAAGATATGCAATGCAATGCAAACTAATATGAATATGCAAAATTAATCTATCAAAATGAAAGTACAATGCAATTATGAAAGGAAATAGCAATGGATTACAATTCCCCTAATTAAGCTATGTGAAGCTAATCTATTGCATAAAGGAAATCTAAGCTATGAATGCCATGATATGCAACTAAGAAAGAAATATGAACTAGATGAAATGCAACAAAGATCTTAAAAGCTTGGATGCAAAAGTGTCTTCAAAGAGAACTCCAAATAACCTAGAAAACCTACAGCATAACATTAGCATGAAAGACATGGATATGCAAATGAAGGAGAGAGCTCTCCTTTTATAAGAAGTGAGGTAAAAATGGACCATCGAGATTAAGAGGCAAAAGACTTAATCAACGGTGGAGAAAAAAAAGAAGCTTGATCCTTGTGCAAAAATATCCTCAAATAGGAAAATAGGAGTTGACTTTAGTGTCCATATGAGACTAAAAGAACTTTTTCTCTTTTTATAAAATAAGAATGATGCTTTATTTGTGCAACTTAGGATAAGAGGAAAAGGTGGGGCTTTTTATTTAAATAAAAGGGGAGGAAATATTCCTTTTAAGTAAATAAAAACTTAGGATAAAATGGTTAATCCAAGGATAAAAATCCAATATATGATCGAAACTAAGATTTGATCAAGAAATTGATAATGTTGAAAATATTGATTATTGATAAAACTGATTCAAGATTGATAAATCAAATAAATGGGGCCCAAAGTCTAGGCAACCATTTTTGGGTGCATACACATAATACTTCAATGTCTTTAGATTTGCTACATACCAACGTTGGAAACCCAAATAGCTCCCAATTTTAATGAATAGTCCCCAATTTGTAGACTGGCATCTCCATCCTCATGTATTTGCATGAGCCTTCTTATT
Source organism: Chamaecyparis obtusa (assembly GCA_027943335.1). Lineage (NCBI taxonomy): Eukaryota > Viridiplantae > Streptophyta > Pinopsida > Cupressales > Cupressaceae > Chamaecyparis > Chamaecyparis obtusa. The sequence goes on along the minus strand of BSBK01005278.1, from coordinate 144,048 downwards.
AAGAAATGGAGACATGGGTAGTGACTTTTCAGCTGAAATGGATGGAGATCTTCCATCTGATGTGAAGGAAGAATTTTCAACACCTGAAGGTGTTTCCAGAGGTGGCCCTGGAAACAACATTTCTAATCGATTGTCCTGATGCATATTGCTAGGGCAAACAATTCTTGGTATGGTATCAAATGCTGGGAAAACATTTGAAAATGGAACCCTTTCCCATCCCCAAACAAGAAATGTCATGAAAATCAGTGCAACAAGTGCTAAGGACACCTGCTTCCCTCTCAATCCTGATAAAGCTGGCCCTTTCATATCGTAACAAACTTTATTTTTTCTCAGCATGATCTAAATCTACAGATCCCCAAACACTTATAAGCCCTCTACCATATATACTTTAACATTAGAACCTATTAATTGATGTTTTAAAGTAGCTAAACATTTCTTCTTCCCTCATCGGAAAACACTGTCAACCAATCAAGTAAAGTGTTGGCTATATTGGACTGACGTGAGCCTTTCTTACTCATGTGCAAGGTAGCTCCTCATTTCATTGCGTTGGAGTTTCCAAATAAACTTGTGCAAGGCTCAGTATTGGGAGTGCCATACACTGGCACTCCATTCAAACATGTCATCCCCCCTTATACATTCGTGAGCTCCCACTTCTGTAATTTGCGCAAGGCATGACTACCTCTCCATTATGCTGGTATATGTATGGTATTACATGAGGCCAACCTTTGGATCTGAGCCAGCTCCCACCATTTCAAATGCATGAACTGAGATCTTAATTCCAACGCAGGTAATCCCTCTTACTTTATTTGTTTATTGAGTGTGCTGGCATTCTCCTTATCACTGGCCCCCAAAATATTTTGTGAGGCCCTTCAACTTAGTGCAAGACCTCCTTTTATGCACAAGCATCCTTCTTTATTGTGTTGGCATCCTCCTTTTGCTTCAGACATCCCTTACCGATTGGCTGCTCACCCCCATAATATGTGTGAGAATCCATTTTGGCCAATGATGGCCCCTCTATTGTGAATGAGCTTCCTGTCAAAGGGTGTGTGAGCCCCCATTCATTGCACAAGTCTTTGACTAGCAGGCTACTCCATTTTAGCACTTTTCATGGGCTCTTTTCTATATAGTTAATACTGGCATTGAAAGAATGTATATAGGCCCCCAATTCATGCAAAGCACCAAGGTAGAGGTGTTGTCTCATTTCTTTTGTGTGAATTACTATTTGGATTGGCTGCCTCTCATCACATTATTAACGTGAGCCTCCAAAATAGTACACTGCATCTTCTTTGCTTGACTGGCTATAAATTCAAATAATGTTTTGATTTGCCTGTAGTATCAACAAAATGATAGGCTCCTCATTATATGCATGAGTGCCTTCTCATATTTGCATGGGCTCTTCCTATTTTCTTACGTAGAGCTTCACCTCTCCATGTTTAGCATGAGGCCTTATAACATATATCTGGTTTGCCCATTTGGTAACATCCCCAATGCATTGGTGAAAATCTCCAACATTTTACACAGGCATATACCTCTTACCTTGTGAGCTGCCACTTAATTGGTGCAAGCACTCCATCTCATTGCATGAGGCACCATTCATGGAATGCTAGCTTTGTTTTGGAATTGTGCCTCCTTTAGCTCCCTTATATTTTTCACAAGGTAGGAAACACCATTCACATAGGCTTCCAATCCATATAACATGCCTCTATTCTTTCATGTTCATGCAAAAATAGAGCTCCCCTCTTTTATATAATGTATAATGTACACACCATATGATCCCACATTCCATATTTGTTGTTAATTAGAGTGTATCACCAAAAGCCTCACATCTTTTGCAAAGCCAATCAAATACTTTAACATATCCACTTGATCAACATTTTGTCAATCATGAACTTTATAATAGAAAGGATGAACATAAATTCCATAGCTCATATATATTTTAATAGCATTCAAAGCTAAATCCTCACCATCATTGCACATATAATAATCTAATACTTGAGGTGCATTAGAAAGCATGGAACTAACTTTTCCTTTCTAGCATCACCAATCCGGTTGCATCATTTGTGGAATCTCTCATAGAATCCACCATAGGGTCACTAACACTCATCTGCATTAAAATTTGGAAGGCTCAAAATAATTTATCAACTCCTCCAACTCATCTTCAGTCAATTGTAAATATGACTTTCATTAAAACTACACATTTACCCTTGTTCACCCAAAATGCAAACCTTCGATGAAAAATTAAACAAACCAAGCATCAAAAATTTGATCACAGTGTGCAATTCTTTGTTTCTGAAAGAATTCCCAAACACCACAACTATCCTCTAGAATGACCTTTAAAAACTGACCAAATGCCATCGGAGGATCATGCCACAAGGAGTGTACACTGACCCCCAACAAACAAACATTCATGCCAAAGAAGAAATATCGAAGAGACCTGAGCCAAAAGATAAAACTGATCAAAGTTGGCCACTTAGAAACATAATTCTGTTTGAACTTGTCAAAACACATAAACTGTCTCCGGAACCAGCTTATAAAACTCGCCCGATGGAAATTCCAAGACCCGACAACTTGGACATTTATTCTTTCAAACATACTCCATCAGCATACCAAACCTCAGCCTATGAGGAAATTTTAATTAGAAGATATTGATTTTTGAACATGCCTACAAATTATCCTGCAAATCAAACATGTCAGAAAACACAGACTAGGTTTGGATTTGGCTTTGAAAACTAGGCTAAACATGACATCAAGATCCAAAGATAGGGGAATTTATTCCTTGTCATACAGAGAGTATAATTCCACAATTAGGGCTCATGATGAATAACAGTGTGCATTTGGCAATCAGGCAAAGATAGGCTCTACGAATTGCAAATTGGGAAACATAGTAAAACAGTGATTTGTGCATACAAAATGACCCTGGGAAAGTATGCTAAAAGATTCATCAAGACTTATAACTTGGCATACTTGTAGTACTTTCAGAGTATAACATAGTGGTACAACCCACTCAAGCTTATCAATCAAAAATCAAAAGTTATAACATCACGAACAGGGGTACAGATCAATCTGCATATTTCACAACTTGTAAAACATCAGAAGTTGTATTTGGAATCACATTTGAAAACTGAGAAAATGATTTGTCATGACCTCAAAATTGAAAAATAGGAAGTATTTGACCCCTGGAATATGATGCGAAAGGAATTTTCTTAATAGGGTCAAGTTGGTCAAAGATATGACTGGTCAAACAGGCCCTTCTAGAATTCTAAACAATTACACAAGTGCATGACAACAACAAATTACCAACTTTGAGGGGTTCGAAACCTAATCAAATAGATTTGAAATAACTTCAAAATTGGAACATAGGTTCTTTGATATGCATACTAAATAGCCTCAAAGTGGCGGGTCATGAAACATTTCTGGACACAAGATATTCAAAGGCAAACTGGGCTAGTATACTCTGTTTGACACTTGGGTTGAATTGTGCAAATTAACACTTGCTCAAAATGGGACTTCACCGAATGATTTGAGATGATAAAATAACATCATAGAATGTATGCATATACTGAAAGTTGTGTGTTAAACACTTGGAACACCTCATAAGCTTCAAAATGATATCCAGGTACATATGCATGAAAAGCATTTAAAGGGCCTCAAACTGCAAAATTTTAACAAGGTACTCAAAAACCCATATTTTTTTTTTAGTACCAACAACCTCCTTGAAGCTAAAGATGATCTAGTAAAAAGAATCAATGTAGTAGAAACACAAGAACCTACTATAGAACAAGACACAGTTGCACCAAAAGAACCAGCTGATCTCGAAGGCAATGAAATGGACAAAGAAGATGGTGGTAGTTATTCTGAGACGGATTCCCATGAGTATGAATTGAAATCAGTATCTAAGGGCAATCCTTCTTGAGGTATTCATCTTGACTTTACTCATGTTCTTAAATTCCCTAGAGGCATAGATGAGGAATCAAATGACTATGAGTGGGGAGCCATTCTAGAGGAAGATGAGCTTATCACAAAAAAATATGTTGATGTTATTTGCCAATATGCACCTAAACCCAATGTAAGTCTAGAGAGAAATGATGAACTTAACGAGTCTGATCCACTAATGGCTGAAGTGGACTCCCACAATGACATTGAGCCTATTCATGAATTGAATGTCTTAATTTGTAATATCACCTTTGAACTCGAGTGTCGTGTTAGGACCAATGATGACAGATCCATATTCGTAAACACTCTTTCCCAATCTTTCACCACTTTGACTATCCAACATCCTAAAATTCCTGACCAAACATCTATGAATTAGAGCCAAGGTATTTATACCTTTCCAAATGACTATGCCCTTGCTTGCTACCTCAATGTAGTTGAGCCTATGAGGACTTCCATCAGTGAACTGAGCATTAGCATGACGGAGTTAGACATCAAGTATTTTAGTCAAAAGAATAAAAGTAAAAATAAAAAGAAAAGGAGTTCTGAGGGTGAAAACCACTTTGTGGCAGTCTCAGAACCTACAAAAGTAAAAAAAAAGACATGTCTGAAGGTGAAAACCTCTTTGAGGCACCTAAGGATGAGATATTTGATGTCCTTCTGAGTCATTTATCGGACAGATCTCTAGTTCTAATTGAGCCCACTCAATCTATCAACTTGGGAACAATAGAAGAACCATAGTTGATCCATATAGCACAATCCTTATTAGAAGAAGAAAAGCAAAAATTTATCACATTCTTAACAGAAAAGAAGATCAACTTTGTATGGAAATATTCAGATATGCCAAGGTTGGATCTTGATCTTATAATGCACCATTTATCTATAGCTCCAGGTGTCAAACCTGTTAAGAAAAAATTGAGAAAGATGCATCCACATGTTGCACTCTTTTTCAAAGCTAAATTAGAGAAGCTTCTAAAAGCTGGATTCATCCGTGTTATTGATTACGCTGAATGGATCTCTAATATTTTACCTATTTCAAAACTAGACAAATCTATAAGAGTGTGCATAGATTTCAGAGATGTAAACAAAGCATGCCCTAAGGATGATTTTCCATTGCCTAATATTGATATGACAGTGGACATGACTATGGGCTTCGAGATGCATTCTTTGATGGATGGTTTTTCTAGATATAATCAAATCAAAATTGCTCTAGAAGATCAAGAGAAAACTACTTTCACATGTGTATGGGGTACCTTCTATTGGAATGTCATGCCATTTGGGCTTAAGAATGCTGGTGCTACATATCAAAGAGCTATGACATCTATTTTCATGACATGATGCATCGTACTATGGAGGATTATGTTGATGATACTTTAGCAAAATCTATGATGAGATTTGAACATCTAAATGATTTGAGAAAAATACTAGATCGAATGGAGAATTTTAGTCTTAGACTGAACCCTAATAAGTGTGCTTTTGGTGTCACTTTTGGCAACCTCTTAGGCTACATTGTTTCAAAGAAAGGTATTGAAGTTGATCCAGCTAAAGTTAAAGCTATCATGGAGATGCAACCTCCCAAGAATATCAGCCAAATGAGAACATTACAAGGGAGAGTACAATCTATTAGACACTTCATATCTCAGCTAGCAGACATATCACAACCTTTTACAAAAATATTACATAAAGGTGTGACCTTTGCATGGAATGAAGAATGTGAAAATAAATTTAACCATATCAATAAATATCTATCAAATCCCCCTATTTTGATGCCTCCTATTCAAGGGAAGCTATTAATCTTATATGTCTCCACTATAGATACATCACTAGGGGCACTACTCGCACAACATGATGAGAACAAGAAGGAAAGAGCTATATACTATATCTGTATAACATTGGTGGCATATGAAAAGAACTATTCCATGATTGAAAAGGATTTTCTAGCTATGATCTTTGCATCATAGAAACTAAGACATTATATGTTGGCTCACACCACACATTTGGTAGCTAAGATTGATCAATTAAAGTACCTACTAAGCAAAGATGCCCTCACAGGTAGACTACCTAAATGGGTCATGCTCTTAAGTGAATTTGACATCGAATATGTTGAAAGAAAAGCTATCAAAGGATAGGTTATTGTCAATCAAATAGTAGATGCACCTTTGTTTGATGATACTCCAATGAAAATGGAATTCCTAGATTCTTCTATCATGAATCTTTCTTTGAGAGAATGGAAATTGTTCTTTGATGGCTCCTATACATAGAATGGATCTTGAGCAGGCATATTGTTCATCACTCCTCAAGGATACTCAATCCCTAAAGCATTTAGAATCAAGTTTCCTTGCACAAACAATATTGCTGAATATGAAGCCCTTCTTAATGGTATGAAAATATCAATTGAATGGAGAGTAACAAAATTACACATTCATGGAGACTCACAAATTGTAATACACCAAGACAATGATGTGTATCAAAAAAAAGATGAAAAGCTCATTCCATACAAGAGGATGGTAGATTATCTCAATAAATACTTCATATCTATCACCTTTGAGAAAATACTTAGAACAGAGAACAAGGTTGTTGATGCAATGGCAATGCTATCTACTTTATTACAGCAGCCCGAACATGAGCTATGCTATGAGTTCCTAGTGGAAGCACTATCTTATCCTGCATATGATTCCCCCAAAAGCCACATGATCTGCACTATTTTTGGTCATGATTCATCTAGATACAAAAATGTTTTCTCCTATCTCCAAGACCAAATCATTCCCGATACCTTCAATCACCATGAGAAATGATATCTTATTCGCAATGTGTCCTGGTATGTCATCATTGGTCATGATATGTACAAACGAGGTCTAGATGGTACACTACTTATATTTTTAGAATGGGAAGTGTCTCAACATGCATTAGAGGAAGTCCATGAAGGTATTTCTGGATCACACTCTAACAGTTTAACACTAGCTCAAAAACTTATTAGGGTTGGGTACTATTGGCCTGAAATGGAAAAAAAGGCTATCAAGTTTGCTAAGAATTGTCAAAAGTGCCAAGTACATGATAACTTATTTCATGCATCGAGGAGGGATCTAATTCCCTTCACTACACAAAGACCTTTTCACCAATGGGCATTTGATCTTATAGGATCCATACATCCTCACTCTTCTAATGGACATACCCATATAATCATAGCTACAGATTATTTTACAAAATGGGTAGAAGCAGTTCCTTTGACTCAAGCAACTGGAAAACAAATTTCAATGTTCATCTTGAACTACATCATATGTCGGTATGGTATTCCACATTCTATAGTCATAGATAATGGTGGATAATTCAAGAACAAAGACTTAGATTATCTATGTGCAAAATTCAATATTACACAACATTGGTCATCTATCTACTATCCTTAAGGGAATGGACAAGCAGAGGCTCCTAACAAGAATCTATTGAAAATATTGCACCGTACAGTTAGTAAAATAGGAAGAGACTGGCATCTCATGATCAATCTAGCTCTTTGGGCCTATAGAACAAGTATCAAAATGCCTATTAGGGCTACATGATTCATTTTAGTTTATGGGTTTGAAGCAATACTTCCTATTGAGGTTGAAATCCCATCACTAAGAATCAGAATGCATGGTCTAGTAACTGATGATGACTACAAAGTGTCTAGGTTGCAAGAACTTGAACTACTAGATGAGCGCAGACAAGCAGCGTATGATAATCTTAGAGTATATCAAAAGAGAATGTCTAGAGGCTACAATAAGAAAGTCAGACATAGAGAATTTCAGGTTGGTGATCTAGTCTTGAGAGAGAATCCTAAAAATCAATCACATAGAGAACGTAAGGGGAAGTTTGAACCCAACTGGTTGGGTCCTTTTGTTATCAGTACTAATTTTGGCTCTAGAGCCTATCAACTCTCAATGACTAAAGGATAATAGCTCTGAGAATGAATCAATGTTCTCCATCTGAATAAATTCTATGCCTAAGGCATTCAATATTAAAAAATATCCTCAAAAAATTGTAAAAATCTGAAAAAGTCCTGAAAAATTGAACATCTTGGTGAAAAAATAGCAATAGGCACCTTGGTGCTTCACAAAAAAATAAAAAAATATCAAAAGTACAAAAAAAATTTGAAAAGTGAAAAATACAAAAAAAATGAGAAAAAGGAAAAGTGCCTTGGTGAAAACCTGGAAATAGGCGCCTTGGTAGCAAAAATAGAATCTCTGCCAAGATGGTGAAAACCTAGCAAATGAGTGCCACTTGTTTCAAAATGCTCCATCTATCAACACAATCTTGGTCTTTCCCAGCTTTCAGTCTTGCTTTAGTTTTTACATATCTCCCGATTTGTTTTCTGCATTCCTATTTTCAATAAGTCGGTCTGTACACCAATCAACTCAAGTGTCTATATCCTATCAATGTTTCAAACTTGGGGGCACTCAATGTCATATCCTATGGCCTCCAATGTCTCTTAGACATGTCATATCTAGTCAGAGTCCTTTGAAGCTACATATGAGTCAGTCAGTCAATCTCCTCTCCAGAAAGTATTTTGCATCTACAACAACGCAAATCAAACACAAATTGAAAACAATCTATGCTTGACTTGCTTTTATCTCCTTGTATTCTTACTAGTTCACATTGAGATTTTTGCATATTGTGTCCCTTCGAGCTCTTCGATGATGTCCTTTACATGATTTAGAGAGTGATGACTGGGGGCATAATCTTTTCTTTGTTTTCTACTTGTATGTGAAAATCTAACAACTTTGGAAATTCTGGATTGAAATGGTGTTCATCTGTAAGAGCCTCTATCTCGTATTGGATGGCCATGAGTACCTCAACCATTGATACCCAAAAAATTCAAGGAAGTTTGATCTAACTATTGTCTTTTTGACACAGTTCTTACTCCTAATGTGAAACATGATCTTACCTAAGGATGTGAATGATAAAGGGTCACTACAGGTAATTCACACTAGATTTAGAATGATCTCTTGATTACTTGATGTGTTTGCTTTGCAAGGTGTATTCTGTTCATCACGGTGTTTATTTTTTGATGCTTATAAAAATTTCTATATCAAAATGGACATGATATTTAGGTCATCTTAGCATTTGTGCCTCGGTGCTTATATCTAATCCAACATTCTGAAAATAAAATCAATATTCATATGTCCATGGTTGTCTAGCCAGTGGACGTTGTATTGATTCTTGAGCATACAAATCAATATTCATATGTATATAGTTTCATAACTAGTGGATTTTGTATTGATTTATCCAGTTACCTAAAAAGTTCAATGATGACAACAAATCGACACATTATCAGTGACTAGGTCCTAGGTCTTAGGATTGCATTTCATTTTGCACTTTTTATGATTGCATGATCTCACAAATTGCTTGAAACACTTCAACAATTCTTCTAAACTAAACTTAAACTTGACAACAAAGAGATGAATCTCACATGAAGGTTTCCTCACAGAACCGCAAGCAGTCACCATCCTAGTTTGACATCCTTTTTGACATAAGATTGAGTACTTGTCTTCATCAATACCTGCAAAACATATCATGTGTATCGTTGCATTACATATTCATAATCATTCCATCTATTGCATCTACATTTCATACATTTTAATACATTTTCCATAATCAATTACATTTTCATAACATTCATACATTTGAAAGAAACCATTGCATTGCATAAATCCATACATACATTCTATACTATCCATAGCATTTACATCACATGATATCATCATAAATAAAAAACATGACAAGTACACATGAAGTCACAACCAAAATTTTGATCTCATATCATATAACTCGAACTAGTGAAGGGTGCACTACTAGCACAAAGTAAAAAAGAATGAGCTCATATGAGCTATCAGAAGTTAGAATAGTATACATGAACAAAAGAGAAAAAATATCAGAACATCTCTAGACAAATCATCTATCTGCCTAATCCTTTGCATCTGGTGGAGGTGGTGGTGGTGCATCAGGTGTTGCCTTGGCTCTAGGTGCCCTCACTCCCTTTGAAGCTATCATATACTGAGAGTATGTGGGTACTCTCTGAGTGGTAGGAACAATAGCATAGTACATAGAAACATAATAGGAAACTCTCGAGGTCTAATGTTTCACCTCTACTTGTAATCACTTGTTCTCCTCTCGGAGCTTAGATCTCTATCTATCAGCCTCAGTGAATCACTCCTCCCACCAAGAACTCCATACATTTAGGTGCCTAACCTATAATATGAGTCATCTAATCATCTCCTATAGAGTCAATGGTACACTAGGATCTACATCTGTCGTAGGCATATCAGTATATACCGCTAGCTGCTTCGTGGTCTCTACTCTAAGTGCCTTACAGCATCTAACCTCAGCACCAAGATCAAAACTAGTATCACCCTATAAAGGATCAGGACCAACACCTACATCTTTTTGTGCACCAAGTACCTCATCTGCTATACCAACACTTCCCAAAGTACCACTCTCTCCTCTAGTTGATCTCCTATGTAAAATTGCAGGTCTGCCTGCTGAAGAACTAGAGGGACAAGGTGGCCTCATCTGACCAGATGATCTTTGTGGAGGTGTTAATACTGCTCTCAACCTTAGAGGTATAGGCTAGGGCATCTATACCTATGTAGGTCTCTATCCTTGACCAACTGGAACCTGTGCACCTGTGACATCCATGGCCTCCTCTATGGAAGGTATCAACTCTGTAGGATCAAAAAAATTGTGTATAGGATGCTCTGTGATCCATCCAATAAATCCATCTCTAACCCTTGCATCTGGAATATCTACTTTGTAATCCTAGTCTCTACCAACAATACCATTGTACTCTTGTGTACAGAGAGCATATGATAATCTAGGACCCCACCCTAATCAGAGCTCTCTATGGATCTATGCATAAGCTGCAAGCTCCTCTGGTGCATCCTGAATGATGCCATATTGCCTCCATACTCTAGTGATCAGGAAGTGCTTAATAACATCAGTATATCTCCTAATCAATACACAGATTTGACATAAATAACTAAACTACTCCCTCGTAGTGGGCCAAGCCTCTATCAACAAGTACGGTCTCCATACTACAAAAGTCATATCATCAAGACACTGTCTAAAGTACTCTATGTGACCCATGCACACCTGTGTAACATAACCACAGTATATATATGTATATATATATAACTGGCTCCTGTGGCTAGCGCTAATCCTAACACACTGGTCTGCAAACTGGGATATGCTCCCAAGCCCATATCTGAAGAACTAAAGCTCTAGAATAAAATGACTTTCCCTCCTAATACATGATCTCATGCATCTCAGAGAACATGTGAGCCAACATGCACTGACCCCAAGCTAACTCAGAAGGAGTAGCCATCAATCATGCCACCATAGGGGCCCAACCCATCAATAGACTGTTCTACTGACGGTCAGACATAATGATACCTCCTATCATGCCTTCTATAAAACACTCTAATCTATGGGTCTTCCCATAGTGATACACTAATAACTCCCAAGAAATGGAAACAGTAAGTTGTGTATCATCTCCAAACAATCGTCTGAAGGCATGTAATCCAGACTGCTCTGAACTCACATAATCTGGATGAGGACCATGAAATGGAATGTGCAATATCCTATATATGTCCTCAGGTGTGACAGTAATCTCTCCAGTGGGTAGATGGAAAGTCTAGGTCTCTGAACGAAACCGCTCTATCAATGCTATCAACAGTCCATGGTTCACCCTAATCATGGGCAACTGAATCAGATACTTGAATCCATAGGAAGCAAGATGTACCCTCATAGGGTCAAGCAGTGATATACATAGTCTCTAAGTAGCAGGATGTGAGATACACACATGAACATCAGGGTATATGACCTACACAAAATAGAAATAGAGAATCCTATTAGTTATTTGGTTGAAAAATAGGCTAACAATATGGTAATTTAAAAGTTCACTATCTCAGAAGGTGCATTAAATGCTCAGCAATCAGCCTAAGGAATTAGAAAATCAAAATTTTTGACCTAAAGATGAGTTTTCAGCTCACTATTTTCCATACGACAATGCAGACTGGCACCAAAACTCATATGAGTTTCAGCAGGGTCCCATACAACAAACCATGTATATACAACTTTCTAGGTTTCATCGTATGATAGATAAGGGACCTGATGAAATGTCGTACAAATCTTGGGTCCCTCTCAAATGAGTTTCAGGGGGTTTTGATACGACACTCTACAAGACATTAAAAGTCATTTGAGTCACAGAGGACTTCCGTATGAGTTTCCATGCATACGAGAATTGAAAAATTGAAATGTATGAAAAACTACCTAAAAATGCTACAAACATGAAAAAAATGGAATTTACGAAGAGGCAGAGAGGTCCACTTATCGGATGTCCATATTGCAGAGGTCACTGATGTCTCTGGCTGCACTCAAATTGATGGAAAGAGATAGGTACCTTCGGCTCAACCATTTTCTCACTTAGAGGGCTCCACAGGGTTTCAAAAGTCAAATGTGAATAATGAATTGAAAATCACCCCTTTGGTCCTTATATAGATTTTGACCTAATTTTCAAAAGTGCTCTATTTTCTGGCTGATTTCGATGGTCTGAACCCATTTTCGAGATCAAAATCAAAATCTAAGATCATTTACTTTGTCAAAATTGTGATTTAAAATTTTCAAACCTAGGATGTCTGACTGCTTGCATAATCAACCTTCAATCATCATAGAAATCCAGAATTCAACTTAATTGATTATCTTACATCAAACTACCAAAATTTTAACTTGGTCAACCATGGTCAACTCATGGTCAAACTTAGTCTCCAGGACCTCTAAACGATGTCGAACACATTCTCAAACATGTATAACCACTTCTCAAATCAATTAACATGCTTCTAAACCAGTCAACGCTGACTTTTCTTGTCAGATTTCAATTTTAATCCCGAAGGGGGCATTGTATTACACATCATTCAAAGTTTGTAACTCTAATTTTTTCAATCAAATATCTTTTTTCAGTAATCAAGAGAACAACCACATCTAGTTGCTGATTCATCTAAAAGTCCTCATTGCTTGGGGAAAATCTATTATCTCTTGGGGCATATTAGATTCATCGAGATCCATATCAATCTGGTATCCTAAATCTATCTTGTAAACTGTATCAGCTTTTCATAACCATCAGTTCATTAGTGTTATTTCCTTGTTTCTTTGTAATGGATGGGTTCAAGATGTGATACCAATATGATTCTTTTTAGGACAATCAGGTCTGGAATCAGTCACTCACTTCTTCGCAATCATAAGGTTCAAAATTAGGCATTTTGACACTTTTTCATAATCATCGGTTCATTGTTGCTGTAGTATTCAAAAATGTCCTGAAAAAATTGTAAAAATCTAAAAAAAGTCTTGAAAAAATGAACATCTTGGTGAAAACCTAGCAATATGCACCTTGGCACTTCATAAAAATATCAAAAAATATCAAAAGTACAATTTCTTTTTGAAAAGTGAAAAATACAAAAAAAAAATGAGAAAAAGAAAAAGTGCCTTGGTGAAAACCTGGAAATAGGTGCCTTGGTAGCAAAAATAAAATCTCTGCCAAGATGGTGAAAATCTGGCAAACGGGTGCCTCCTTGTTTCTTCATAAATGATGGGTTTAAGACGTGATACCAATATGATTCTTTTTAGGACAATCAGGTCTAGAATTGGTCACTCACTTCTTCACAATCATAAGGTTAGAAATCAGGCATTTTGACACTTTTTCGTAATCATCGGTTCGTTGTTTCTATAGTTAACATTATCTTTGGTCAATCAGGACCTAAATCTTAAATCTTTAAATCTTTCAATCGGTTTCTATCTCGGAATCAGTTAATCTTTCAAATTAATTTCATACATCTTTATCATACACAGACTATTCTTTGAACCACTACGCTTTGCACAGTGATTCAAAGAGGGGCAAAATGTAATACCCCAAAAATGGGCTATAGGTTCATTAACCTCCTACATCTTCAAATCGAATGAAATCGATATCAAAGTCGTAACCTAAGGCACATCTGCACATTATCGAATCATAATTGATTTTATCCTAATTCTGCATCGAAGAATATTCCTCGCAATATTCTTATTTATCTTAATTATCTTTGGTTTAATAATTATTTGGCGATAAATCTTAGTTATCCTAAAGTTTGATTAATTGAATATTTAATTAATCAGATTTAATATTGCCACTTAATTATTTAATTAAATTTAATTAAATTTATTTCTAAATTGTATTATTTAATTTTGACAATAAATCCAAAATCTCATGACTAATTGATTAAATTCTTATTTAAATTGTCAATTTTTAATAATATAGTTTTAGAATAAAGTTTGATTTGAGGATTGATTAGGAATGGCTCTGCAACTTTCCTCCATGAATGTTGATGACGTCCACCTTTGTCCATGTTTTGCGTGATTATGTGTGTCATATCATGCGTCTCATGTCTTTTTGTTTTCTTCATGTCTTTTTCTCTCTCCTATGTGCATATTATTCATATTTTGAAGGGTATGTTGTTTTGATTATTATTGTGCCCTTGTCTGTCCTCGATTTAATCTGCTCCCGACCTGGTTCACTCATGTTATGGGAGAGCTGAATCATGATGGTGGGGAGGGTGATATTATTATGGGTGACATTTTTGAACATGCCACTGAGGATGTTATTAATAAATCAAAGGGTGGAAATGCTGAAAGGGAAGAAGGGAAGTTCTCATATAAACAAGTGGTGGTGGATAGCACGCCAATTTTTTTAGCCATGGCAAAATTTAATGGAGTTTTCCGCAAAAAGCCTGTGGAACCAGTGCAAGGAGGAGGGGAAGGAGGATGGACCACAGCCAATGGAAGTGGACTCACCTATGGAGGAGATGCCGGAACTGGTGATGGCAGAGGAGAAGATGGTAAGTTTCCTTCTCTTGGACTGAAGACTCTCTCCCTTTCCCCCAATGAGGACAATCTAGGCTTAAAAGTATTGCTATCTTTTTTGTCTGCCTTGATAAGGATTCTATGCCTGCTTGGAAATTCTTTGATGATTGGCTTGCTACGGTTTGGGGTAAAAAACTTGGTATTTATGTTACTTACTGTAGAATGATTCAAAAAGGGTTGTTTGTAGTTTTTTTGAAAAATCACAATATGCAGGAAAGAGTTTTGGAGAAACAGTTTTGGAATGTTGGAAGGTCTATGTTCAAGGTCTATTTGTGGTCCCCGAAAGGAAATTTTGAAAAAGTAGTGGCTCATTCTCCCCCTAATTGGGTGGAAATTAAGAACCTCAAAGTGGAATTTTGGCACTTCATCCCGCAAATTTTTAAGCCTCTAGGCTCGGTTCTTCAGATTGAGCAGTCCAGGGTTACATTGCCCCATCTAAATGCCAAAGTTCTTGTGGCCCTGGCTCCTAAGGTCAACTTTCCTGAGATCATTTCTTTAGAGTTTGATGGTGATTTGTTCTATTGGGAAATCTCCATGTTAGGGAACCTTAGTGCATGTTTCCATTGCAGGTGCAATGGTCACACCAAAAGACATTGTCTGGCTCTCAAGCACATTCAGAAGGAGAAATTTAATGTGGTTAATAATAATGACCAAAATGGTAACATTGATAGTGACAAGACTAACCCTTTGGAAGGCACTAGAAAAATTGTTTTAGCCCCTAACAATAGTAAGGAAGTGCTTTTCATTACTTCCTTAGAGTCTAAAAAGACTCTAGATGCTCAGCCATGCGCATCTAAATCTATGGATATCCCCATTACTAATATTTTTATTTCACTATTGAATCCTCTCTTTGACGAGGAGTTTGAAGTGGTCCCTACTAGGAAAGGTGTTTTAGATATTATCCCCACTCCCCTAGCTACCCACCTATCAAGAGGTCATTCTGATAAGCCCCCTATTGACAGGAATACCCCACCTACCTTGAATGCTCAGCAGTTAGCCATTATGATGATTAATGAAAGAGCCAGTAAGTTGCATCAAGATAGTAGGAAATTGCTTCCCCCACCTTTTGCTTCAACTACCCCACCGGGATCCCTTGCTATTGTGTCCTCTAATCTAGAGGGGCAATTTATAGAAGTTGTCAGGAAAAAGTGAAAAACTATAGAAAGGAACTCTTTACCCAATGGGGGTAGAGGGAGAAAGAACTTACCAGATTGTTTCAATAAGTTGTGCAAGAACAAACCCCCACCCCCCCCCAAGTAATTATGATGTTGCACATCCATAATTGGAATGTCCGAGGGTTAGAGATGCCAGATAGGAAGTACTTAGTTAGGAGATGGTTTAATAATTTGAAGTCTAAAGATTTTATTTGTTTGCAAGAAATTAAGGTGGTAGGTTTTCAAGCTCATTCCATTTTGAAGTTCCTTTGGGATAAAGCTATCGGATTTCACTCAAACCATGAGAGAGGGAAAGGAGGAGTTTCAATTCTCATTCAACCTAAATGGGAGATTCTTATTGTAAATCACAGATGCTCAACATGTCAGAGAGTAATATGGGTGACAATGCAGCAGGGGGAGAAAGTGTTTGGTATTTGCAATGTGTATGCTTCAAATAGTTATAGAGAAAGAGAAGAATTATGGGAGTGGTGTTGTGCACACCTTCCAAAAGTTCCTTGGGTGTTTGTTGGAGACTTTAACATGGTGGAACATAGAGTAGATAAATCAGGAGGGTTGGCTCACTCTTGGAAAGGCAATGAGCTCTTCTTTTGGCATAAATTCAAAAGGAAATTTAACCTTCTTGATCCTATGAAGCATATGTATGCTAAGTTTCTTGATATATGGTACACTTGGTGCAATAATCGGAAAGGAAAGTGAAGAGTTTACTATAGATTGGATAGATTTTATGGAGATGTCTCCTTATTCTCCTTCATCCCAGAGAGAAATCATGCTCCTGTCCAAGTTTACCCTGCCTCATTATCAGACCACTCCCCTATTCAAACCTGTTGCAGATTTGAGGATAATAGGAGTTCGGATGATTTACTCAAGAAGAATAGCCCCTTTAAACTCAATACCTCACTTCTTGAAGACCCTAATAATTTAGAGGCTATTCTTATGGTCACTGAACTTACTAGACTTGGTAACCCTCTCTTAGATGCTATTGAACTTTAAAATCTGAAGGTGGAAACTTGGAAAAACATTTTTCAAGTGATTGGTAAAAAATCGGCAATGGATAGGAATAAAGAAGAATCATTCTGGTAGAATAGGCTAAACATTAATGAAGAAGAAATGTAGGACAGAGGGAATAATGAGGTACTAGAAACCCAGTTGGTTAACACCAAGCACAATTTGAACATCATTCAGAGATATAAGATTCAAGGGCAGAAAATTAGAGCCAGGATGAACTGGATTAATGAGGGGGATAAAGGGTTTGGGTATTTTGTCAATATCATTAGGGCCAAACAAAAAAGAGAAATGATTAATGAAATTCAGTTGGAGGATAGACATACTAGTGAGCCAGAGGACATCCAGAAAGAATTTTATAGTTTCTATAGTGATTTATTTTCCTTAGAGGTATCGATTGATAGTCAATTAGCAATGACTGAATGCCTTAAGCTCATCCCTCAAAAACTCTCATTATTAGAATAGAACAACCTCAGTAAGGTTCTCTTTGTGGAAGAAATTTCTGCAGCCATTGACTCTTTCTCAAATGGGAAATCCCCAAGGATGGATGGTCTCCCTGCTGAATTTTATAAGAAGAACAAAAGTTGGATATGTGCTGAGATCCTATATGTGTATGAAGAAGCTTCATGAAAGGGTCACTAGGAGGCTCTATCAACAAAGGAGTTGTTAAGCTCCTTCCAAAAATAGGAGACAAATCTCTTGTTAAGAACTAGAGGACGATCACTTTGTTGAACTTGTCTTATAAAATCTTAGCTAAAGCTCTTGCTAGAAGGATTTCCCCTCTACTGAATAGATTCATTTCACAGACACAAACAAGATTTATTCAAGGGAGATACATTTTGGAGAATCTAATTACAAGCTAGGAGGCCATGCACTAGGCTAAGTCAGATGGGTAGGAGGTGGCAATGATTCTGTTAGATTTTCAAAAAGCTTATGATAGGATAGAATGGGGATTTGTTCTAGGTATGCTAAAAGCATTTGGTTTTCCAAATCTCTATTGCAAATGGATAAGTATTTTATTTAAAGATGCTACTATAGTCATCGATGGTAATGGCTCCTTGTCTGACCCTATTGTGCTTAAAAGGTCTATAAGGCAAGGATGTCTGATTGCCTCTCTACTATTTGTAATTGTTGCAGATGCTTTGTTTTATACCTTAAGGGCTCAAGAAATAGGGCCTACCTTAAAAGGAATCTCTCTTCCTAATAATGAAGAGTTGCTAAATGTCCAGTTTCTAGATGACACATCTCTTTTCCTAGGTCTCACAGAAGAAAACTTTGATAATACCATTAAGAGATTAAATCTCTTTTATCAAGCATCAGGATCCAAAATTTCTCCATCCAAATCCACTGTGTTGGGTTGGTCTCATGAGCCACCTAATTGGCTGGCAAATAAGGGGTGGCAATGGGTAGGACCCAATTAGATTGTCAGATATCTTTGTCCTCCATTCTCAGTAGAGCCCAATCTTAACAATATGTGGGATTGGATATATGACAAAATTAGTAAGAAACATATCAAATGGCAGACCCATTCCCTATCCATTGTCGGAAGGTTCCAAGTTGTACAAAAAGTTCTTTCATCTCATCACATTTATTATGCTTCAGCTTGGTTGTTCCTAAGTACTCACGTGAATATGATTGAGAAGATCCTCTGAGACTTCTTATGGTTGGATGGGAAGGGTAATAATAAAATACATTGTGTTAAATGGGTTTGGTGTTGTCAAGAGAAGAGTCAAGGTGGGTTGGGGTTGAAAGACCTTAAAGCACATGGTTATGCCCTTGCATCCAAATGGGTGCTGAAAGCTCTCTGGGGTAATGAACCTTGGAAAATCCTCATAAGAAATGATATTGTGATGTCGGTTATCAGGAAAGGTAAGCAATGGAAGGATGTGCTAGTTTATGATATAGTCTTTGGAGAGTTTAAAATGAGATTGTTCGGGTCCAAAAATTTTTAATTTTTTTGGAAGGCATGGGTCCAGGTTAGGTAGTTCATTCTGGAAAGAGGGGTAGTAGGTGGTCCTCCATACTTTCTTGTTAAAGATAGATCTATTTGGTGGGGGCTATATTGCAATGGTAAACCTTTGGCTCTAACCTAGAGTTGTTCTGCAAAGGTATGGAATCTGAAGAGGATCTCTCTGATTCAAGACATCTTGGATGGTGGGCAGCTAGGGGAGTGGGAGAGTATTAAAACCAAATTTAACATCCCTGAATCTTAGAAGAAGACTTATACACTTATTAAGAAAGTAATTAATACTAATAACATTAGAGAGATTATTGATTCAGAAGCCTTCTTTAATAAGGTTAAATGGTCTAATGGCAGTTTGTTGTCAGAAACTACTACTAAGAGTTTGTATCACTATATGAAGAATGATTCCTCTCTTATTTCTCAGGTGTCCCAGTGTTGGGGGAAGATTAATCCCTTCTCTAATTGGACCTTTTTTTAAATTATTTTTGGAAGGGTAAAGCGGAACCTAAGAAAATCTATTTTAAGTGGTTGCTTTTGATTAAGAAATTGGCTATTGGGAAAATGCTTTCTTCTATTGGTCTTGCTCCCATTTCTTGTAGTTTTTGTAATACTGTTGAGTCTTTTGAGTGTGTCTATGCACGCAAGATTTGGTCTATTTTTCTTGGCTCCCCTTGTCTTTGGAATTGTATGTCTGTTATCTCTTGCAGTGAAATCCTTGTTGGTTATGTGGAAAGATTTGATTCTAAGCTCAATAATCTTTGGTTTACATTAACAATTGAGATTTTATGGACTCTTTGGAAGGACAGGAATAGAGAAGTCTTTCAAGCTGAGAGAAGGAAAATTACTGAGTTTAATCTTAAACTCACACATTTTAATATCATGACACAAGTCTCCTTGGTTCTCCACATAATGAGGAGTGAATTCATGAGGCTAGTTCAGGAGGGCAGCTTGATGATCAACAAAGATCAATTTTAGGCTGCAAACTACATCTCAGAATATCAAAGTTTCCTAGCCCCCACATAAGTGGAGGACTTGAACAATATGATCAGTGGATGGCAGATCAATAGTGGTTTTCAGAGTGAAGTCCTCATTGACCCCAATCTGGGGGGTACTCAATCAAGATGGGATACAGGGAACAGACAGGAGGAAGACCATGCATTTGTGGAGAATCCAATGGTCCAAATTGATAAGGACAGTCACACCGATGGCTGGGATTAGACTACAACAGCACTCTAAGATCCCTTTTTTATTTATATGTAACTAGTCGTATCATGAGTAGACTTATGTTTTAATTTCAGCTACATATTTTCTAGTTAGAACTATCACTCCCCCAATTTTTGTAATTGTATATGTAATGGGGGTGTGAATAATGATGTTGATACTTAGACTCTACTCCATACTTTTAAATATTATTAAACTATCTTAATAGAAAAAAATAAAGTTTGATTTAATAATTGATTAACCCATAATCAATTGTTTTAATTCAAAAATCAGTTAAGTTGAGAATAAATCACTTTATTTTTAAATTAATTTATAATTAAATCATGCACAATCAGAAAAGCAGGCAACTAGAAATTAACAATCAATTTTAAAAATTGAAACTCAACATCTAATGATGAGTTGAAATTTAATCTAAAACTCTATTTTGAGTAAAACACTACTTTTGCATGATTTTTGTGAGTTAATTATCTCTAATTTCCTGATAACTCAAAAATCAACCTGAGTTTATCAAGAGTGATTTATGGCTTTTCTCCTGCATTCTCAAAGCCCTAGATTTCTATAAAATCAAGGCTCATCTCTTCATTTTCATCAACACTCGAATTTGCACAATTACTCTGGCGAATTGGTGATTGAAGGATTAAGCACTTGTGACAAGCGATTTGTGAGATCTTTCATAGTTGATCACAATTTTTGCATAGTTTCATATCATTCAGAGCATTCTTAGACTAAATCTACATTCAGTTTCAATCATATAGCTTAGATTCATACAGTTTTTCATATTATTGCATAGAAAATACAAAAATATAGAATAATCTACATTCATACAGTCTTTCATTCTTTTGCATTCAAATCCTTCATTTAGGTGTTGCATTGTCACTGATCTCGATTCCAATCTAAGAACATCATACTCGCACCTACTAGAAGGCAGTAAATCACCTGGTCAGCATAGTTTCAATTATTTGCAAGATTTTGGTTTTTGCTAACCTCTAATGTTTTACTGAAGTGTTGTGTCTACAACTAGTTACAAAATTCACACACACACTATCATCCAAGAAGTGGAGTGCTTCCATGGGTGGAATTTTGCAATGTGACTTATCCTATGCAACCTTCAAGATAGATGGTCAATTCATTAAGGTTGAAAGGGAGCCAAGGGTAACCCATATGATTGAAAAGATTATGGACAATGAGATTACCTATTTTGTGGATACTGACATTAATGCTTTTAGAGAAGAAGTCACTATGTTAGAAAAAGAGCCTATACTTCCCCCTATCAGTGTGGAAATAAATGCTAAATCTGAGAAGGGTGAGTTGTGGGTAATGTACTTTGATGGTGCTAATAGCAAAGATGGATCAGGAGAAGGTATTTTACTCATCTCTCCTGATGGAAATACTTACAAGTTCTCTTTCACACTTAGCTTCTATTGTATTAATAATATAGAATAATATGAAGCATTGTTAATAGGATTGAGGTTGGCACACAAGCATGGAATTAAATGTGTAAAATTTGTTGGTGATTCTAAGCTAGTTGTGTCCCAAGTTAGATCAGTATATGCTTCTAAGAACAAAAGGTTGAAACAATATAGAAATGTTGTCTGGGACATGACTGAAAGTTTTGATGCCTTTAATATTGTATGGAAGGATAGAAGTAACAATAAGATGGCTGACTTGTTAGCCAATATAGCAATCAATCCTAGTGACATTACTTTTGCAGGCATCTCTAAAGTTGAAATTCGGGCTAGGCCTAGTATACCAAATAATGTTGAGAACTGACAGGTCTTTGAAGATGACCAAGACATCTTAAGATTTATGAATTGTGAAGATAAGTATCATGGTCAAGAATTGGATTGCTGAGCTTTGGTTGAGATTGCAGAAGGAAAAGAAGCTATCCTTTGAAATGAAGTCCTGAAGCTTAAGACTAACAAGGTTCCCAAGGGACTTTTTCTTTTAGAATTTGTGTTCGATAGTCAGGATAGAGTCCAAATGGATACTAAGAAGAGAGAGAAGATGGACTTGGAGGAAATTAACCTTGGTACATAAGAGGCACCTAAGAAGGTCTATATTGGAAGAGAGATATCTCCAGAGGTAATGAAGACTTTGATTGAGCTATTAATAAAATTTAGGCATGTTTTTGCATGGTCATATGATGACCTAAAGGTTTATAGAGAAGACTTGTTCCAACATATTATTCCTTTGAAGAAAGATGCTAAAACTTTCAGGCAAAAATAGAGGCCAATCAATCCTACCTTAGCACCTAAAATGCAAGAAGAAATGATGAAGTTAAGAGATGATGGAATCATAGAACCAATAAGACATTCCTCTTGGGTGTCAAACTTAGTTCCTGTTAGAAAAAAGAATGGAGATATCATACCGTGTGTAGACTTTAGGAATCTGAACATCTCTTCTCTAAAAGACAATTACTCTTTGCCTAACATGGAGGCAATGCTACGATGAGTAACTTGGTCTGACCTGATGTCCATGATGGATGGTTTTTCTAGTTACAATCAGGTGATTATGAATGAATCAGAATAGTTCAAGACAACCTTTACAACACCTTGGGGAACCTATGTTTATGTAAGGATGCCTTTTGGTCTCACAAATGTTGGTGCAACTTTTCAAAGAGCAATGGATGTTGCTTTTGTTGAATTCATAAATGATTTCCTTGTTGTATATCAAGATGACTTAACTGCATATTCTAAGAAAGAAGATCATTGTTCTCATTTAGAGAAGATATTTGTGAGAGCTTTGGAATATGGCATTTCATTAAACCCTAGGAAATGTGCATTTGGTGTGACTAGGGGTAAATTACTGGGCCACTTAGTTGGAAAGAAGGGAGTAAGAATTGATCCAGAAAGGGTAATGGCCATTGAAAAATTTTAGAAACCAAAAAATCTAAAGGGAATCCCATCCTTCTTTGGCCAAGTAAACTTTTTGAGGAGGTTTGTTACAAACTTTGCTGAGATTACTAGGCCAATGTCCAAAATGTTGAAGAAAGGATCTGAGATCAATTGGGAAGGTGAGCCTGATGAAGCTTTCAAGAATATCAAATAGGCAATCAAAGATGCACCTATTCCAAAGGCACTGACTATAGTATTCCAATGCATATTTTCTCTTTTACCTCTTTTCACACTGTTGCTACAGTTTTGTTGCAGAAAAATAATGAAGGTTTTGAACAGCCTATTGCATTCTTCAATAAATCTTTGTAGGCTACTAAATTAAAGTATGATGTCAATGAGAAACAAGCATATGCACTTGTGAAGGCTGTGAAGGATTTTAGATGCTATCTGATGGGAGAAACTGTGATTGCTTTTGTACCAAGTGATGCAGTAAAAAATATCTTTCACAACAAGAAGTGTCTGCGAGGAGATGTAGATGGATAAATAGAATCCAGGAGTTTAACATTGATATCTAGATTACCAAACTAGTTAGAGGCCAAGGATTGGCAAAACTAATGGCTCAGTCCAATCTTGATGCAAATCAAATAAACCAAGTTGAAATTGATTATACATGTGATATGGATGAATGTATCTGGTATCAAGATGTTATCTATTATTTAAGGAATATGAAATGTCCATTAGGATTGGATGATAGCAAGAAAAGAGCTCTAAAGTTGCAAGCAATAAAATATGTTGTTATCAAAAGAAAATTGTGGAGGAGGAATCTGGACTGCATTTTTTTGAAATGTGTAGATGAAAGTCAGGCAGACAAATTACTCAAGGAAATGCATGATGGAATATGTGGTGGACATTATATGGGTAAAAATACTGCTCAAAATATTTTGAGAGTAGGGTTCTGGTGGCCCACAATCTTCAAAGATGCAGAACAATTGGTAAGAAAGTGTGATGCTTGTCAGAGATTTTCTGGCAAGCTCAAGTTTTTAGGAAATGTACCACTGAGGCCAGTGGAAGTGCAAGCCCCTTTCCAACAATGGGGGATGGACTTTATAGGAGAAATACCAAACAAATCCAGTGGAGGACACTCTTGGATCTTAGTTGCCACTAATTATTTTACAAAATGGGTAGAGGTTATTCCTACAAGGAATACAACTAGCAAGGTGGTGACTGATTTCCTATTGAATAATATTGTTACAAGATTTGGTTGTCCTGAAAGGATTGTCTTTGATAATGCAATGTGCTTCAGGTCTACTGAATACAAGGAATTATGTGAAGGTTTAGGAATCCAGATGTCATATTCCTCACCTTATCATCCACAAGGAAATGGATAGGCATAATCATCTAACAAAAGCTTGATAAAAATTCTCAAGAGGATCCTTGAAAAGAATAAAAAGGCATGGAATTCAAAGTTTCTATTGGCTGTGTGGGCTGACAGAGTAACTATAAAGAAGGAAATTGGATGTACACCATTTGACTTGGTGTATGGAATACATGAAAGGATGCCTCATAACAACTTTTTAGAAATGTACAGGTTTTTTCAATTATATGATGATGATCTAGATGATGACATGCAATTGAGGATTGAGGATTTGATCAGGCTGGATGAAACCAAAAGAGAATCAGCTTCAAAGAATACTAAGTTGCAAGTGCAGGTCAAGAAATTGTATGACAAGAGAGTTGTAGAAAGGAATTTTGAACCTGATGACTTGGTATTACTCTAGAATGCCAGACTAGAAGATAAAGGAAAACATGGAAAATTTGATCCAATCTAGTCAGGGCCATATTTGATTCATGAAAAATGGGGACTAGATTCCTACATTGTCAAAGAGCCCAATGGTGACATTCAAGAATTACATGTTCATGGAAAATTCTTGAAGTACTTTAGTTGAAGGTATTTTATTTCCATGAATAGTAGTTATCTTTGTATATGTTTTAAATTATGTAAAGGTGTGGTGTGTTTCTTTTCTGTTTGGTCTTGCCTTTGTTAGTAGGTTTTTGTCCAGTGCTCTCTGCAGTTGTCCTTTTTCCAGTGGGTGGTCTACTTTCCCCAAAAGTTTTAAATTATTGCATGGACACAAGCTACCCATCATCCCTAGACAGATCCACTCTTATGCCATTTTCCTGTTATTGTAAAAAATCCTAAGAAAATGGTCTTATCCTGTGAAAATCCTAAGAAATTGTCATGCCCTAGCTGTAGCCCAGTTTTGATCTATGAAGAAGATGTATAATGTTTTATGGCTTGCACCCTTAGCTAGGGGTAGTTTGTGGTGTGTGCAAGGTTTAGTCAAAAGTGCATGTGTTGAAATGCAAAAACCAAAAAGATATAGAAATTTTAAGGTTTGAGAAATAGGGGTTATCCATAAATAAGGGTTTCCAAAATTGCCTAAGTCCAAAAACCCTATCCATTTCTATTTCTCCATTACCCTTTTTCCTAGCCACTTAAATCCTTTTTCCTACACATACTTTATTCTATTCTCCAGCTCTCTAAGTTCCTAGGTGGTTAGTTATTTCATTTGGCAATTCAACGAGTGGTTATGTTCTCCTTCAGTCGCTCATTCTCCAGATATCAAGTCAAGGCAAGAATCTTTCAGAGATCAAATATGGACCATAGATGCAAATTTGGATCAATGGTAGTCGATAATTCTCCTTATATAACCTAAGGTAAAGAATGTATCTAGAGACTTGGAGATTTCTTTGTTCGTGTTATCTCCTGTTCTAACCTTGGTCAAGACAATTATTTGGCAATTATGAGTTTTCTTTGTTCGCCGATTCTCTGAATGGGCCCGAGTTAAGTTAAAGGAAAGTCAGGATTTTCCTATTGTCATTGAATCACTTGATAAAAGGTGAGTTAAGTTTAAAGGCTCAACAATTCAGTGATAGCCATTGATATGAGATAGGATCAATGGATAGTGTTTAATCTCTTCATGGAACCTGAGTTAACACATTCTTTTGGTGACTTAGAGATTAAGGGCATTCGCTCATTCTCTGAATCTAACCATGGTCAAAGATAACCTTTAGTGACTGAGAGATTTCTTTGTTCATATATTCACTGGATAGAGATGAGTTAGGTCACAAGGTTATAAGGTATTTGACAAATTAATGAGGACCACAAGATGAATACAAGATTAATGACGAGCGTGTGTTTTCTTGATAGAACCCAGAGTTAAAGAAATTCTTGGTGATTTAGTGAATACAGTGTTCATGTGATCTCTAAACCAAAGATGAGTTAAGTCAAACCTTTAGCGAATGGGAAATTTCTTCAGTCATTGAATCACTGGATAGAGGTTGGGTTAAAGATAAAGAGCATTCTGAGACTAAATCTAGCCCATTGATATAGATAGACTAGGTGGTGGTTGTGTATTCTCTAAATGTAACCATGAGTCAAGAAAATATTATGAGATCTAGAAAATGCTTTGTTCACGTGATCTCTAGACTAGACCCAGGTTAAGTAAAATGTGTCGTCACCTAGCGAATACCTTTAGTCACCAGTTAGCTAGATGACTTAAGGTCAAGGGTTTCTTGTCGTGGTCAAGATGAAGGTAGTACAAGTCAAGAAATATTTGATGGTGGTCATGTTGCCGTAAAGGAAATGTGAATGAAAGATAGTCATCGCAAGATTGTGACAGTCATCCAATGGAAAGACCAATGAAGCAGTGGGTCCAATTTCTAGGTGTGCTGATGTGCTCTTTTATGATTGGTTGCCGAAATTAATGATGTGGCCAGATAATCTTTAAGGGTTTAGTTGACTATTTCTAAATTCTATGGACTGTCTGATGTGCCGGGAAAGGGTAGAGATCAACGGTTGTGTTTTAAACCTGATTGACTGACCGTTGATTCTAGTAATTTGAATTGTTTAAGGGTTTTTTACAGAGTAAAGGATTGGCTATTTAATGCTTGGGCAGCCAATCTACCTGATTTGATCTTGTACACTATCATAGTATGGTCCAAAAATGATGCTTGTCTGCGAGGGTTGTCCATGCCATGAAAAAAATAGATGAATCAGTCACGCCAATCATGATGTAGGAAAAGAAAACATGGAGTTAAATGATGCAGTTTCCAGACTCTAATGTACCAGTCAAGATTTTGGCCATAAATGAAGATCAAATTTGGACCTGATTGCTTTGGATTTCATGGCATGTCTTGTATGCATTAGTTTGCCTATTTTCTAGATAGATGAAAGTGGTTGAAAACCCTAGTTCTATCCTAGCTATCTGAAGCTTGTTGCATCCTTTCTTGAGGATTCCAAGATAGCTAGTGACTATATATAGTAGTCTGATGTATTTTTCAAGAATGGTGAAATTGGTAACTAAATAGAGAGAGCTTGGATCTAGGGTTTGGTTCTAGCATTTTATCATTTTTCAATGTATTAATATTGAAAATTTTAATGAGAATACACTTGAATTCCATCTTAGATTTGTGAATGTCTTCTTATTTTGATCTTGTATTCTTATATGTTAATGTTGCAAGGTAGGTTAATATATGGTTTACAAAGTAAATTGTGAAGTTTGTTCTTGAGTTCCTTCAAGGAGGGATTAAATTCTTAAGGATAGATTCAGAGAATTCATAGTTCTTGTTAGAATTTGATGTCTGAATGTGAGAGTGAGAAGAATAATAGGCAAAGCACTTATTCTAGATTTGGGTGTGTTTGAGTTAAGTTTTCTATTGAGGTATATTGTATTTTATTCTTTTCCCTAGGATAAGACACTGGTCTATTCTCAGGAAGCAGTTCTTCACCATCAATCAACCTATAAATGATAAAATCTTTAAATCGATGTGTCAAGGACATTAATGCTTAATATTTTTTGATTCCTTTAAGAAGTGAATCCAAGGTACACCCACATGAGCATTAATTCTCAAAGTGTAGGAGGACTAATATCCTAGTCCTTATTAATTGGCCCTTTTTCTTGTCAAATTTGGAATGGGTTACAAGAGTCAGAGACATTTTTTTGTCAATCATATTGTAAATATGCAAGTAGAAAGAAAAGGAACCAACATACACATGCTTACAAGTTTAAGGCTATGTCTATTCAAGAGACTAAACCTCTAACTTTGAACTTTAGCAAAGAGATGTTGATTGCAAAGCTAACTACCTTTGAAGCTACTAAATTTGGAGATTTTGTAGCTAAAGTTGAATCTACATTTAAAGCATCTACACATAAGAAGATATTGTCTACACTTCTGAGCACCAATAGTGAGAACCTAAAAGAAGAGCTCAGTGAATATGCTAAGGAATGGGAACATATACAAGAAGAGGAAAGAAAGATGGATGAACTTGTCGCACTGATTGGTAGAAGAGAAAAGAGAGGTAAGGGTAAATTTGAAGGCAAATTACCTTTGAATGGTTTTTCATGGAATAAGGTAGGTCATTTTTCATCTAGATGTCCTACAAGAGTTCCTAAGTACAAGCTTAAGTTTTTCAAATCTAAGTATTCAAAGGATAAGGAATGTTATTATGCTAGTGAAGGAATTTTTGATGATGATGATTTAGATTATGAGGAGATTGGATTTGTTGCTATTAGAGATGAACTAGTACATGAGGAAAAGGATTTTTTATCTCATGTTGATAAGAAATCTGAATGGATCATAGACAGTGGTTGTTCACATCATATGAATAGAGATAAAAATAAGTTTATTAAATTAGTAAAGTATGATGGTGGTGTTGTGAGGTTTGGAGATAATCTTCCTAAACCTATCATAGGAGTAGGATCTATTACTCTAGATGGAAAAACTAATATTGATAATGTAATACTTGTTGATGAACTTAAGCATAACTTATTGAGTGTTGGACAGTTGATGGATAAAGAGTTTCAGTTACAATTCAATGATAGTAAATATTTTATCAGAAGTAAGGCAGGAAAGTTGATTGCAACTGGTACTAAATCTAGAGGTAATGTATTTGAATTAAATACATATGGAGCCTCTTGTTTTGTTGCAAAAGTAGATTACAATTGGTTATGGAACATAAGGTGTTGTCATGTTAACTTTGACAATATTGTGAAGGCAAGTTTTGCTAAAGTAGGAAGAGATCTATCGAAGATTGTGAAACCATCTAACACTGTTTGTAGAGAACGTGTTATGGTAAAATAGACTAGAAGTAGTTACAAAAGTAAAGCATATACATCAAAAGAAAAGTTGGATCTGGTGCATACAGACTTATGTGAACCTGCAAGGGAAAAATCATACTATGGTGAAAGGTATTTCATACTTTTTGTTGATGAATTTTCTAGAATGATGTGGGTTACTTACTTAAAAGAGAAATCAGAGTCATTCGGTAAATTCAAGATATTCAAGGAAAAAGTAGAGAATGAATCAGGCTTAAAAATAAAATGTTTAAGATTAGATAGAGGTGGTGAGTTTACTTTAGAATTATTTAATTCATACTGTGAAGAGCGTGGAATACAAAGACATACATCTACTCCTAGAACTCCACAACATAATTGGATAGCTAGGCAAAGAAACAAGACTATACTTGATGTTGCTAGGACAATGTTTCTTGAAGGGAATGTATCTCATATTCATTGGAGAGAGGTAGTTGGGACAACGGTGTACACATTGAACAAACTTCAAATCAGAGAAGGTAAAAATAAGACCCCTTATGAATTATGGTTTAATCATACTCCTATTGTAAAATATTTTAGAATATTTGGTAGTAAGTGCTATATCAAGAGAGATGATGAAATAGGAAAGTTTGATTCTAGAAGTGATGAATGAATTTTCCTTGGTTACTCTACGAAGAGAAAGGATTACAAATGTTTCAATCTGAGATTAAGAAAAATGATTGAAAGTAACAATGTGAAGATAGATGAAAGGTTTTAGATACAAGAGAGAATGTATGAGTGTAATCAGGTTATAGAGATCAAAGAGGTTGTTGCTGCAGAAGAAGAAGAAATTGTTGAGACTGGATGTGAAAATGAGATTTGGGACAATGACATAGATAAGACTACTAAGGTTCCTAAATCTTTGAGGTATGTAAAGAACAATCATCTTGAAAAACAAATTATTGGTGATACAAATCAAGGAGTATTGACTAGATCAAAGGTTAGAGAAGAAATTTGTTTAATTTCTCAAGTTGAACCAAATAATACAGATGAAGCTTGCAGAGATGAATCTTGGATAAATGCTATGAAAGAAGAGTTAGATCAGATAAAGAAGAATACCACTTGGGAATTGGTTCCTAGACCTAAGAACACAAATGTGATAGGAACTAAATTGGTTTTCAAAAATAAAATGAATGAAGAAGGAGTTGTAGTAAGAAACAAAGCAAGACTGGTATGTAAAGGCTATTCACAACAAGAAGGTATAGAATTTGAAGAGACATTTGCTCCTATTACTAGAATAGAAGTTGTAATATTATTCTTGGCTTATGCTGCACACAAAAACTTCAAAGTGTATCAGATGGATGTGAAATCTGCATTCTTGAATGGGGATCTTGAAGAAGTATACATAGAACAACCTGATGGATTTCCTTTATGCAAAGATGGAGACATGGTATAAAATTTGAAGAAAGCACTATATGGGCTGAAGCAAGCTCTGAGAGCTTGGTATGCAAGGTTAGACAAATACCTACTTCATCTTGGATTCAGAAAAGGTAATGCTGACAGTAATTTGTATTTAAGAACTAGTGAAGATGGACTTTTGATAATAGAAGTCTTTGTTGATGATATTATCTTTGGAGGTAATGATGATCTATGTAAGAAATTTTCTAAAGAGATGGAAAATGAATTTGAGATATATGTGATAGGAAAAATGAAATTCTTTCTTGGACTACAAATAAATCAAAGAAAAGATGGCATTTTTATTTCCCAAACTAAATATCTTAAAGAAATGTTGAAAAAGTTTGCAATGGAGGACTGCAAACCAGTGGGTACACCCATGGTAACTGGTAATAAGCTAATAGTTGATGATGATCAAAGTGTGTTTTTTAGACCAAGTATAGATCAATGGTTGGAGGATTACAATATTTGACTCACACCAGACTAGATATTGCTAATGCTGTTGGGATTGTGGCTAGATATTAGGTAGAAATCAAAGAGACACACCTAGCTGCTGTAAAAAGGATACTGAGATATTTGAAATGAACAATAGACTATGGTTTATGGTATGATAGAAATAATAGCTTCAAACTTCATTCTTATACTGATGCTAATTGGGTAGGAAACATTGATGACATAAACTAGAGTACTAGTGGTGGTGCATTTTTCCTTGGAAAAAAGTTGGTTTCATGGTTAAGTAAGAAGCAAGATTGTATAGCTCAATCTACTATTGAATCAAAGTATGTTGCTGCTGCTATAAAATGCACTCAAATTATTTGGATGAAGCAAATTTTGAAAGACATTGGAATAAATTTTGATGAGCCTGTGGTTATCCATTGTGATAACACCAATATAATGAATATGTCAAAGAATTCAGTGATGCACTCTAAAACTAAACATATTTTTATCAAGTATCACTTCTTGAGAGACAAGGTGGAAGAGAAGGAAATAAAGTTAGAGTATATTAGTACAAAGGAATAGATTAGAGACATCTTCACAAAGCCATTGCCAAAAGATACCTTTGAATATCTCAGAGGTATGCTTGGGGTTCAAGCCCCTCCTAGTCTAAATTAAATGATGTAGGGATGCATTAGTCCAAAGGTTTTCAGAGCCTTATCATATTCTAGACTGGATGTAGGGATCTACTCATCAGGGGGAGTGATCATGGAAGGAAGGTGTTGAAGAATAGTTGATGACTCATGGAACCCTTTGCCATTGTTTTCAAAGGGGGAGTGTTTCTATGATAAAATCCCTACTGTATGGGGAGATTGTATGAAGTATTGTTTGGTTGCGGAGCTTTGGATTGATATAACTTTGGGATGATGGATTTTCCCATATGTTGACATCAATGCCAAAGGGGGATATTTTTGGATATTTCTAATGTATGGGGTGGTGATTGATACATTTAATGTGTTTAATCACTACATTACTGAATGGGCATTCACACTATTGTCATTTGTGGTTTTTCATTGATTTTAACATATGTTTCTATGAAGAGTATAGGATGAGTATCATAGTGTACGGACACTATACGAATGTTTTAGATCATGCAAAGATAGATGATAGTACAAGAGGATGTTGTGATCTTATATCCAAGATTGCATCATGTAATATTGCATATTGGGAGAGTTACAAATGTTTTGGTGAAGACTAGTTCCTGGATAGTGACAGTCGAAGCTGATAGAGTGAGTCTCTGTGTTTTTGGTATATCTTACAGATGATATGGAGTAGGTGTATGTGAGATTAGGAGATGAAAGACAAGGCATTGATGGATGTTTGTTGGTTAGTGCAAGGTATAGAATGCTAGATGATGTCAACTGTGGCATGTGATCTGGAGAAGACTTATTTGGGAGCCAACTTCAGAGGTGTAGTGTGCATTTTTTTTAGCAAATGCAAATTAAGGATGTCGGTCCTTAATTATTATAATAGAATCACTGAGTACTTGTTTTAGGTACCATGTGTATCTTAGCAAGAGTTTATGTAATTAGGAAAGCCTAATGGGCTGACTTGATCATGTAGAATGTAATAGGGTATATATGTAAGATCTTTTCCTTGGAAAAGGTATGGTGAGAATATATGTGATGTGAAAGGAATTGAAAGAGCTGTGAGCTTGTGTCTACTGGATGTAGAGAAGATGATTACTAGCAAACTTCATTGGAACTGATCAAGCAAAGATAGTTGTTATTGGACAGTTCAAAATATTGTGTATTTCTTCATATACACTTGTTGTGAATAGTGAGTTCTGAAGGTGGATTTAACCTTCTTTGGGCAGTGAGCCCACCCTTCTTTCTTGACTCCTAACAGGGTTTTTCCTCTAACAAGGACTGTGTATTGTAATGTTTCAATAAGCTCCTAACATGGATAATTCTTCTAACAAGGATACTATACTCTCAGTACATCATTTGTGGGTGCTAATTCCCACCGGGGCATTTACCTTTAATAGGATTTCCCCAAGACCAAAATATAGTGTTGTTGTGTTGACATTCATTGTGTTCGTTGGATCTGATATTACTGCTATTCAAAGTTTAAAGTTTAATAATCTTCCATACAACTGATTCACCCCCCCTCTTAGTTTTATTGTGAACTATTATTCCTAACAATGCTTCCCAAGATGATGGAAGACCATTGAGAGCTAACATGATTAATTCTTTACTATCAATTGAAAGAGGAATTGTGGAAAGTTGATCTCTTAGTTCTGATATCCTCATGAAGTAAGATGTAATGGATTCTCCTTTGATCATTTTCACATGATTGAGTTGTTTTTTTACTGCAAGAGCCCTTCTCATGTTTTTACTTCATTTATACCTTATAATGTTTTGAGCATATGGCAGGCTGAATCCAATTTGGAGATAATTGGTACAATGTGATCTTTCATAGCATCCACTAGCATCTTCATAACTTTATTGTTATTTTTCATCCATTGAAGTTTCTCACTTTCTTCATCAGGTTCAGGTATGAATCCTTTCACAAATTTATCTAATTTATTTTCCTTTAAGGCAAGCATAATTCTTAATTTCCAAGATAAAAAATTTGAGGCCCCTTCAAGTCAGTCCTCAAATCTAACACCATTCGCCATTTTTCTAAATATAAGGAATTCTAGAAAATTAATGGTAGTTAGATGATCTATGCCTATATAAATCTAACTGGATCGTCTGTATGCCATCTCCGATACCATGCTAAACAATACAAAATTATATATGAGGAATTTTAATTTTAAATTATCAACTGTTATGCACAAAACATTTCCACGATAACTCTTATCTATTTCATATTCACTTTATCAATATGTTGGCATTAAGCAGAATCGCCACTAGTGACAACACTTATTTGCATTCTGGATACAAACTGAGTAGACAGTACAAACTGAGCAGACAGTACAAACCGAGCAGACAGTGCAAACCGAGCAAACAGTGCAAACCGAACAGACAGTGCAAACCGAACAGACAGTGCAAACCGAGCAGACAGTGCAAACCGAGCAAGTTAGTACAAACCGAACAGGACAGTGTAAACTGAGTAACATCATGTCTATCGAGTCACCAGTATTTACCGAGTTCAATACCTACCGAGTGATCAGTATGAACCGTGCCTTCACTTCTACCGAGTGCATGACGATGCCAAGTAATGCAGTGGACGCAAGTATCAGAAAGTCACTGAGTCAGTTTACAGGAACCGTGTAACCATACTTGGGCCGACTTAGTAGCACTTATGTTCATTTGTCAAGCCGACTTTGTAATTGTAATTGTAATTAATTGTTTAAGACTTGTATATAAACAATGTTGTAAAAATGTCAAGATGTATGTAAGAAGAATATATGTGAAAGAAAAAAAGAAAGGCAGAGATAAGCGAATTACAGAAGGCTTCAGAAGTATAAGGAACAGCAAAGACAAATTCATCACAGAAGGTGATCAGTACATCAGTGAATCTCAATCAGCAATCCAGTTGCAAAGTCAGAGATCTACTGTTTCATTCTAATAGGTGAATCAGTACTAAATCCTTTAATCTGGTAGACTTAACAGTCTTTTGTAAAATCTCTTTACCGAGTGCATACTTCATTGTATGTTTTGTAAATCCTTTAACAGGGTGGATTTAGCAATCCTTATTGCTCCTAACAGGGCAGATCATCAGAAGTGAACAAATTGTAAGCCTTAATCGGCCAACTTTATTCTGCAGTATTAAAGCTTTGTGGGTTTCATCCCCACCCCAGTTTTACTTTCTTTTGGAAGGTTTCTGGGTAACCAAATCTATGTGTCATTATTGTGAATGCTTTTAAGTTTCATGCTTTCTGTATGCAAAAGGTTAAAGTAAATCACATGTTAATACATCTGTAATTGAAAGAAAATTTGGAGTTACTGATTCACCCCTCCCCTCTCAGTAACTCGGTTAATTCTTGAATATTTCCAACAATTGGTATCAGAGCTGCATTGGTTCTCAAGATAAAGCTTAACTAGCTTGAGCAAAGATCCAGGACAATGGAGGTATTCAAACTGAACAAGGTGATTGAAAATGAAAAGCTAGATATGGAAATGGCCATAGCTAAACTCAAAGAAGCAAAAGAACATCTTTCCCAATCCCTAAGAAGAAGGAAGGAACTTGCAAATCAGATGAATGATCAGAATTACATTGAAGAAAAGATTGAAGATCTTCTTCCCTCAAATAACTCAGATGAAGCAAACAATGCTGTCAAAGAACTCCTAGAAAAGAATGGGTCTCTGCAGGAAGAAGTGAGAAAATTGAAAAGAGAACAAGAGCTACACTCTACAAGATTCTGTGAGATCTTGGAATAGAGAAACAAGTTGAAAGATGAATTAGATGGAAGAAACATTGAAGTCCAAAATAAAACCCTTCAGCTAGAAAAGCTAATTGATCAGATCTCTCATACAAATGAAGAAATTCTAAATCTAAGATCAGAAATAGAAAGCACAAGAGAAGAACTAAGATCTGAAAAGGAAATCAATCTAATATTGGTGGATGACCTAAACGCTGAAAAACAAATCAATGAAGGAATGCTGAAAAGTCAAGAAGACTTGAATCAGCTGTATGAGCGAAATCTTCATAGGCAAAAAGGAAAAGCAGGACTTGGATACAAAGGAGAAGGCGAATCTTCTAAGCAAGGTACTCAAAGAAATCAAAAACCTACTTGTAATCATTGTGGTAAAATAGGACATACTTCAAATAAATGTTGGAACAATGAAAAAGCAAAATTCAATGGAAAATGTTACAACTGCAATCAACCTGGTCACAAACCAAATGAATGCAGGGAAAAACCTAGATTCAGAGGTAATTGTCACAAGTGCAACAAACAGGGTCATAAGGCATCCGAGTGCAGATCCAAGACATTTAATCCAGCAGAACAAATTATGAAAGCAATGTTTGGATGGGACTACAATACCTGGTGTAGATGTCATTACTGTGGAGAATATGGACACATTGGCATGAATTGCATAAAACATCATCTAAGGAAAAGAGATACTACCGTAAGATGCTTCAAATGCACTAAACTTGGTCACATAGCCAGAAACTGCATGAATGCTAGTGAAGTTGAAGATGGAAAGAAGAATGAAGCAACTAAGGTCAGGAAACAGGTAAGACAAAAATGGATTCCTAAAGCTACCGAGAAATCCAGTCCAAGTAATGGAATGGATGGCTCTACCGACTCTAACTAAATTTCCAAGAAAGCACTGGAATTGTATTCTCATAGACCAATCCCAAGCAGTTCCAGAACCGAATTAAAAGAAAGATCTAAATCAGCATGCAAGATGCAGTAAGATCATGAGCAAGGTCGGTATCAGTCTTCACCGAGAAAGGTCGGTATCAGTCTTCACCAAGCAAGGTCGGCATCAGTCTTCACCGAGCAAGGTCGGTATCAGTCTTCACCGAGCAAGGTCGGAGCAATATGAATTCTCGAGTTCACCGAGTTGCGAAGTCTTTACCAAGCAATTAATTCTTAGTGGGTGACAGTCTGTCAGAATTCATACCCTAATTTGAAATGAGCATTAATGATAGAGTTGTAAACAAAAAGCAAGTAATCGAACTCATTCTTCACCGCGAACCTTTAGCACTTTGAGAGCAAAAAATTTCAAGAGCAACCCGGCGATTCAATACTTTTGCGAAAGGAATTTTCTATGAGCTACCATGGCATCATCCAGCACTTCAGCAAAGAAAGGATCTGATATGTTAGTCCAAGGGGAGTGGAAAGCACCAGATTTTAAGATCGTGCCCGCAATTGCAGTAGCCCTAGATCCGAACTGAGCTCAATCTCAGATTCCTCCTAAGGTACTGCTTATTAACGATATCCGCAATCATTTTAACTGTTCAATTCATGAAATGGGGAACCTAGAACTAGATATTGTGCGTGAAGAACTATGTGTGGATGGTATTCTGAAACCCGAGCACAAACATCTGGAGGATAAAGGTTTAGTTCACATTGCACATCTACCTCGAAACTTTTGAGATAAATGGGTTAGATATATTCTTAGCCGTGTACATGATGGCAAGATTTGGCTTGAGAAACCTATAGAAATCACAAAGAAGATGATTCAACAAATCACTGGTCTTCCCATGTTGAACAAAGCTAAAACTACCAAAACCCTAGGTCGGACGGAACTAGAGAAGAAAACCCTAGCCGAGTGGGACGGTAGAGGCATGAAAGTTAGCAACATTACTGACGCTGAACTGAAGTTTGGTACACACATTATTGCCCATAAGATTTTCAGTTCTAGTCGACAGAACAGTGTCTCCTATGAAGCTATTGACCTAGCATACAAAGTGGTCAAGAATAACTTGACATTTGACCTAGCAGACTTATTGTTAAAGCAGTTTAACAAAAATATGGAAAGCATTAAAACTTCCAAAAACAATCCATGTAAGTTTGGATCCTTATTGGTCTGTTTATTCTTCTATGTTCAGAAATTCTTCCCTTCTAAAGGAAAAGTTGTATGGAGAAAAGATGTGCTAGTCCTCTATGAAATAAATGAATACATCTCAGAAATGGGTGAAAATTTTGAAAGCATCATGGATAATTATTTTAAGTCTTTCAAAGAGAAAATGAATGACAGATTCCGGATTCCACAGAAGTTGGTGGAAGATTACAAAGATGACATTTGTTTTATGGTGGATTGTGATAATGTATATATTCAAGCAGTTAAACCGAGGACTGTATATGTAAAACCTCTTCCTTATGAGGTAAATATTGATGAAACCAAGAATATCATTGAAGCTCTTCTTAATCAGCCTGTCAATCCCAAAGCTCCATATTTTGGAACATATGATGAAGCTAAGGTGAGAATTGAACTAAGCATAAAGCTTCCACAGGCGGTAAACAAAGGAAAGAAGAGGATAGCCAAAATGCAAATGATAACCGAGGACAAAGAAGAAAAAGATGAAGAAGAAGAGGAAAAGGATGAGAAAATAGAGGAACCGGAACCTGCAAAGAAGAAAGGAAAGGTATTTATCACTAAGGCACCTAAGCCTCCTACTGCTGTATTTACAAGGAGAAATATAAGAGACAAGGCAGACAAGGCAGATAAAGACATAGTATTCAAAAGGCCTCCTCTAAACCTTCAAGAAAAACTCAAACTCTTTAGAGACGGATCAGGATCTAGAGTAAGTAACATAAAATCCTTAAGATATGAAACCAGATCGGAAACAGAACAGAAGGAAATAGAAGATGCTGTTATTGAGAAGATGGGACAGTGGAAATACTCTCCTGAAGAAATTGCCCCACAGGTTCCAGCAGTTCTATTTAATCCAATAAAAATGAGATGGAGCAATGCAAAGCAAATGGTGATAGACATATTTGATCAAAACCTGAGACAGTTGATGCCGAGCTTGAATAATGATGAAGTAAAGAAGGCATTAAAAGAAAATGAAAATAAGATGACATTGAAGTTCAATACTTGTTTGATTTTGATCAACAATATTGAATCGGTTGTGAAGGCTGCAAATGCTACATGGAAGAACATATACCACCTTCACCAACCGAGTATTGAAACAGTCATAATAAAAGATATTGAAGATGACAGTGATGAACAAGAAGAAGACACTGAGGTAGATGATACTGTGAGGATAGCAGCAAAAGTCATTGCATCCCTTCCTACCTCTCCAGTAAAAGTTTCTACATCCAGCCTGGAGACTCCTTCAAGCATGGTTGTGACAACTTCCACATTTGTCCAATCATCCATAGCAACAACAGAAGCAGCTACCATTTCTTCTACCGAGCTGCAGTCTCCTGCACCATCAAGTTTTCCAGCAGTAAGTTTTCCAGTTTTTGAATCTTCAAGTGTAAATATTTTAAGTTCTCCAGTAGAAAGTATACCAGTCTCTATAGCCAGCCCTACTTTATCTACTATCACTACTACCAAAGCATTAAGTACAGATAAGCCTAAGGCTCTACCGAGTATAAAATTTTTGGGTAAAAATGTAGTAGAGGATATAGACCTAGATGAAGAGATAGAGATTCCTACATTAGATTTTGCAAATCTATCAGCGGACCAAATGCAAAATATAGGTGAGATCCTCCAAAGGAAAGCAAAACAAAAGAAACTTAAAGAGGAGAGAGACAAGGAATATCAAATCATCAAGGATGCTAAGGACATTTTGTCTGATGCATTAGGCATTAAAGTAGACTCCTCCCAACATGTTTTGTTACAATTAGCAGAAGCAGTTGAGAAATACAATGAGGATTCATCTGGGACAGAAAAGTTAGTTGAAAGAGTCGAGAAGAGATTCAACAATAAAGTGCTTGAGCACATTGCTCAGCACATAGCTATTAACCAAGTAGAATTGTCTTCAGTTTTGTCTAACATTGAATCTATCTATTCGAATGCTACCTCTCTTTTGGCCAGATTGTGCAATATTGTCGAGTTCACAAAGGATGTTAAGGACAAAATGAATAAAATGGATGAGGATATGAAGATTAGCATACAGAAGCTGCAACTTGAACCAAGTTCAAGCTCTGCTCATCACATGAAAATCTCACACCTATCTAATATGCAGTCTGATCTACTCAAAGAAGACACAAGGATCCGGTCCACACTGCTAGACATCCAACACATGATCCTTCCCATCATGAATACAATGTATAAGCACATTGAACATTCCAAAACATTGATTCATGACAATCAGTTCTCTATAGCAGATCACATGATTGAACTCTCTGCAGAAGTCCAAATTGCTATACAAACATGTAAGATCCTGCAAGAAAGTTGGGACAGAACCCTGGCACTATTAATGAAGGTACATTCTGATTTTCTATCAAATTTTGGATTCTCTTTGTAAATAACTTGTATATGCACCTTTGGCATTATCGTCAAAAAGGGGGAGATATGTGTATAGAAGGAGAGATATGTATAGAAGAAGATTTGTATAAGAAACAGTTAGCACATTGAAAGGGGGAGACAATGTATAAAGCCCTATAAACAAAGACAAATTTTGAAAAATCAAAATAAAACTCAGCATGATTCGTGTATATAAGTTTTGGCCAATAAGTGTTTTTGTCACTAATGCCAAAGGGGGAGATTGTTGGCATTAAGCAGAATTGCCACTAGTGACAACACTTATTTGCATTCTGGATACAAACTGAGCAGACAGTACAAACTGAGCAGACAGTGCAAACCGAGCAGACAGTGCAAACTGAGCAAACAATGCAAACCGAACAGACAGTGCAAACCGAACAGACAGTGCAAACCGAGCAGACAATGCAAACCGAGCAGATAGTGCAAACCGAGCAAGTTAGTACAAACTGAACAGGACAGTGTAAACTGAGTAACATCATGTCTACCGAGTCACCAGTATTTACCGAGTTCAATACCTACCGAGTGATCAGTATGAACCGTGCCTTCACTTCTACCGAGTGCATGACGATGCCAAGTAATGCAGTGGACGCCAAGTATCAGAAAGTCACCGAGTCAGTTTATAGGAACTGTGTAACCATACTTGGGCCGACTTAGTAGCACTTATGTTTATTTGTCAAGCCGACTTTGTAATTGTAATTGTAATTAATTGTTTAAGACTTGTATATAAACAATGTTGTAAAAATGTCAAGATGTATGTAAGAAGAATATATGTGAAAGAAAAAAAGAAAGGCGGAGATAAGCGAATTACAGAAGGCTTCAGAAGTATAAGGAACAGCAAAGACAAATTCATCACAGAAGGTGATCAGTACATCAGCGAATCTCAATCAGCAATCCAGTTGCAAAGTCAGAGATCTACTGTTTCATTCTAACAGGTGAATCAGTACTAAATCCTTTAACCGGGTAGACTTAACAGTCTTTTGTAAAATCTCATTACCGAGTGCATACTTCATTGTATGTTTTGTAAATCCATGAAAAAAAGTACTCATGATAGAGATATTTTGGTTACATAGAAACCCTTGTTAGAAGGTAAAAACTGCGGTGGGGATTATTAGGAATAACAATCCACAATACAACTGAGAGGGGGGGTGAATCAGTTGTATGACAAATTATTAAACTTTAAACTTTAAGCACCACAATATCAGATCCAATGAACATAATGAATGTCAACACAATAACATAATATTATGGTCTTGGGGAAACCCTGTTAAAGATAAAAACTCTGGTAAAAATTAGCACCTACAAGTGATGTACTGAGAGTATAGTTATCCTTGTTAGAAGATATAACCCTGTTAGGAGCTTATTGAAACATTATAGTACATGGTCCTTGTTAGAGGATAGACCCTGTTAGGAGTCAAGAACAAAAGGGAGGGCTCACTGCCCAAGGAAGGTTAAGTCTACCATTATAAGAACTCACTGTTTGCAATGCAAGTGTATATGAAGAAATATATAATCTTTTAAACTGTTCGACAATAACTATCTTTTCTTGATCATTTCTAATGAAGTCCACCAATAAACCTCTACTCTACATACAACAGACACAAGCTCACAGCTTTCACAACCTCTCTATATCATCTTCTTCTCATCCACATCTTTTCCAAAAAAAAGACCTTTCATTTATACCTTATTACAATTCTTATAAACAGGTTGGCCCATAAGGCTTTCCTAATTACAAACAATTACATAAACCCTTGCTAAGATACACGCAGTATCTAGAACAAGTCTTACAATGATTACATCACAAAAATTAAGGACCAACATCCTTAATTCAAGTTCGCCATCCATCATACATGTTACATCTATGTATTTGGCTTCCAAATAGATCATCTTCCAAAGTACATGCCACAACTGACATCATCCTGTATTTCGTATCTTGCACAGTTCATAGAATATTCTTCAATACTCTATCTTTCATCTCTGAAGTTCGCATGCACTAATTCTATATATTTTGAAAGATATACACAACACATAGAGACTAACTCTATCATTTCCCACTATCACAGTCAGTGACCAATCTTCACTAAAATATCTATAACTCATTCAATATGAAGCATTACATGATGCGATCTTAGATATAAGATCACAACATCCTCCTAAACTCTCATCTATCTTCGTAGCATCTGAAACATCCGTACAGTGTCCATACACTGTGATAACCAGCCTGATCTTCTCATAGAAACATATGTTGACATCAGTGATAAAACACAAATGACAACAGTATGAGTGCCCATTTAGTAACGTAGTGATTAAACATATTAAATGTCTCAATCACCTCCCCATGCATTAGCAATATCCAATAGGGATGACACCCACAAATTCTTCACTACTATAGTAAATAAAGTATGTCGGTTAGGGCTATAATTTTTTATCATTTCTGATGATCTTACCATGTTAGGAGTAACAAAAGATCGATAAGATCTACCTGGTTAGAGGATTTTAACAACATGAAGTATGTGTGTACTTGGTTAAGAGATTTATAATAAGAACTGTTAAGTTCACTCTGTTAAGAGATTTTGATCTACTATAATGGTTAAATTGATAATAGTAAAGTAGTTGTAAAATGACAACTGAACTTGTGTGATTCAAATATGTGAAATAACAAATAGATATCACCTCAGTGTGATGTATATGTCCTTTTGTCATGCTCGGTAGCCTTGTGTGTGTTCTGATAAAAATTGATTTTGCCTCTCATAAACCTTCTGCCATAAACTCTGTGTCTGATCTCCTGATGTCCTTAGTGCGGCCACTGCTCCATGATCCATGATCATAATGACATCTTTGCAATTATATATCAAACTGACTTGACCTAATTAGGGTTTCCATCATCTTAGAAAACCTAAGATCAATGATATATAAAAATAACCTAGATCTACCATTACATAGGAATCATCACAAAAATTAATTACATCCATATTAAATATGTCTCAATCCTAGTAAACCGTTTATATGATTAGTGTAAATTATTTGTATAGAAAAATGTGTCATTTCTGATTACTATGTCATTTCCTATTCTACTTGGTAATCGCTGCATTCACTGTTCGGTAAATTACTGATGCTCGATGTGTATGAATGCTTGATTATCACTAGCTCGATACTCAGTAATTTCCTGACGCTCGGTAAGTATGCTCAGTCAAAACTATATTCGGTTAGCTTGAAGTTTTGCCTTGTCTCTACTCGGTGTGAAGACTTTGTATGTTTGACTAACTGATTTGTTGTCTCCTTATTTTATCCTTTACTGACTAAATAACTTGTTGATACTAATGACAATCCATTAATTCTCAAATAGACATAACAATCTCCCCCTTTGGCATTAGTATCAAAACCATATGTATATGTACCGATTAACTCAAAAATATACTAACTCCATATATGTACAAATTATATATATAGACTCTTTTCTTTACAAACTCTCCTTTTATGCATGCTCTCAGTAGTGTTAAGTACATAGTGGCATATACATGATTTTCCCCCTTTTTGAAATTAATACCAAAATAAAAAATGTACTTACAACTTATAAAAAATGTGCTTGTGGGTTTTCTGCAGAGACGCTAAGAGTGCGATGTCCCTACCTTAATTTGATTTAAATACATGATAAAAATAGTTTTCTAAAATAATAAATAATTATAATTTAATTTATTATTAAATGTATTAAATATAATAAAAAAAATAATTAATAATGTATAATATAATATTATATTTATGAATCAATATAATAATATCTTCTTTTAATACAACAATTATAATAAAATATAAACAAATACATAAATAGTATAATATAATATAAATTAGTAAATTACTATAATAATAATCTTAGATATTTAATATCAAATTATAATATAATCATAAGACGATATACAGACATCTATGAGACAATGATCGAATATCTATTATCATAAACCGATCAATAAACTATCGATAATACTAATCAATTGTTGATCTACAAACAAACACTAAACAATAATCATGATTAATAAGACACTAGTGTTGAAAGAAGACACTAACGATTATAATAAACAACAATTATAACTAAAAGGCTCAAGGTTGAAAGTCATGATGAATGGATGTGACACTGATGATATTGTTTTCCAAAGGAGGGGACAAGCATTTGACACTCAGTTTGTAGTCTAAAAACACACATCGTAGTGGATTAAAGTCGCAGATATATATCTGAAGATC
This sequence comes from Chamaecyparis obtusa, assembly GCA_027943335.1. Classification (NCBI taxonomy): domain Eukaryota; kingdom Viridiplantae; phylum Streptophyta; class Pinopsida; order Cupressales; family Cupressaceae; genus Chamaecyparis; species Chamaecyparis obtusa. Next base: position 99,888 of record BSBK01005278.1, on the reverse strand, counting down.
GTTGAATATTGAAGATTGTTGAATACATGAGATTGCAGTATATGAAGCATATATTATCACAGACTTACATTAAAGAACATAGAATTATATATCGCAACATGTATTAATGCAGTGGATAATAATAGATATATATCGTTGATGATATTGTTGGATAATAGCTAATGTCATGAAGCGATAGAAACATGAAGTCGTTATGAAGAATACTATCAAGCCTTATGTTTTATTGAGGGGAATATATTTGAGAATAATCCATAATAAATATCGATGATGAGGGAGTCAGTATCTTAACTATTGCAAACAAAAAATACCATACTTCGCAAGGAAACAAAGTAACAATGGTGCGGGATCAGTACGTTTGAGAATGAATAGCGGTTAAAAGAATAATAATGATATTGATAAGCATCATTCCAGACAGTGATATTTATAAGTACCAAAAATATTAATGGATAGATTGTTAACTAAATAGACCAAAAGCATATACTCGTTTGGCGCTTGGAATTAACTTGGAATAGGAATTATTTAATGTGAGAATAAAATAATTCACTGTTTGTGGCATTTTTTGAATTTTCGAATTAGAAAATTAATTCCCATTTTTGGCCCAATGCTTGCATTAATTAATTTTAAAACAAACTTGGAATTCATTTTATTCCAAGAATAAGTTTTTCATGGATTCGAAATTACAACAAAATGTATAAGTTTTTCAGGTCCGTGCGTGAACGGTTAAAGAATTATAATCTTATTTTTTTACAATTTTTTTTTAATAATTTTTTTATAATCTTATTTTTTAAGTTAATAATACATATTTTAATTTAAAAATATATAAGTTAAAAATACATATATTTTTTAATTAAAAAACCAACAACAAAAATGATAAGTTCAAAAATTAAAAATTAAAAATCAAAATTAAAAAATTATAAAATAATCCTTATTCCAATTTCACATTATGGGATTCAAACGCAGAATAGATTATTCCAACTTTCATTTTGAGGATTAATTAATCCGAGAATAGGTCCTTATTCTAGAATAGGCCTATTCTGGATAAGTTAATTCCATGCACCAAACGGGCCATAGCGATCCATGACATATTACAAGACACAAAGGTTATGATTGGCTAGGGATAGAATTGGACACACTGTCAACATACATTAATCACATCTAAGACCGTATCTATTACTAGCTTGAGGTCTAAAAAACTATTGACTAGTTAAAGTCAATACCTACAATGAATAGTAACATCGATATCTTAACTAGATGAATCAATGTCGATTAATCAGATATTTGGAATCAACTAACACACACAATGATTAGGAGTTGGTTATCGATGAGGAGTAAGGGATTTGTTAGGAAGACATAATACCATTTTTGGTTAAGCCAAAACACATAGTGATTCATATAACAAATTATTAAGAGACTGGTGACCGGTATCAATTAAGAACAGACACACATCAATTTATGTTATGATGAGATACAATCTCTTGTGAAGGGTTGCAATCCTTTCTAGTAGAAAGATATAAGAAGACATTCTCCACCATTCAATTCGGGGGAGAAAAGAAGAAAAGAAACATGGCAGTGGAGAAATAAGAAACATTGCAGTCGAATGTAATAAAGAATATTGTAGTCGATCAGTTGGTAAGAAATTAAATATATTTTTTATTATTTATAGTTTATATATATAATTCCAAAGGATTTCATTTCTATTTTATATAAAAATTGTTGTAATATATTTTGATGTTTATTAAATACATGTGCAAGAAATTATGTTATAGGCATCATATGTTTTTGGATTTCTTATAAATCTGAATATATAATTATGTAAAAAAAAAATTGGTACATTTATATGTCCATCCAAATTGATGATATGGAGACCATAGAGAGAATGAATTTTATATTCATTAAGAGAGAGATCCCATGTCTAGAGGGGACTAGAGGAAATTGTTATAGTTTTCCTAGTCTCGAGATTGTTATAATCTCAACATAAATGATGATATGGATTCCATATAAAATGAATCTTATGTTCATTAGAGATGGATCCCCATATTTGGAGAGGGATAGAGAAAATTGTTATAGTTTCCCCAGTCTCGAGATTATTATAATCTCATGTAGGAAGTATATATACTGATTGCTAGTCATATGCATATGCATAGGCTTGAAATGCATTTATTGCTTCCAAGAGGTTCTTATGGGTAGTGCTCTATGGGATGACATGTCGATAGCCTAGTTTCTTATAGTGGATCTTATATCCCTCAAGCCAAGAATCAAAAATTTTGTGAAGTCTGACCTAGAGGCATCCTTAAGGGTCAAATCGCCCCTTACTAACATAGACTAGAGTATGAGTCATATAAATACTACATGTTATTTTGTACTAACATCAGTTTTGTAGGAAATTATAAAGGAGAATAAGAAGGGACGTTACAAAGAGGTTCTCCCATTCCTCTTTCAAGTTGTCAAGAGAAATGTTCTCAAGACCGACTTGTGCATGCATGTCAAAAGATTCTCTAGAACTGAAATCTCAAGAGTAGCAGCTAAGTCTTTTGCCTTCTCAACATGTCTCTCCATTATTTTTAGGTGGGGAAGTAGCTCGGCTTGTAGTTTGGTGACCTGGTCACTTATAGTATCTTCCTACTTCCTCAAATCTAATCTCAACCACCTAAGTTCTTGAACTTTCAATATATGCTTGTGAAAAGCAGTAGACTCGACTAGAGAGTTGTTGGCACTGACCTTGATTTCTTCACCCAAATTTTTAATCTTTTCACTGACCTTGGTAGTGAATTGGTCAACAGTGCATAATTGAAACAAAATTTGAATAATCTTCTAAGTAATAGATTCTAACTTGGCTATTACCTCAGATAACTTAACCTTGTTTACTGCAACTTCTTGGCTGATTCTTTCTGCTAGCTTCAATTGTATCTTTTCTTATGCCCTTTCCTTTATTCTCTTTTATGCATCTATGTTCGAGGTATTTATGTGACTAGTTAGAGAAGCAAGTTGATCAAGTATGAGAATATCCTCATTGACATTGATCTCTGGAACTACTTTTTGTAAGATGTCTCTGACTTTCTCAAGTATCTGCTTACTTTTGGTTTCTTTTTGCAACTTTTCTTGTGCAGCCTTCCTAGTGCACAATTCCCCATATTTTCTAAGTTCTTCAGGGTCTAATGTTTTGGGGTCACATTCTGGTATCCCAATTACTTCATCTAGTGTAACTGGTCCTTTTCCATGCTTCTTTTTCTTCTTCTCCGATGTGGGGGATTTGATAAATGGAACTAGAGCTTTAGTCTCTAGATTTACCTTCTCGGGCTTGGTAGACACACTCTCCTCTTTAGGTTTCCTGATGACCGTTGTCTTAGTGGTTTGTCCTTGGGCGTCGGTGGTTGTGTCTATTTGTGGTATTTATGTCAGTTTACTTTCCTCAGGTACTTGTGATACAACCTTTGTTTGATTAGGCTCATTTGACTCTATTGTTCCCTGATTTGTTGTGCCATGTTCCTATGTTGTCCCTTGATCCTCTTTTGTATCCTTTTTTTTCTCAAGGGTCAAGCCTTTGGGTTCCTTTTGTGATAAAATATCAACAACTTGTACTAAAATAGGTAAATCACTCGGTATCTCACTAGTTGTTGTCTCAGTAGGTGCAATTTCTTCAATTGTATCTGTAGCAATATTAACATCTTCATCATCCTTGATATCATTAGGATCTCCATTTTTTATGTCTTCAATAAGAACATCATTTGTCCCTGTTATTACCAATTACTCGGGAGGATCCTTATACTCTTCTCTATAGCTTGTCGGATAAAAATCAATAGTAATGGTAGTGTCTAGTACCTCAATGTCAGATAGATCAGTCAGTTCCTTGGTAGCCAGATTTGTATCATCCAAGTGTATACCTTTACCTTCTTTTTTTCTTCTTCTCGGGTATCACTACCAGAGCCAACTTGTCAACTTCTTCTCAGGCAGTAAGAATTATGTTCCATAAGAGTTGACTATTCTCATCAACATCCTTAATTTTTCCTTTCAAAATGTTTAGTACTCTAATTTTTACTAAAAATCTCTGAGTATTGTGACATCATTTCTTCAATCTTGAGAACTGATAATGTAGGCATAGCCAATATCAGTGAGTGTTCCCTCATCTTTTTCTCAATGTGCAAGGCATAAGTCCATCTTGCTAACACTTTATCATACAAAATTTTAGGTACAAACTTATTAAATTCTAATGGTACCTTTTTAAAATTTATCATCATTTGTATGATGGCCTCTTCTATCTTTTTTTGATCCTCGATAGACATATGTACATATTGATTCATTCTAGGGTGGCTAAGACCGTCAATTTCCTTTATTGTTTCATCTAACTCATCAACAATGGGATTCTTATTTACAACTTGTTTGAACTTATCTTGGTCTTCTTCTTCATCATCTTCATCAACATCATCCTTAGCCCTTATTAATTTCCTCCTCTTCTTTGGTAGCTCGAAGGTGACTTGTGTACCTCTCTTTTAATATGTCTTAGGAGGAGTGGGCCTAGATATTTTTACAACTCATTTCTTAAGAGGTGGAAAAGTAGTTGTAGTAGACCTTGTCCTTTCTCTTGTTTGTACTTCTTCTTGCTTACTCTTACCTGTGGCCTTCACCCATGTAGATTTTATATCTCTATCTGACTCGGTGGCTATCTTGTTCACCGTATTCAATGAACAATTACTCCTCGGTTTCCTTTTCAACCAAAATATCCTCAAATGCCTTCTCCTCTTCTGCATCATCACCAAATTATTTTAGTAATGTGTCCATCATTTTCTTTGATTTCTTAGTCACTTTGACTTTGACTAGATCCATTTTAATCCTTTGTTTGGCCTCTTCATAGGTTCCAAACCTAGTTTCCTGTGGATCTTTGGGCTCGGCCAGTAAAGCCTTTATTGACCTAGAAGCTCGATCAATGTCAATTTCATAGCCCATCAGTGCTAGCCATGTTTTTCATGGTTTAACAACCTTTATCAAAGTGTGGTTGGTATCCACTAAGAAATAAATATCATCTTTGTACTGCTCAACCAATTGTCCTGGTATTCTACTTCTTTGGTTCATTCGGTCCTTGAATTGCTCAAAATATACATCCATGATGTTGAAAAAATATTGTCCCAAACTTTGAATTTAATCATTTATTTGTAAAGTGACCAATCGATCAGTATTCCAATCAATATTACTGATTGGGGGGAAAAAAATTTGCACATAGAAAAATATGCAAAGTAGAAATGGTCCAAACTTGCATGTGTTAGACTTCGCCGACTGGTGCAGGAGCACCTAGACTATCGCTAAAAGCCTTACTTTATTTTGGCTTGTAACTAACTCTAGCCAAGTTAGTAAACTTTTGGTTTGGACCTTATAAGGTCTTGTTTGATGTGTTCCTAGATGGATTAGTAGTTAGTACTATCCAATCTTGTCTAGCTTAGTTTACTTTCAAAGTTAGTCCTTAGGGGTAGTCCTAAAAGTGGGATATGAAATCTAAATGTGTCTTAATCTTGAAAAAAGTGTGGAAGATTCCCAAAAAAGGCCTTAAATAGGTTAGTTCATCAAGCTAAGTGGGATAGAGGTCCTAAAAATCAGTTGGCATCATAAATGAAAAAGATGCTAAAAAGTTGTCATGGCAACATGAGCAATTTTTACAAATATTGCATGCAACTCAACAACTTTGGATTCCCCTCATTCTAGGAGTGGGAAATAAATTTAGAGGCCTAAAATTTTGGGATTGGCATATTATGATACCTTTTGGATCATTTCCTGAGGTAGAAGTTAGTTTGTGTAAATTTTTGGTATGTGAATAGAGAAGATCTCTAGTTTTTCTAAGTACATTCATGTTGTGTTAATGGTGATAGCATGCTAATGAGTTAGAATGTGAAATGTAATAGTGGATTTGTGATTTAGAGGTAGTTTCAAGATGTTTTCATTCAGTCATCATATAGTTTAGAGTTTTTTTATAGTCTTTAGAAAATCATTTAGGAAGTAGGTAGTTTACTGGTTCAGTCTAGGAAGTTTTTAGTTTCATGGCTCCCCCATAAATTCTAGCTGATGGAAACCTAAGGGTTTGAATGGAAATGGTTAGGGAGCCATTGTATAGTGTAAATATGGAGTTTGGGAGTTTGAATAATTAGGATGCTATTTTTAAAGTCATGCCCTAGGCGAGACTGGTGTACCCAGCTAGGAGTGTGACATAGAAGAAATGGTTGTATAGATGAAGGGGAAAGAAGCTGAGTATAGAACAAGCATGGTTCCAGATAGTTTATGAACATTTTGACATATGTTGAAGAGATTGGGTACTGGCCAATCCATTTACTTAGATTTTGAGCAAGAAATCAATGAAGACCTTTAAAATAGCCCTATTAGCCCTACATTATAGGAAGCCACTGTATGAAGGCCCTAGAACCCTAAGACCTCCAGAATCTCTAGTGTCTTCCAAAAGGGCATTCAAATATAAAAATGGTTTTATAGGACATTTGAAATTTTTTGGCAAGAAATAGGAAAAGGACCCTGCCAAGGGCTACAAGAATTCAATAGGCCTAATAGGTCTCAAATAAGCTAGTTTGTGGACCTGATGGAAAAGACCTTTGAGACCTGACAAAATGAGTTCAAAAGGATAAAAAATGGATGTTTTCAAGATGAATGGACCCCCTTCAACCCTAATGCCAAGTTGTAGTGAAAGAAGCACTTAGATTCTTCTAAGTGATCGAGAAGCATTGAGACAAAACTATTGATTGTTTTCCTTCAAGGTTAAACACAAGGAAGCTAACTCTTGGAGTGGAGTTAGAGTAGTCTTAGGCTTGCAAAATTGAGGCTAATAAGATCCTAGTAGAGAGAATAGGATCCTAAGAAGATAGGACAATTAAGGCCCTAAAAATCTTGTGTGAGCACACCTTGGAGCACATCCATCACCGACCTGATGGTTTTCTTTTTTTCTTCTAACTGCTTCAATAGTAAATCGACGAGGTCCAACTGAAATCATTTCTTCATAATTTTATACGCTATATCTACATCTCCACATGGCATGTTGTTAGGTCTACTAGATTGAAATATTTTGTAGCCAATGGCATATGCCCTGAATCTTGTTTCAAGATCAACAATGGTGTTGATTCTCATACCTCTGTCGTCCCATTCAGTTCTAGTAGCTTTATCAACCTCGGTCCTTGGTGCACTTCTCAATGCTTTGACCTTGTCAATTATGGGATACATAGTGACTGCATGTATAATATCCTTGGTGATCTTCACAGGTTCATCCAACCATAACTTACCCTCATGCACATGACTCAAAACAATCCTGACCCATTCATTTTTTAAAACCCTCGAAAAAGATAGGGCATTGACCAAACCTTTAACTTCCAAATGTGTGTGTTCATCTTTCATTTTCATGCTGACACTTAGCTCCTCGAATGTGGATTTGAGCTCAAAATCACCAACCTCTCTGATCTTGTAGTGAATATATGTGTGAATGTCTTCAACCAACAAAACCCTAGGTGGTATGCTCTAGAATGCATTGGTTTTATCAGTTTGTGATGCAACCTCAAGATGTAGTTTATACTTCAGCTCATTGTAGGTTGCAGACTTGATTATATTAACATTCTTCTCAGCTCTAGTCTTAGATTTCTCAACTTTAGATGAGGACACCATCATTTTCCAAATTAGGGCTTCGAGAGAAAAGAACTATATAGCTCGGCAAAAATGAAACTTACTTGTAACTGTGACTAATCAGCTTAGAAACCTTCAAATCTATGCTCAAATCACTCTTGAATCTTTCTACTCAGTTCTTCATTCGAAATCACTCTGTTCTTCATGTTCGCAATGTTAAAAATAACTAAGTCCACTGTGTATTTATAGCAAAATTTCAAATTCCCACTCAAATGTTTCATGTTAAATGTATGACCTAACACAGCTTGGTGTATACTTCAAAAAATCATAAGCTCTATTAACACTATGATATCACTTGGTTAATACCAAAACTCGGTTAACCTTTCCAATAGTTACCTACTAGAAAATACATACTCATTCTTGCTTATACCGATTGTATACATTTAAAGCTCAAACCATATAAAACCATAGTGCATCTTGTTTCATGTAGATTTGGTGTTCAAACACTAGATATAAGGAACTATTTGTTAGATATAACCGATTAGAGGTTTCAGTTCCATACATACCTTTATGACTTAGGTGGAGGTGGTGAAGTCAGCCAATCTGATGGATGAGGTGTCACCAATTGCACTGCTTGATCTTGCATTATCACTTGATTCTTTTCTCCACATTGTGTATCTTATCCTCATGATTTCCTCAATTGTATTTCCACTTTCATATGTTTGTGTCTCTGGTGCTCGGTCTTTGCAATCCTTACTTAAGTGACCGACTTTGTGACAATGTAAATGTTGGCAAGTGATGTTTTGAGAGAACTATGGATCACTTGAGGGTTGTCATTTATGGAAAAAAAAATATGTTATGGTGATCGCATGTAGTAAGTATGAGTGTTGGAGACATAGTCATGAAAATGACTAAGTATAGAATCAGATTTACAGAGTACTACAATATTATTTTGGTCATCGAAGATAGTATATGTTGTAGGATGAATTACGAGCTTAGAGGAAGACATTTTGGGATATGTATGATCTTCAGTTAAGGTTTCATGTGTTTTAGTACTGATATCAGAAAGTTATAGTGATATGAAGGCATGCGAAGACAAAGGAATAGTGAAATAGGGCATATGAACAGTCGCGATGATTAAGGAAATGTTAGATGGAATGGTAACGTGCTAAGTCAAATAAAGATATTATATTGCCAACACTTTGGTAATACAAGATCACTGACTCATTATTTATTATTTGCATGAGTAATTATTATGTTTTGTATTGTATTTGAGAGTCAACTGGATGGCAGAGTAGATATAAGTAAAGAATGTTTTAGTGAAAGTGATAGAGTTATAAGATATGGATGCGAGTTTGGGATATAAATGATGATTAATAGAAGATGCGAGATTAGAGATTGACAGAGACTACTGAGAGCCATAACTGGAACTATCAAAGCATAGAAGATTCTTGTATTGTTCATCCTTGAAGAATACTTTTGTAACTGAATTATTGATTGTAGGAGCTATAAGCTCAGTATACCTTTAATAGGGTTTTGTATACCTTTAACAAGGTTTATATTCCTCTAACAAGGAAATGTACTATGAAATAATCAGCTCCTAATAGGGCTAGATCTCCTAACATGAATATTATATTTTAGTACATAGTTGTGGGTACCATCCCCACTGGGGTTTTCCCTTGGCCAGGGTTTCCTTGAAAACAAATAATGGTGTTATGAGTTATGTGTTTATGTTCTTTTCATTTCAGCATTCATATGGTTTATTTGAAATTGTTTTAAGTTTAATTTAAAGTGTTGTAATATTGATTCACCCCCCCTCTCAGTATTACTCAATGCTAACAATTGGTATCAGAGCTATTGGCCCTTAGAGAGAAAGCCTAACAGCTTAAGGGAGATCATAATGGATTCAAAAATTTTGCAAGAGAACTTTGAAGCAGCACTTGATGACCTAGACAAAGAAAAGGATGAGAATGGCAATTTGAAATTCAAATTAAGAAGAGAAGAATGTTTTATCAAGAAACTAAAGGAACAACTTGAAATTTCAAGAATTTAGAGACAAGACCTTATGGAAAATATCAAGGAGGATTCAGACAATGATACATCAGACCAAGTAAAGAAGCTAGAGCAAGAAAAAGAACAAATTAATCTTCTAATGATTAAAGAGATTCAACATGAAAAGGATGCAAGATAAAAAGTTGAAGAGACTCTAAAAGGAATGAAAATGCAGATTAAACTTGATCACTATAAGGATAAATACTTGGAATTGGAGAAGTACAATCAGATCATTAAATTTGAACTCACTCAAGCCAAATTACACATTGAGAAGTTACATATGAGCAGTGATAAGATTGATTAACAAAGAGAGAGAGAGAGAGAGAGAGAGAGAGAGAGAGAGAGAGACAAACCTAAAGGAGATATGACTGGAGTTGGATATAATTAAAGAGAATGTTCTAAAACTCATGAAGAATCACATGAAGCAAAGGATGAAGAAAGACCTACTCTTGAGAGACCTAGAGATTAGACCAGACCTTTCAGAGGTAGATGCTATGGATGCAACAAACTTGAACACATGAAAAAAGATTGTAGAGGTAAAGGCCCTCTCAAACCCTTTACTAGTTATTGTTACAAGTGTTATGCATATGACAACAAGAAAGCAGAATGTAGGAAACTTGATTAGTCAAGAAACATGCAATATGACATTAGAGAAGAATCAATAACAAAGATCATGTTAGGGATTTTTCTTGTTGGAATCATATATTTTGAATAACAACTTGAAATTATACTTCTTGAGGCTAATTCAAACAAGAGAAAGACCTAATTACTGAGGATTGGATAGGATCCTCCTTCATTTTTGAGCTCCACATACTCGGGTAGGCATTACCTTTGAATAATTAGTGATTACACAATATTACAAAAGTGGACACTGATTAGCTATTGATCCCTCTAGTGAATCAATTTGTAAAATGCTCTGGATATGATCAGAATCAACTGAATACAGAACTTAACCAAACAAAATATGATTGTGAAAATAGCAAGAATCAATGATCTAAGGATTCTCATCCTTCTTCCTTTTCTAAGCTAGACTCAAGGAGGGTTAACCTCTGATTCTTTCTCTAAAGAATCACCAAATGTGAACTTATACCATTGGGATACAATTCTTTCTCAAAATATAAACATAATCTTGAAAATGTAAAAACTAGTAATTGAAATGAATTTTAGTTCTTATAAGGATTGCAAAAGATAACCATTTAAGAAATACAAACTTCAAACCAGTGCCTAAATCCAAAAGGGCAAAAGAGTCCTAAATGCAAATCCACAAGCTTCTATAAGGAAATATAACAGTATGCCTTACATACAATCTACAATTTGAGTAAGATGCCTTGCAAACTACACTGTCAATCTACTATTATTATTATCAATATCCCTACAGATATATTTACTCTCTGAAATTGATGACAAAGATTTTAATCCTCTCCTTAAGAGAGACTCATTATCAATTACAGTAGTTTCCTAACAACTAGTATATTTATGTAAAACGTACAAGAGTAAACATAAAAAATAGAGAGACAATAACAACAGGAGATAGAAATTGCAGTATATTTATATTATAGAAAACTTGCAATTTACATAAGAAAACTGATGCTCAGAAATTTAGATACAAGTTTCAGAAGTATGTCTATAGCAATTGTACTTGGTTTTTTCTATTATGTTCAATCCAAAATTCTCAAAATATGAGGTTACAACTATATTTATATATTGTCTTCAACCATCTTGGAATTCCCTCATTAATAGGAATGCAACAAGCTTTGGATGGTTGAAAACCCTAACCCTAAAGACCATAAGAAACAAAGCATAAAAAACAAAATACAACAAGCCCTTAGGCGGTAGAAAGACAAAACTTTCTTGGACTGTTCTGCATCCTAGATCGCTTGATAACTGACACCTTTGTCTACAAGTATTCATGATAGCTTCTTTGGTTACAACAAGATATGGTGACCGCCATCCCAACTAACTTACACCATTCTTAAATGATAGCTTATCATCCCTGTGCTCTAAGATCAGGTGTTAGGTCCTCTAGATGTCCTCTCTACTCACCGTCCTATTGGCATTAAGCAGGATTGCCACTAGTGACAACACTTATTTGCATTCTGAGTGCAAACTAAGCAGAACAGTGCAAACCGAGAAGAACAGTGCAAACCGAGCAGAACAGTGCAAATCGAGCAGAATAGTGCAAACCAAGCAGAACAATGCAAACCAAGTAGAACAGTGCAAACCGACTAGAAGAGTGCAAACTGAGCAGAAGAGTGCAAATCGAGCAAAATAGTGCAAACCGAGTAGAACAGTGCAAACCGAGTAGAACAGTGCAAACCGAGTAGGACAGTGCAAACCGAGCAGGATAGTGTAAACCGAGTAACATTATGTCTACCAAGTCACCAGTATTTACTGAGTTCAAAACCTACTGAGTGGTTAGTATGAACTGTGCCTTCACTTCTACCGAGTGCATGATGATGCCGAGTAATGCAGTAGACGTCGAGTATCAAAAAGTCACCGAGTTAGTTTGCAGGAACTGTGTAACCATACTTGGGCCGACTTAGTAGCACTTATTTTTATTTTTCAAGCCGACTTTGTAATTGTAATTGTAATTAATTGTTTAGACTTGTATATAATCAATGTTGTAAAAATGCCAAGATGCAATGAGTATGAATGTGAAAAAGAAAGAAAGGTAGAGATAAGCGAATTACAAAGGGCTACAGCAGTATAAGGAACAACAAAGACAAATTCATCATAGAAGGTGATTAGTACATCAGTGAATTTCAATCAGCAATCCAGTTGCAAAGTAAGAGATCTACTGTTTCATCCTAACAGGTGAATCAGTACTAAAATCCTTTAACCGGGTAGACTTAACAGTCTTTTGTAAAATCTCTTTACCGAGTACATACTTCTTTTGTAAGTTTGTAAAAATCCTCTAACAAGGTGGACCTAGCAGTCCTTATTGCTCCTAGCAGGGCAGATCATCAGAAGTGATCAATTGTAAGCCTTAACCGGCCAACTTTATACTGCAGTACTAAAGCTTTGTGGGTTTCATCCCCACCCCAGTTTTACTTTCTTTTTGGAAGGTTTCTGGGTAACCAAATCTATGTGTCATTGTTGTGAATGCTTTTAAGTTTCATGCTTTCTATATGCAAAGGGATAAAGTAAACTATATGTTAATACATCTGTAATTGAAAGAAAATTTGGAGTTACTGATTCACCCCTCCCCTCTCAGTAACTTGGTTAATTCCTAAATATTTCCAACAATTGGTATCAGAGCTGTATTGGTTCTCAAGATAAAGCTTAACTAGCTTGAGCAAAGATCCAAGACAATGGAGGTATTCAAACTGAACAAGGTGATTGAAAATGAAAAGTTAGATCTGGAAATGGCCATAGCTAAACTTAAAGAAGCAAAAGAACATCTTTCCCAATCCCTAAGAAGAAGGAAGGAACTTGCAAATCAGATGAATGATCAGAATTACATTGAAGAAAAGATTGAAGATCTTTTTCCCTCAGATAGCTCAGATGAAGCAAACAATGCTGTCAAAGAACTCCTAGAAAAGAATGGGTCTCTACAGGCAGAAGTGAGAAAATTAAAAAGAGAACAAGAGCTACACTCTACAAGATTTTGTGAGATCTTAGAACAAAGAAACAAGTTGAAAGATGAATTAGATGGAAGGAACAATGAAATCCAAAATAAAACCCTTCAGCTAGAAAACCTAATTGATCAGATCTCCCATACAAATGAAGAAATTCTGACTCTAAGTTCAGAAATAGAAAGCACAAGAGAAGAATTTAGATCTGAAAAGGAAATCAATCAAAGATTAGTGGATGACCTAAACACCGAAAAACAAATCAATGAAAGAATGTTGAAAAGCCAAGAAGACCTAGATCAGTTGTATAATCGAAATCTTCATAGGCAAAAAGGAAAAGCAGGACTTGGATACAATGGAGAAGGTGAATCTTCTAAGCAAGGTACTCAAAGAAATCAGAAGCCTTCTTGTAATCATTGTGGCAAAATAGGACATACTTCAAATAAATGTTGGAGCAATGAAAAAGCAGAATTCAATGGAAAATGCTACAACTGCAATCAGCATGGTCACAAAGCTAATGAATGCAGGGAAAAACCAAGATTCAAAGGTAATTGTCACAAATGCAACAAACAAGGTCACAAGGCATCCGAGTGTAGATCTAAAACATTCAATCCAGTAGAACAAATTATGAAAGCAATGTTTGGATGGGATTACAACACCTGGTGTAGATGTCATTACTGTGGAGAATATGGACACATTGGCATGAACTGCATAAAACATCATCTAAGGAAAAGAGATACTACCGTAAGATGCTTCAAATGCACTAAACTCGGTCACATAGCCAGAAATTGCATGAATGCTAGTGAAGTTGAAGATGGAGAGAAGAATGAAGCAACTAAGGTCAGGAAACAGGTAAGACAAAAGTGGATTCCTAAATCTACCGAGCAAACCAGTCCAAGTAATGGAATGGGTGGCTCTACCGACTCAAACTAAATTCCCAAGAAAGCACTGGAACTGTATTCTCATAGACCAATTTCAAGCAGTTCCAGAACTGAATTAAAAGAAAGATCTAAATTGGCATATAAAGATGCAACAAGATCACAGGAAGATCGGTATCAATTTTCACCGAGCAAGGTCAGTACCAGTCTTTACCGAGCGAGGTCGGAGCAATTTGAATTCTTGAGTTCACCGAGTTGCGAAGTCTTTACCAAGCAATTAATTTATAGTGGGTGACAGTCTGTCAGAATTCATACCCTAATTCATACTAAGCATTAATGACAGAGTTGTAAACAAAAGGCAAGAAATCAAACTCATTCTTCACCACGAACTTTAGCACTTTGAGAGCAGAAAATTTCAAGAGCAATCCAGTGATTCAAATACTTTTGCAAAAAAGAATTTTCTGTGAGCTACCATGGCATCATCCAGCACTTCAGCGACGAAAGGAAAAGAAATGATAATCAAAGGGGAATGGAGCGCACCAGATTTCAAGCTCGTGCCTGCAATTGTAGCAGCCCTAGATCCGAATGGAGCTCAATCTTAGATTCCTCCTAAGGTACTACTTGTTAATGATATTCGCAATCATTTCAATTGTGCAAATCAAGAAATGGGAAACCTAGAGCTAGATATTGTGCATGAGGAACTGTGTGTGGATGGTATTCTAAAACCCGAGCATAAACATCTGGAAGACAAGGGATTAGTTCACATTTCACATTTACCTCGAAACTTTTGGGAGAAATGGGTTAGATACATTCTCAGCCATGTACATGATGGCAAGATTTGGCTTGAGCAACCCATAGAGATCACTAAGAAGATGATTCATCAAATCACCGGTCTTCCCATGTTAAACAAAGATAAATCTACCAAAACCCTAGGTCGGCCGGAACTGGAGAAGAAAACCCTAGCCGAGTGGGACGGTAGAGGCATGAAAGTAAGCAGCATTATTGATGCTGAACTAAAATTTGGAACACACATCATTGCCCATAAGATATACAGTTCAAGTCGACAGAATAGTGTATCTTGTGAAGCCATAGACCTAGCATACAAGGTGGTCAAGAATAACTTATCATTTGACCTTGCAGATTTATTGTTAAAATAGTTTAACAAGAACATGGAAAGCATTCAAACTTCTAAAAATAATCCATGTAAGTTTGGATCTTTACTGGTCTGTTTATTCTTCTATGTTCAGAAATTCTTCCCTTCTAAAGGAAAAGTAGTATGGAGAAAAGATGTGCCAGTTCTTTATGAGATAAATGAATATATTTCAGAAATGGGTGAAAATTTTGAAAGCATCATGGATAGTTATTTTGAGTCTTTCAAAGAGAAAATGAATGACAGATTCTGGATTCCACAGAAGTTGGTTGAAGATTATAAGGATGATATTTGTTTCATGGTGGACTATGATAGAGTATACAATCAAGCAGCTAAACCGAGGATTGTACATGTAAAACCTCTTCCTTATGAGGTAAACATTGATGAAACCAAGAATATCATTGAAGCCCTTCTTAATCAGCCTGTTAATCCCAAAGCTCCATATTTTGGAACATATGAAGAGGCAAAGGTGAGAATTGAATTAAGCATAAAGCTTCCACAGGTGGTAAATAAAGGAAAGAAGAGGATAGCCAAAATGCAAATGCTAACCGAGGACAAAGGAGAAGACACTGAAGAAGAAAAGGAAAAGGATGAGAAAATAGAGGAACCAGAACCTGCAAAGAAGAAAGGAAAGGTATTCATCACTAAGGCACCTAAGCCTCCCACTGCTGTATTTACAAGGAGAAGTGCAAGAGGTAAGGTAGATAAGGAAAACAAAGATATAATATTCAAAAGGCCTCCTCTAACCTTTCAAGAGAAGATCAAACTTTTTAGAGAAGGATCAGGATCTGGAGTAAGTAATATAAAATCTTTTAAATATGAAACCAGATCGAAAATAGAACAAAAGGAAATAGAAGATGCTATTATTGAAAAGATGGGACAGTGGAAATACTCTCTTGATGAAATAGCCCCACAGGTTCCAGCAGCTTTATTAGATCCAATAAAAATGAGATGGACCAATGCCAAGCAAACTGTAAAAGACATATTTGATCAAACCCTGAGACAGTTAATGCCGAGTTTGAAAAATGATGAAATAAAGAAGGCATTGAAGGAGAATGAAAATAAGATGACACTGAAGTTCAATACTTGTTTGATTCTGATTAACAATATTGAATCAGTTGTGAAGGCTGCAAATGCCACATGGAAGAACATATACCATCTTCACCAACCGAGTATTGAAAAAGTTATAATAAAAGACATTGAAGATGACAGTGATGAACAGGAAGAAGCCATTGAGGTAGATGATACTGTGAGGATAGCAGCAGAAGTCATTGCATCACTTCCTACCTCTCCAGTAAAAGTTACTACATCTAGCCTGGAGACACCTTCAAGCATGGTTGGGACAACTTCAACATTTGTCCAATCACCTATAGCAACAACAGAAGCAACTACCATTTCTTCTACCGAGTTGCAGTCTCCTACTTCATCAAGTTTTCCAGCAGTAAGTATTCCAGTTTTTGATTCTACATGTGTAAATACTTTAAGTTCTCCAGTAGACAGTATACCAGTCTCTATAGCCAGTCCTACTATGTCTACTGTCACTACTACTAAGGCATTAAGTACAGATAAGCCTAAGGCTCAACCGAGTATAAGATTTTTGGGCAAGAATATAGTAGAGGATATAGACCTAGATGAGGAAATAGAGATTCCAACATTGGATTTTGCAAATCTATCAGCGGACCAAATGCAAAATATAGGTGAAATCCTCCAAAGGAAAGCGAAGCAAAAGAAACTTAAAGATGAGAGAGACAAGGAATATAAAATCATTAAGGATGCTAAGGACATTTTGTCTGAAGCATTAGGTATTAAAGTAGACTCCTCTCAACATGTTTTGTTACAATTAGCAAAAGCAGTAAATAAATACAATGAGGATTCATCTAGGATAGAAAAGTTAGTTGAAAGAGCCGAGAAGAGATTCAACAATAAAGTGCTTGAGCACATTGCTCAGCACATAGCTATTAATCAAGTGGAATTGTCTTCAGTTTTGTCAAACATTGAATCTTCCTATTCGAATGTTACCTCTCTTTTGGCCAGACTATGCAATGTTGCTGAGTTCACAAAGGATGTCAAGGATAAAATGAATAAAATTGATGAGGATTTGAAGATTAGCAAACAGAAGCTGCAACTTGAACCAAGTTCAAACTCTGCTCATCACATGAAAATCTCATATCTATCAAATATGCAGTCAGAACTACTGAAAGAAGACACAAGGATCTGGTCCACACTGCTAGACATTTAGAACATGATCCTTCCCATCATGAATAAAATGTATAAGCACATTGAACATTCTAAAACATTAATTCATGACAATCAGTTCTCAATAGCAGATCACATGATTGAACTCTCTGCAGAAGTCCAAATTGCAATCCAAACATGCAAGATTCTGCAAGAAAATTGGGACAGAACCCTGGCACTGATAATGAAGGTACATTCTGATTTTCTATAAAATTTTGGATTCTCTCTGTAAATCACTTGTATATACACCTTTGGCATTATCGTCAAAAAGGGGGAGATATGTATAGAAGGAAATATGTATAGAAGAAAAGAAGAAAAAGTTAGCACATTGAAAGGGGGAGATAATTTACAAAGATAAATTTTGAAAAATCAAAATAAATCTCAGCATGGTTCATGTATATAAGTTTTGGGCAATAAGTGTTTTTGTCACTAATGCCAAAGGGGGAGATTGTTGGCATTAAGTAGGATTTCCACTAGTGACAACACTTATTTGCATTCTGAGTGCAAATCAAGCAAAACAGTGCAAACCGAGCAAAACAGTGCAAACCGAGTAAAACAGTGCAAATTGAGCATAACAGTGCAAACCAAGTAGAACAGTGCAAACCGAGCAGAACAGTGCAAACTGAGCAGAATAGTGCAAACCGAGCAGAACAGTGCAAACCGAGCAGGACAGTGCAAACCGAGCAGGACAGTGTAAACCGAGTAACATTATGTCTACCAAGTCACCAGTATTTACCGAGTCCAAAACCTACCGAGTGGTTAGTATGAACCGTGCCTTCACTTCTACCGAGTGCATGATGATGCCGAGTAATGCAGTGGATGCTGAGTATCAAAAAGTCACCGAGTTAGTTTGCAGGAACCGTGTAACCATACTTGGGCCAACTTAGTAGCACTTATGTTTATTTGTCAAGCCGACTTTGTAATTGTAATTGTAATTAATTGTTTAGACTTGTATATAATCAATGTTGTAAAAATTCCAAGATGCAATGAGTATGAATGTGAAAAAGAAAGAAAGGCAGAGATAAGCGAATTACAAAGGGCTACAGCAGTATAAGGAACAGCAAAGACAAATTCATCACAGAAGGTGATCAGTACATCAGCGAATTTCAATCAGCAATCTAGTTGAAAAGTAAGAGATCTACTGTTTCATCCTAACAGGTGAATCAGTACTAAAATCCTTTAACCAGGTAGACTTAACAATCTTTTGTAAAATCTCTTTACCGAGTACATACTTCTTTTGTAAGTTTGTAAAAATCCTCTAACAAGGTGGACCTAGCAGTCCTTATTGCTCTTAGCAGGGCAGATCATCAGAAGTGATCAATTGTAAGCCTTAACCGGCCAACTTTATACTGCAGTACTAAAGCTTTGTGGGTTTCATCCCCACCCCAGTTTTACTTTCTTTTTGGAAGGTTTCTGGGAAACCAAATCTATGTGTCATTGTTGTGAATGCTTTTAAGTTTCATGCTTTCTATATGCAAAGGGATAAAGTAAACTATATGTTAATACATCTGTAATTGAAAGAAAATTTGGAGTTACTGATTCAACCCTCCCCTCTTAGTAACTTGGTTAATTCCTGAATATTTCCAACACGTCCAAGATATCAAAGTCAACTGCAAAAGATTTGATCTTCTTGGGCCTTATGAGCTCATCCCATGCAGTGACCTCTTCCTCTATTGGCCATTTATAGTTCTGAGTGTGTTGCAGTTGTGCCTTCTGTCACTCCCACCTAGCATCTATTAGGGTATTGACATCTGCAAAAAATTTAATCAACTCCATTTCTATTTTTACAGCTTCATCCAGGGTCTTATTGAACCTTTCCATATCTACTTCATTATTCTCACCTAAAAATGCCTCTTTCCTAGGTAGGATAAGATCAAAATCTGATCTCCATTGATCAAGGCTCTTAATGGCATCCTCTACATCTTTAATGGGAGGTATAAAATTATTTAAATCTGAACTAAGTAGGGCTATCTTAGCCTCTATCTGATTTGCTTTACCTTTAAAAAGTGGCAATATAGCTTTAACTCTATTAATCTCCTCTCCCACTTGCAGGACTATCTCTGGTATATCATTCCTCAAGGACTAAACCACTGCCAATCTCTCAAAAAGTGGTGATTTGACAAACCAAGTTTCATAATACCTGCTCAAAATTTGTACATAATTATCAACTTCTACTTGTAACTTTGGCAACTTGTTATAAGCATTAAAAAAAAATCAGATTTATCCTTAATAATATTAAATCTATGCTGCAAATTTTTTAATAAGGTCTATAAGATGGCCTCATTCTTCTCTACATTTATCTTTTCTAATTCTACAACAACTTCTTTTGTCATCACTTGTGCTTCAACTTTTGTTGTTTGCTTAGGAGGTGCAGGGGCTTCTACAGGAGTATTCATAACTTGAAGCTCTAAGTCTTCTAGAGACTTTTCTAATGCCTTCTCCCTTATTATCTAGAGGTCTTTGTCCTTATGCAATGCACTATAATCCTCTAATAGGGAGCCATACCTTTTTGAAAGCTACTTTTTTTTATCTTCATTTAATCTGGAAAAATGGGTTAACACTTGAGAAATTTCAAGGTCCCCTATGTTGTGGATAGACCACACAATTTTATCTCCCTCCATCTATTCTTTTACATTCAAAATTAAAGGTTTCTTGTCTTTGGGATAAAGACTCCACAAGGCCAAAGCCTGATTTCTTGGGCTATAACCAAAGCCTCTAATGATATCCCCTACTTGTGTTTCAGAAGACAAAGATATGTCTTCTTTCCTTTTGATCTAGTCAATAATGAAGTATGAATACAAGTTCCACCCAGGCACAAGTAGCATAGCTCTTCTTCACCAATTCTCTAGCCTCATCTGGGGTGATATTTTCAGCTTCAGGGTCATACTCTCTCAGATGTTGTACTACCTCTTCTGGCACTTGACCCTCTTCAGTTATTTTCACATGAGATGCAACTTGTTGTTGTTTGTGCCAAATTAAGAAACTCTTGACTTCCTCTGATTCCATGAAACTATCATCCTTCAAGAAGGCATCTTGTTCAATCATCCTTTCATCTTGGCATAGAGCCAAGGGAATCTCAACATCTTTAGTCTCAAGCTTCTATTTTTATTTTCTTCTCTTATCTTCTTCCTCAATTGGTGATGATGGATCCTAGTCCCAGGGAAAAGGGCTCCTACTCTATCAGTTTTCTTCACCTGGGAAGACTCACCAACACCAATAACCTTTGCTTCTTTGGAGGTGGCTCATTGGTATCTTGAGAACTATGAAGCTCTACAAGATCAACAATATTTTCTTCATCCTGGTGCCTCTCTTCCATTATTGATTCTAAAGGGGGAACACTGTGCACAGAATAACCACCATCACTACCCTCATCACACTCAGAATCAGAATAGACCTTCTTTTTCTTTTCTGTTTCATCAATCTGATCCTCAAATGTTCTCATCAAAGTATTAAACTGAGACATCATTTCCTCAAGCCTTTGAAGATAAGGCAATGTAGGGAAAAAACCTCTAAATGCCAGCCCCTTCTGTCTCAAATTCTTCTCCATTACATATAATTCATTTATCTAGGATGTTCTCCTTGCTACTTCATCCTCCTCAATTATATTTCTTATCACATCTTCTTCAGGAAACTCCTCATGTTTTTTATTGAAAGGAATAGTGGGCATGTAGTACTTCCTGATAGTAGCCATAAATCCCTCTGTATCTACATACCTATGGGAAGAAGCATGCATTCTGAATTGTCCCAACCATTCATCAACTTTCCTTAAGGCATTCTTTCCTATTGTAATACTATGCACTCTAAAATGCCTTGGAGTAATAGTCCCCTTCCTGTCTGAAGCCAAATGCTCCCTATCAATCAACATCAGTTGCCAAAAAAATTCTAGAAATGCCACCCTTAATGGAACAAAGAATGGTAGTATGTGAGGGGGTTGGGGGCATCCATACACTCTAATTAAAGTGTATGTTTCCCAATAGTATATATCTCCCCAATTATGGCCCTTATCCCATTTATCAAAAAACTATTGGGGCCTCACCAACTACAACACTTTGGTAGACAATCTTGACACTTCAATGCCCATATAGAGGAGGATAGGCTGAACTATCCAATTCTCAAACATACAGAAATCACTCCTTGAAGTAGAAGGGCCCCAAGCCCTTATCCAGAATTGCAGTGGATTTTGCTGCCCTCTATACATCATCTGTGGCTCCAGGTGATCCATGTTCATAATGTTATAATTGAAGTATAAAATCAAATGCATTACTAGAGAATAATGCATGAATCAGGGTGCAGGACCAGATGGAAAAGCTTTCAAAGCTTGCAAACCCTCATGCATATTGTTGATTACAAACCCTATCTAATCATAGCCCTTCGTCGCAAGAAGACTCTGGGAATCCAACACTATCATCAAAAATTTTGGAGTAAATCTTTCTCCACCATCAATTCCTAACACTTTGCACAATCCGTATGCAATATACTTCATGTAGAATTTTAGGTCCTTGAAATAATACAAATTAGACCCAGCTATAGGTGCAATGTATTTCCTACTCTCCCAAGGAATGTGAGTTTGAACATCCTTTGTAACCACAACAGTCTCTCTAACATATCTATTGGCCAAGCCCTGTAAATTGATTTCGGTGGCCATAGGGACCTGAATACCAAAATCCCTCATGAATGAACTTCTATCAAGGGTAACTAGAGGAGATCCATCTTCTTTCCTAATTGTTTTGGATAATGGATCATAGTTGCAGGCTAAAACAATCAGGAGATCTATGTCTAAAAAGACTTCAAAAACTATTAATTTTACTAACCCTAAAGTCCAAGGGTTTGAAATAGGGACTGGACTCTCAACATTTTTATAAAAATACTTGAAAAGGCACATTCCAGTGATGTCCGGCATCCTAGCATCTCTACATTGAGCCAATTCATCAACAAAACATTCATCACTAACCTTTTTGTTTTGTGATGAGCCTAGCAACAAGGTGAGGAATTCATCTGAGAAGCTCTCCTTAGCGCCCTTGCTAGTTGAAGGTTCACCTCCTATCTGTCAACTCATCTTGTCTGCAATTTTAAACTCTCTGAAAATTTTGGATGCACTGAAACTTCAGAACTGTTCTACATATTCTTCAAAAAATCTATCGCCTGAGCTCTGCAAATGCTTGGTAATTTGAAAGAATGATGACCAATTGTATATATTTTTTAGAATTGAATGCAAAGAATCTATAAGAGATTGGAAAGCTGTAACAATGTCACTTCTGCCATTACTTGGCATGCTTCAGAAATTCAATTCACTAGCTGTAGCTAAGAAAGTGACAGGTAATCAATTTTAACTTTCTGGCGATCTAGCGACTACAACACTCCTCATAATCGCTAAAGAATTTGGCACCAGTTGAATAGTTATGGAGATCTGGTGACTATGAAAAATCTTAGTTATATAATAGCTTTCACTTTATCTGGAGACCTGGCGACTAAGGGAGAAGATCATAGTCGCTGAAGGAATTAAAACCTTTGAAATCATCCAGAGATTAAGCGACCCTTTGATTTTTTATTTTTCATAAGCTAGAGATTTAGCAATTATAGTCACCGTCTAGTCACTGTAAAATATTTCTTCTTTGAATTCATCTTGAGATCTGGTGACAAAGAATCATCGCAAGATCTAGCGACAATAGTGTATCTCTTAATCGTCGGAGCCCATTGACTTTTCAAACTTCTTCTTGAGACCTTCTGACTGAACTATTTGGAGATTTGGCAACTGTAGATATGATAACTTTTAATTTATCTCATCTAGAGATCTGGAAACTATAGTCAAGCTCACCCTTTTTGTCTATATTTTGTCATATTCTATTAACCAATCTTATGGGGACACGTCACAAAATTCGGCAAATGGAAAGTCATATTTTCATCAATCTTTTCACTTTGGCCAACATTCTAACTTTAGTCTCTCAGGCGATCACGCGACTGAAGATAATCTTATAATCGTTGAACAGGTTTCTTAACTTGAGTTTATCCTTGAGATTGAGCGACAAGGCAATTCTCTAGGTCACAAGATCATTTTTTAATCCATGGCTCAATCTTGAGATTACATGACCACCGCTTGATCAAAGAAACATCAACGACCGAGTACAACTATTAGAAAACCCTTCACTTAACTCACATTTGTCCAGCAAACACGTGACTACAAACATCTCCATGTCGTTGAGTATCTTTCTTAACTATGGTTAAAACTGAAGATTGCATGAATACCTTTATTTTCTAAGTCACTGGAAAATCCACTTAACCTTAGTCAAGTCATGAGAATAATCATCAACCGCTTATCAGAACTTGATCCAACGGTCCTCGTTAAGTTGTTGTAGCCTTTGCATCTTGACCGCTTCATTTGGAGATCGAGAGATAACGGTGTCGCTAGTTCACTGACCACCAAAGAGATAACCGCTATGATAAAGAGAACACATGACCAATGAGATCACCAAGTCCTAGGATAAAAAAGATAACTGCTGACAAACCTTGAGATCTAGTGACTAAAAAACAAACCACTGCCTCACACTTAGAGATTTAGCAACTAACCGCAGATCTCGATACCATTGAATTTTATATCAATTTCTTACCTCCTTCAGAGGTCACCCGACTAAAGGTACTTTGGTTTGGAGATCTAGATTATATAGTTACCCTACAAATATTTATCATGGTAGTCGCTAGATCTCAAAATGATGATCTAGAGACCTGGTGACTAAAGGGATCCATTGGGTCATTTAAGAACATGAAATATTCTTTCTCCCTAATGAGATCACATGACAAGAGGTTTCAGGTATTCGCTAATGAGAAAGGAATATACCAAATGAGTTGGGAGATCACGCAACTAACTAGGAAAAACTGAAGCACACATGTTTTAAAAGACCTTTTAAGTTATTGAAAAAGGTAATAGCCAAATAGACTTTGAGCAAGAATTTTAGGGTTTCTTTGGATTTTTCAAAGGCAATGAGACCTAAAACCTAGGGTTTTTCACCTATGAGTGAAACTTGGAGCTCCTGGGGCTAGGAAAACTAGAAACTTGAACCACAAAAAACCAGGGATAGAGATCAAAACTTCAAAAATTTGACAAACAAAACACAGAGATCAGAAAGACAACCAATAGATCACATGCTATAAATGCAACAACCTTGGGCATACTACAAGGTTTTGTAACTACAGGTTAATTAGGATAGAAGACCACCCACATGTTATAAATGCAACAACTTAGGACATATATTGAAGTTTTGCAGGTACAATGGAATGGAAAAAAGAAGAGGACCACCTCCTATGGTTATAAAGAAGAATATTGGTGATAGTGATAAAATTCTTGGTGAATACATGGTTAAATTCAAGAATCATTTCAGGAAACCAACAAATGAAGATGATGGAAAGATCTGGAAGGTAAAATATTTCAATTATGAATTGGTTTAGGGAGAGACATTAGATGCTACTGTAACTTCACATGATGTTAACATTGCTACATCGACCTAAAAGGATGTGCATGGCCTTAGGGGGAGAATTAGATGCAGACAACTGATTATATCCAATCCCTGATTATGTGGAATGAGCTCATGTGAGCTTAGATATGGTATATATAGACACTATGGATTCTATATCTGTGATCGCAATGTTTGGAGATGCATATCTTATGAGCACAAGATTTGTGTTTGACTAGACAATGTGTGAAGTTTAGCTAACTATGATAAATGCACTTACTCACTTGGCAATGGATAAAAGACCTCAAGGCATCTCATTTATTCACTGTTTGATAAGCAACAACCAAGGAGAGAAGAGTGAAGAAGCATATCAATCACCTAGCAGCTACATTACATTATCGATCGAAGCAAAAATTCTAGAATTTAGCATATTCAAGGTATTTAGACCATTTACTCTTACAAGAAGCTATAGATGCACCTATGATATATGATGTTGTTGATAGGCCAAGGTATAAGTTTAAAAGAAACCCTTTTAAGTCTTGTGAGGATGATCCAGAAGGAGCATTTTCGCAAACCCCATATGACGTCCTTCACATAGAGGATATTAGGGCTTACATTCATTGTAAGTATGAGTCTATAGGGATGTGGAAATATACAATGAGATAGATGAAATGATAGAATCATATGGAAAAATGAAAGATGAGTTCAAACACTTAGAAGACCAATCTATCATAAAGCTAATCCTCCTGAACGAATTCAGTGAGACTAAATGGTTTAAGATTATGTGCATGATCAATTTATTTGGATAGGAGAGAAGCCTATGAAAATATGCAGTCAAATAATTCATGATATAATTGGACTAGACAACACTGGAGCCATCCCTATGGAAGAGAAAAATATTAAAAAGAAAGTTGAAACCCTAACCCATTCTAAATGGGATAAGTGAGCTATGATAGTCAATGATATATTTCAGCAAGATGTGAGATTGGTTTCCATGTTACTTGGATACAAAATTTACTATAGTAGCAGACCTAACTTTGTATCAGGAGTGATAATGATGGCTTATAGAATGGTAAATGAAAAAACCAAGTATAACCTATGTGAGATCCTAGCATAGCAATTCTTGGAGAATGTAAAGATTGTTAAGAAGGACAAGTCAAAATCATTCAAATTTGGTTCACTCTTTATTCATATGTACATTCACATTAAGCAAAAATTTCCTAGGATGCACCCTAGAGTATGGAAGGACAACATACCTACTGGTATACAAATATCAAAGAGCTACTCGAGATAGAACAAAAATTGGGTACATGGTGAGTTATTTTCTATGATCAAGATTCTGCAAAGGAAAATGAAGGAAAGGTACAAAATTCCTAAGGAACTAGTTGAAAAATATAAGGATACAATATGTTTCATGGTTGAAACTAATTGTGTATGCTTTGAAGTAGTTGAACGTAGGAAGAAATGGTGCTATCCTATGTGATGATGTTAGTTGGGAAGTACTTGTAATGCAGATAGAGCATGTGCTAGCATTATAAATTGACACATCTGAAGAGAGATGGGGAACTTATGAAGAAAAGTCAAAAAAGGTTAGAGAAGAGAAGGATAAAGGAACAAGGAAAAGGAAGATAGAGAAAATGGTTGATGAAATGGCAGCGAAAGCAAGAATCACAAAGGAACAACTAAAAGAAGGACTAAAATGAAAGAAGGATCTTCTAGCATGACAATTGAAAATCCTCCATCTTTTGAAGTAGAAAAGATAGTAAGCACCACCTCTGATTTAATTGATTTATCAATCACCCCTTAGCAGATAGCACAAGAAGATGCACCTGCGAGCACACCTAAGAGATCTACAAGATCAAACAGACCTGTCAGCCCTAAGAAGTATAAAAGTTGAAGTAGAAGCAAAGAGAAAAGAAGATAAGGTGACAGGGAAAAAAGAAGAGAAAGTAGAACAGAAGAAAATAGAGAACCTATGGAAACTTGACATAAAGATATTGCAGAAAAGAATAATAAGATATGGAAATTTGAAGACATTAAATAGATACTATGAAAGGTATGATTCTACTAATCAATCAGTGGCTGAAGATATAGTGATTGAGCACCTTCTAGTTGTTTATGTCTAAATGTTGACCTCTAATTCAGCCATAGACTCAACATGGTCATTTCTCATAAGCTAAATTATTAAGATGAGTATGAATTACTCATTTCGCAAATATAAATGAAGCGACCTGTTCCCTCCTATTTAGATGGGGTGTTTGAATTAATCTAAGAACTAAAGCCCAACAACCATAGACCAAGCTAAAATGGATGATTTAAATGCATAAGTAAATGATTGAATTGTAATTAATTAAGAATGAGAATGCAGATTTTAATCTAGAAATGAAGATGCAAAGTAATCTAAGAAGCTTGAAAATGAAAGATGAGCATTAATCTAAAACATAGTAAGCAAATTAATTAATATGAGAGTGCAAGATTATGCTAAAATGAGATTATTCTAAAATGCAATATTATCAAAACTTTAAGAAATATGAAAGTGAGACAAAAATTCGCTATAGTTTTAGTGCTCTCAAAATTGCCTTCTCAAATGAGGAAATAGAGATTCATAATATAGAAGAGCCCAGGTAGAGAATGAAGAGTTTCTTGGAAAGAAACAACTGACTCTTCATCTCCATGGAGGAGGGTGAGACAAATTAGAGGAATTATTTAATTAAGTAAATGAATTATTGCCACATGGGTGGCTTTTTGAGTTATTTGAATAATTAAATTCAAGTGGGGATAATCCATTTAAATAACCAAATGATATTTAATTCCTTTGATGTGTATTAGCTAAAGGGGGTGGAATTAATTTAATTAAAAGCACTAGGACTTTAGAATTAAATTAATTACTCATAGGGATTATTTAGCCAATAAATGTTGAATATTTAGGAATTAAATATAGTGTATGATTAATGAAAATTTAGGGTTTGTTTGCATTTGACACCAAGTCAAATAAAGTCAATTAGGAGACAGAATTGCCTAGTACAATAGGACTTCGATGATGTAGAAATTCAAAGGAATGCACCAAAATTGATTAGAATTGTAAGGTGCCAATTTTGGGGTATTACATTGCCCCTCTTTGAATTGATGTGTGAGCAGCGCATTGATTTAAAGAATAGTCTGATGTGAAAAATGATGAAGTTTCCAGGATTGTCTCCAGAACATAGCTTAACCCTCAGAAGTTGAGGTAAGAATGCCAAGACACCGATCAGATCGAGTTGTAGAACCATATCCAGAACAAAGCTTGATTCTCTAAATCCTAAGTTAGATTGCAAAGGCATCAATCAGATTACCACTTTGAAGGAAGATTGTCCCCAGAACGAGGCTCAATCTTTAGGAATCAGGGTTAGATTGCCCCAATACCCATTGATTAAATGATAACTGATGCATATTTAGGACTATCTCCAAAACGAAGCTTAGTCCTCTGAGATCCGAGTTAGATTGCCCAGATAACGGTCGAAAAGAGCTTTTGAGATCCATCTCCAGAATGAAGCTTGACTTTCAGGAATTAGGGTTAGATTACCCGGATAACTGATGAGATTTCAAGAACCATCTCCATAACAAAGCTAGATTGATCAGATAACTAATGGATAGATGACAAGTTGACAAGATGCGAGATACAAAGATGCCCCTAGCGATGAGATGCCCCAAGCGATGAGGACTTTTGATTCAAATTAGACTGATTCAAGAATTGATTTGACAAGATTCAATGATGCAATCATCCTGCCCCCTCGGGAGAGAAATCGAAAGATGACACGTCAGAAAGATGATTGATGGCAAAATGTTGCAGATAGAGACAAAATCAGAGATCCAAACAAACTCAGAATAGATTACGGAAGAACCAAGAAGATGCAGAAGTGATCTAGAGTGATTTGGAGGTCCTGCTGACCAAGTTTGACCATAGTTGACCAAATTTGACAAGAGTTGACTTTTGATGAAAAGGTTGAAGAGGTCGAGCAATTGATAATAAGATGAGATTCTGGAAAGAAAATGACCTCAAAAAGTTGACTGCACAAGTGTCTGATTCCGATGGTCCCAGAAATTTAAAACATGATTTGGAGCTGTCTAGAGATGTCAGATTTTGATTTTGATCCTGAAAAATGGATTTAGAACGGTCGATTTAGCCAAGGGTAAAGTTTTTACACAAAACGGAGCACTTTTGAAAATTAGGTCAAAAGCTATATAAGGCCCAGGGGGGTCATTTTCAATTCATTATTCACTTTTGTCTTTGGCAAATTTGAGAGCTCTGAGCGAGATGGAGAATGTGCTAGTGCATTCACATTAATTTGAGTGCTCCCGATGACACAACCGGCCACCGAAGTATGACGCACCTATGAGTAGTTGAACAACCATCTTGCATTTCAAGTTTTAACACTTTTTTTGTCATTTAGGTTAAATTTTAAGCTTTTTAGGGCTTAGTTCATCCAATGTTGTGCGAGGAAATAGTTTCCTCATGCTGGTCCAAGTTGCCTCTCATGCGAGAAAATGGTTTCCTTGCGAGGGTTAGGGCTTCATCGCACGGGGCTCCTCTGTGAGCTCGCGTGAGGTGCTCGGCAATGCCGCATGAGATTTCATCCTCAGTGATGAACTCTCGCATGAACATACCAGATACCATCACATGCGGTAGCGAAATCTCATGTTGTGGAACAGTTTCCTTGCATGGGAATCTGTTGTAACATTTTAGAGTCTTTGTCTAATTTTTCATAAAATCAACCAATTAGAGCGTCCAAGAGTTGTGTTCAGGATAGGTACATAGTTCTAGTTGCTTGTTTTGCTTTGAAAACCATCATGATTGAGATGCTGATTGAGTTTCATCACTTGCATTACAGATTGAATTCCCAGATATCACATTCCAGTCTCACCACCAGGTCATAGGTGAGCTAGTGTGGAGATTGGATGATGTCGAGGGTGCCCACGTCAATGGATTGGGCCTAACCTATCTATGTGATATACCTGACATCTAGGTAAATCATGTGCTATTAGACACATTGGTTTAGCGTTTCCACTCAGAGATAAATACTTTCCACTTGCTGGTAGGGGAGATGATAGTCACTCCTGAGGATATCTATAGGATTCTCAGGATACCTTTCCATGGTGCACGTGTGGAGTACGATGTTCAGCCAAGAGCAAGCACCTTGGTGCTGAGAGCTATATTTTAGGATGAACTAGTGATGGGTCGGGCCATCTCATGGGATGAGTTGATTGGCTGATATGGAGTAGGACATAGGTTGGCGGTGGTTCTAGCAATATTCTTGAGTTGTTACCTGATGCCAGACACATGACAGCATAGTCTAGAGTGTGGTTGGGGACGCACATTGCAGCGGATGCTAGAGTAGCCTCCAGTGAGATTTGGATGGGGGGAGTGCATGATTTCCCAAATGTATCATGAGATGCACAAGATCATGTATCAAGGTTCTAGGACTATGGCTGCAGGAGTCTTTGTTCTACAGATCTGGGCCTAGGAGCATCTCCTCGTATGCAGGCTGATTTTTCACGACACTAGGCAGCCTTTAGTGCCATATATCTATAGGTATGTTAGACAGATGACTCAACTAGCACTGGGTAAGATGGATCAGTGGTGAGGGCAGTTGGATGACATGGTTGCAGTGATTTAGTGGCCATGAGCATCGATAGAGATATGGGATGATGTGCGCCATGAGCTCCCACATATGTTCTTTTCACATCCTTTGATTGGGTGTACCATTTCTATCATTGAGTGCTTCCCACTATCACAGGTCCTACAATAGTTTGGGAGGCCTCAGGACATCTCCCAGGAGTATTGTACATATGCCCAATTCACTGATGAGGTGAAGAAGGGTTGGCAGCCGAGGTTAGACCAGAGAAGGTGTATGATTGATGCATGGATACCACTAGCTCAGTGGGATTATATGGTGGATGTGATCAATGCATGGATGACACCTGCCTACAGGGATTACATTTTGGCACATCCATATCCTAGATTCACATATCATGTTGGCATGGGCCAATGGGTATAGTAGGTAGTTCAATAGCAGCTTGTGTAATAGCAGGTACAATAGCAGCATGCACAGTAGCAGGTGGCACAGTAGCAGCGGGTGCTCAGGATGAGGGCCAGACAGATTCCTATTCCTCCCAGGTATATGGGTGTAGATGCTAGTGCGAGTAGTAGCAGGGCCTAGGATAGGTCTACTAGGAAAAGGACTAGAGACACATTTCAACAGCTGCCTCCTGAAAAGGGGGCATAGGTTGATGGTACAGATATGCAGGATCAGGCTACATAGGATCCACCTATAGGAGGTCAGGTTGCACAATTATAGGAGGCTATGTGGAAGAGCCAAGAGAGGATCCGGTAGGTGCAGAGGGAGATAGATGAATTTTATATACATGTCATCATGCATGAGACCCTAGTAGTAGAGAGGGATTGACAAATCAGAGGGCTACAAGAGGCGTTGGCTAGGGCTCAACTAGAGACCCAATATGAGGCTACACAAGCATCATATTATTACGCAACATACATTGGTGTAGTGCCAGATTTAGCGAAGCAGGTTCCACCATTTTTAGAGTATGCTAGGGCATGAGCAGTTCCATGGGGACCTCT
Organism: Chamaecyparis obtusa; assembly: GCA_027943335.1. Lineage (NCBI taxonomy): Eukaryota > Viridiplantae > Streptophyta > Pinopsida > Cupressales > Cupressaceae > Chamaecyparis > Chamaecyparis obtusa. The sequence goes on along the minus strand of BSBK01005278.1, from coordinate 68,341 downwards.
GCCATAGGGACCTCCTCCACTAGGTGATATGCCACCTCCTCCACCTCCTCTAGGTGGTTAGGGTGATGATGTATATTGTAGCCCATTTTTTATAGACTATGCTCAAGTAGCACCATACTTTTGATTGTACACTGACATTCAATTGATCGATATATATGAGTTCAACTTTTGGTATCATTGTACTTGTGTATATATTGCTTTAGATTTGTTAATGCATTATGAGATGTTTCCTATATGATTAGACAAATAGATATGAGATGCACATGATTATTTTATGTATATGCAAATGAATATGCACATGTTTTATTTTATATATGAGTATGCAATGTGAAATGCAATGATAGATAGTAGATGAATAAATGCAATGTATGATTTGATTTATGCTTATAATGAATGCACGTGTATATGAATATGTAGATGAAAAATGTATGCATATGAGTTTACGGATGCAAATGGAAATGCAATGGATATGAAATGTTTATGGTACTAATCATCTCATGCAGGACGTCATAATACATGACAAGTACTAACCAAAAGAATGTTTGAAGATTGAGAATGAGGATCAGACACTTGTGCAGCCAAGATGAACCTAGGACTGAAGATGAGAGCCATCGGTGAACAAATCAAGAATGATACAATCAAGAAAACACCAAAACACTATCTCAATGCAAGCCTAGAATGAAAATGCAAGCCTAAGCTAGATGCAAACCCTAGGACTTGGTTGTTGGACCCATTAGGTTATCATCATAGAGTTTTTAGTAACAGACAATCATAGGATGCCACACAACCCTCACTAACATTGCAATCATGAGAATATGAATATGACATTAATCTTAGATTTGTTGGAATGAGGTGTAAGCATTAAGGCATAAGAAGCCAAAATGACCTGAACACCTATTCCTTTTGATTTAGCAAGTTAACATAAGCATCAAAGCATAGTTGCTGGAATGACCTGAATGTTGCTTGCATACAAACATGCTAGACATGCGAGAGTTTCTTCCTTTTGTTAAGAAAATGATAAGCATATCAAGGTGCTCGCAGTGACCCTTACGTTCACTTCACGGGATGAGCATTTGCAATTCCACTTATAGCAAAAATAAGTCACTAAAATAAACAAGGAGAAGAACCAACCTCACCAAAGTTTCCATAAAAAAGGAGTTGAGGTACACATGGCCATCCAACACGTGATGAAGGCTCTCATAGTGGACACCCCTCTTATATGGATTCATTGGATCATTAGAACTAAACCAACAAACAGAAAGGAAAGGAAAGATCATGACCCCAGGCTTCACTTCTCTCGGTCAAAAGAGATGTATTAGAGTTTCTCCAGGAGGAATGATAAAGAGAAAAGACAAACACACAAAAGAAAAGCTCAACATGCTTTAAAGAGTTTCAAATCTAGTTTTTAGTTTTCATTTCAATAGATTGATGTCAGATTAGAAGTATATAGCGCGAGAAGTCTCAACAAGATGGTGAAAATTGATAGGTGCAGTGAGAACCACTGGTGACTGATGCGAGAGATGGTCTCAAGGAGAAATTGGAGTACTAACAGAGTATTAGCAGGCAAACATAGTGGGAACCACTAGTGATTGATACGAGGAAGATCCTCAAGGAAAGAGATCTAAGAGCAAACGAAACATCAACAGGCAAACGTAGTGAGAACCACTGGTGACTGATGTATGAGGGGTCCTCAAGAGAGAGACCCAAGTGATAGCTAGGTATCAGTAGATAGACATAGTGAGAACCACTGGTGATTGATACACAAGAGATCCTCAAGGAGAGAAATCTCAATAATAGCTAGGCATCAGTAGGCAGACACAGTGAGAACCACTGGTGACTGATGCAAGAAAAAAAAATCCTCTAAAAATGATAGGAAAATGCCCCCTAGACTAGGAAGGTACCCCCAAGTGTGACCAGTTTCAATCCATGTAGAGTCGAGCATAGTCTTGAAGATAGCTAAGAGCGAGTGCATGAGCTAGCAAACTAAAGCGGGAAAGTGAACTAAAGTAGGAAAACTAGGAAAGCAAACTAAAGCAGGAAAGCAAAGAGTAGCTATGCAAGACCAAGCGATGTCGCAATAGGTATAGCATTGGGGAACAAGAGGCATTTGTTTACCAAGTTTTCTCCATCTTGGCAAAGATTCTATTTTTGCTACCATGATGCCTGTTTGCCAGGTTTTCATCAATGGCACATTTTTACTTTTTCATTTTTTTTTTTATACTTTTCTTTTAATTTTTAATTTTTTTGTATTTTTGAATGTTTCAATTTTTTTATATTTTTTGTATTTTTCAATTTTTTTGAGTATTATCAAGGTGCCTGTTTACTAGGTTTTCACCAAGATAATAGATGCATCAAAGCGCCTATTTACTAGGTTTTCACTAAGATGATCATTTTGTTCAAGACATTTTGTAATTTTTAGGATTTTTTTAGAATAGAGTATGTACAGGAGCACACAAGAAATGTCTTAGCTATAGAATCTTTTCAGGTGCAGAGCGTTGATCGGCTCTTTGAGTTGTTCTCCTTCAGTAGTAGAGAGTTGATAAGCACTAGACCCAAATGTTGCAGTGATAATGTACGAACCAAGCCAGTTTGGTTCAAACTTCCCCTTCTGGATCCGCTATTGTTGATTCTTGGGGTTCTCTCTCAGTACGAGATCACCTACTTGGAATTCCCTTGGTCTAACCTTATTATTGTATCTCTTAGAAAATCTTTTCTAGTATTCTTGAAGATGATTGAATGCCACTTGTCGGCATTCATCCAGTAACTCTAGCTCTTGCAGCTGAGATATTCTAATGTCTTCATCAGTAATGAGGTTCTTCAGAGAGACTCGTAATGTAGGAATCTTGACCTCAATAGGAAACACAACATCCATGTTTTAAACTAAGGCAAAGGGGGTGGCCCCTATTGGTGTTTGAATGCTTGTTCTATAGGCCCATAAAGTTAGATTAATTTGGAGGTGCAAATCTCTACTAGATGTGTGAACTGTCTTGTGTAGGATCTTGAGGATTGTCTTGTTGGAAGCTTCTGCCTGTCCATTACCCTAGGGATAATAGATCGAGGACTAGTGTTGAATGATTTTGAACTTAGTACATAACTCCTTCAAATCCTTAATCTTGAACTTCCCCCCATTGTCAGTGATTATTGAGGAGGGTACACCATATCTACAGATGATCTAATTCAGTATGAACCTGGCTACAGATTTGCCATCAATTATGGTTAGAGGCACTACCTTGACCCACTTAGTAAAATAATCTGTAGCCATGATAATGAACTTGTGCCCTCTTGAGGAAGAAGGATAGATCTGACCCATCAAATCAAAGGCCCATTGCTAAAATGGCTAGAAACTGATGAATGGAATGATCTCCTTGGCAGGAGCATGGATCAAATTTCCATGGAGCTGGCACTATTTGCAAGATTTGGTATATTGTGTAGCTTATTTTTCCATATTCAGCCAGTAGTAACTAGCTCTAATAAGTTTATGATCCAATGTCAGGCCACTTGAATGAGAACCACAAATTCCTTCATGCACCTCAGCTAATGCACATTTGCACTCATCAGGCTCTAAACACCTAAGAAGGGTACCGTCTAGACCTCGCCTATACAAGTCGTTAGCTACAATGACATATCATGAAGAACTACATATTAGGTGGCATTTTTTGTTCCGATTATAAGTGTCTGGAATAATTTGGTCTTGGAGATAGGAGTAGATATGATGGTAGTGAGATGAATCATGTCCAATGGCTAAACAAATCATCTTAGATTCAGGGGTATTGTAGGTTGGGTAGCGTAATGTCTCCACCAGGAATTCATGTCTGAAGTCATTTTCTAGCATTTGTAGCATGGAGGTAAGGGTAGCCATGGCATCAACTACTTTCTTATCTACTCTTGGAATCTGTTGGAAAGTAATATGAGAAAAGTACTTTTTTAGAGCATCAACCATTCATTTATAAGGCACCAGCTTATCATCCTTTGTTTGATATGTGTCATTGACTTGATTGATAATCAATTGTGAGTCCCCAAAGACCTTAAGTTCATCCACATGCCATTCAATAGCTATCTTCATACCATTGATTAAAGCTTCATATTCAATTATGGTATTTGTGCAAGGGAACAACATCTTATATGCCTTTGGTAAAGAGTATCTTTGTGGTGTGACAAATAGTATTCCAGCAACTGACCCATGTTGGGTAAATGAGCCATCAAAGAACATAGTCCATGTTTGATGTGTGAGAAGCATTATGGACTTATCTAGAAACTCAATGCTCAATGGTTGATAATCTGTTATAGGTGCATCAGCCATTTGATCCGCAATAGCTTTCCCTTTAATATATTTTCTCTCTACATACTCAATGTCAAACTCACTGAGTATCATGACCCATTTTTCTAACCTACCCATAAGGGAAACTTTTCTGAGTAAGTACTTTAATGGATCGATTTTAGCAATAAGTCTTGTAGTGTGAGCAAGCATATAGTTCCATAGCTTTTGTGAAGCAAACACCACTGCTAGACAAGCTTTTTCAATAACAGAATAGTTCATCTCATAAGAGACTAGAGTTCTACTGATATAGTATATAGCTCTTTCTTTGTTATTCTGATCTTCTTGAGCGAGTAGTGCACCCAAAGATGTGTCAGTAGCTGAAATGTATAGGATGAGTGGCTTCCCATGAATATGAGGCATCAAGATTGGTGGATTAGCAAGATATTGTTTTATTTTTTGAAATCCTTTCCCACATTCTTCATTCCATTCATAAGTCACACCTTTATGCAAAGTCTTGGTGACTGGTTGTGACTTATCGGCCAATTGTGCAATGAAACACCGAATGGATTGAAGTCTACCTTGAAGTCCTCTCATTTGACTTATGTTCTTTGGTGGAGGCATTTCTATGATAGCTTGAACTTTCTCAAGATCTACCTCTATTCCTTTAGCAGATATGATATAACCCAATAGTTTGCCAAAAGTGACACTGAATGCACACTTTTTTGGGTTGAGTCTTAGACTAAATTGACCCATTCGATCCAGTATAGGACCTAGATCCGCAAGATGTGTTTTTCCTTGCATGCTTTTAGCCAAAGTGTCATCTACATAATCTTCCATTGTTTTGTGCATCATATCGTGAAAGATAGTTGTGATAACCCTTTGATATGTAGCTCCAGCATTTTTAAGTCCAAAGGGCATGACATTCCAATAGAATGTTCCCCAAGCACATGTGAAGGTTGTCTTTTCTTGGTCTTCTGGCACAATCTTTATCTTATTATAACCAGAAAAGCCATCCATTAGAGAGTACATTTGGTAGCCAGGTGTCATGTCTACTATCATGTCAATATTGGGTAATGGAAAGTCATCTTTAGGACATTCTTTATTCAGGTCCCAGAATCCTATGTAGACTCAAATGGATTTATCATGCTTAGTAACTGGAACAATATTGGAAATCCATTATGTGTAGTCAATGACTCTGATGAAGCTAGCTTTGAGGATTTTTTCTAACTTAGCTTTAACTAAGAGTACCACATGTGGATGCATCTTACGAAGCTTTTGTTTGAGAGGCTTGACACCTGCTGCAATAGATAGATGATGCATGATTAGATTGGGATCCAATCCATACATATCAGAGTAAGTCCATGAAAAATTAATTTTCTCACTTTGAAAGAAACTAGTGAACTCTTCTTTCTCTTCTATAGATAGTGACTATGCTAAATGAATAATCTGAGGTGCAGCATCTATGACCAAGTTCACTGGTTGTGTTGGCTCAATCAGCACTGATGATCTTTCTTTAAAATGACTAGGAAGTGTATCAAGTATCTCATCCTTGGGTGCCTCAGAGAGGTTTTCACCCTTGGATATGTCTTTTATTTTTACTTTTTTTTGCTCTGACACTGCCATAATGTGGTTTTCACCATCAGAGCACCTATTCTTTTTTCTTTTAATTTTATTACTAAGATACTTGATATCAGCTTCAGTCATGTTGATATTGTCTTCACTAGTGGAGAACATTACAAGGTCGACAACGTTAAGATAATAGGAAAGAGTGTAGTCATTCTGGAACATAAGGACTTCACTAGATGGAGAGGGAGAGTTCTAGTCAATGAGTTTGGGATTTTGAAGTGAAAGAGAAATGGCAGGTTCAAGTGTGTTCACAGTATAGCCATCAAAATAGTAGACGAGTAAGTCAAGACCTAGAGCAATCTCATCCAGAGGTGTGTTTGATTCCTCTTGAGTCCTCACAATGGAAGTAGAGGGAATGTTAGCATCATTGGAATCATAGTCGGTCATCCTAACACTAGACCCTTCACCTACTTTGAGAAGGTTTTCATACACATGAATAGCATCTATATCTTTATCAAAAGTTGCATCAGATAGAGAATCAAACTCATACTCATGTGAATTAGTGATGCTTGATATGGGAATTCCATCAACACTTGTTGTACCATCTGACTCATTTTCATCTCTTGTAGTATTGATGGTTTTTTGAAGTTGATCTTGTTCAAACCTCTCTTGGAAAGATGATGGTATGTACCGTTCACCGTGGAAACTAGGATTGTCAGTGTGCATTTATTTCCACTGGTCATATGTGAGTAGTTGCACTGAAGCAGTGTCATCAGAATCACTATTAGTCTCTACCAGATGGACAAGTATAATAGGATCATCTGGTTCTATAAAGAATGCGGCAAGATCTAGAGGAATGGGGTAGGGAAAGATATCCTCGTCAAAGTTGTCCTCTGGATTTGCAACCATGGTAGTGTCTTCAAGTTCTGGTTGACATTCTAGTTCTGGTATAAATTTGTTAATCCCTAGATGAAATGGGATCTTCTTGAATCCTAGACCTGTGGTGTCCTTGGTGCGATGACCTGTGGCTTCAGTTGGTTCAAGCAAACCATTATCATTCACCCCTATAGGACCACTCCCTTTATAGCTGAAGCATTTCATGAGCTTGAAACCTTCACTATTTTGTTCATGTGCTATATCACAAGCAAGAGTGACTTGTTTAGATGTGTTTTTCTCTTTGTAAATCCAAGTTGTAATAGCTCTTTCCTCATCCTCATCTTCTAGTGATGTTGTGGCTCATACAAAGGTCCCATCATAATCTATTTGAGGAGAACTGGCAGAGGGTTTATTGCTCTCAGAGGGTCTCCTATAGGAATTTGGAGAAGGACGCAAAGCTGCTAATGATAACACAGGTTCTATCTGATAGCCTCCCATGCCTATATCTTTGAGCTTCAGAGTCTATTCCATTTCTTTGAATTTGGCATCATAGAATTCAGTAGACTCCCTATTAGTTGGGACAAGATTGTATGCAGATTGTGTGTGTGTTGCAAGAATAGTTGGTATTGGCAAGTATTGTCACTTCTGCTCCATGGAATGGGAACTTGATACATTGGTGATATGTGGATGGAACTACCTACATTTCATGGATCCATGGTCTACCCAACAATATATTATATGCAAGAGGAATATCTAAAACTTGACAAATGACATCTCTTTCAATAGGTCCAACTCGGATTGGCAGCACAACCAAACCTTTGGATTTGTGTTCTTCTTCATCATATGCCTTAATGGTGATTTTCTTGTGAACATCTATGCAATCTTCATCATAGCCTAATTGGGTGAGTAGCTTAGTAGAGAAAATGTTGAGGCCAACACCATTGTCAATGAGGACGCGGCAGACATGCTTTGGGCCTATCATGACTTCTATATGCAAAGGAGCATTGTGCGGATGGCTCAGCGAATGGTCATCTTCTTCAGAGAAAGACAAATAATGTGGTGAGGTCAGGTGACCCACCATGGATTGAAACTGATCAAGATCCAAATCTTTTGGGACATTTTCCTCAGTGAGGGCTTTATCTAAAATCTTCCTATGAGCAGGCGAGATCTTCAACAACTCAAAGATAGTGATCTGAGCATTGGTACATTGTAGCTAGTCTAGAATGCTATAATTATCTACGTTAGGCATAGGAACCAATTTCAAATTTTTAATGGTAGGGCCAATAATATTTTTATCCATAGTTTTCTTCGGAGCGGATGTAGAAGGGTCAAGACCCGTAATGGTGATTTTCGCACAAGAGCAAGAAACAATGTTTGCACAATCCTGAGATGATTCAAGCTTGGGAGAATGAGACATAGGGCCTCGCAAGACAAACAAAGTCTTAGGCTTAGGAGAATCCTTGCTCCCCTTGATGGTGATCACATCATAATATTCCACCTCCATAGGTTCAATCATGTTAATGACATTGTCATTGGTACCATATGTGTAGTTAACCTTGTTGTTGGCATTCTTAGTCTTGGAAGATTCGCCCTTCTCGTGAGGAGGAAAGGGATCTTTGAATGCTTCATAATCTGAATTCTTGTTATGGTTGTCCACAATAATGTCACTATTGTCAATCAAATCTTGGATCTCATGGCGCAACTGGAGACAAGTAGAAGTTTTATGACCTTTTTTTTGGTGATAATCATAGTATGTGTTGTCATTCCACCAAGCGAGTCACAGTTGCGGGTCATGGAGATGCTTTTCCAAAGAATTGAGTATTTGGTTTTGCATGAGAGTCTTTTAAACCACATCAAGTGGTTCTCCTAAGGAAGTGAACTCACGCTTGGGTCAAGAGGCCCAAGGTTTGTTTCTAGCAAATATCAAAGGCGACTAAGTGTTTGTTGCAACCTTTTCAGTAGCTTTGACCATATGTATACTAGAGGTAAGATTGAAAATAGATTTCATCAGCTTCAAGGTCACATTATCAACTACCCCATCATTCACAACATCTCTTTTTTTGTTGACAAACTTTCCTTTATCTTTGTTTGAGGAGGAAGACCCTTGTTTGTTATCCTTTTGCAAATTCAACTCTCTTTTCTTGATCATAAATGCTTCTATTCACGTGGCTTGCTTAATCATGCTATCAAAGGTTAGGGGACCTTGTAATTATACTTGATATCAAAAATTAGGGACAAGATTATCTAAGAAGATATTGAGCTTTTCAGACTTAGGTAACTTACAAGGATATTTGGTGCAAAGTTGTCTCCATCTTTGGAGGAATGCCAAGAAAGGTTCCCCTTGTCACTATTTTAGATTATAAAGATCTCAAATATTGACTAGATGTTGAATATTGTGTGAATAATGTTGGATGAACAAATTAGTAATTTTGTCAAAAGATTTGATACTAGTGGGTAGTCGAGAGAACCACTCCATGGTTGACCCACCGAAACTACGAGGAAAGAGGCGCATAAGATAAGTCTAGCATGTATGAATTCCATGGATAGAGTGCCAAACTCTCTTAAGTGATCTTGGGGATCAATAGTACCCAAGTATTTTTCATATTTAGGTAGCTCTACACCTTTGGGAAAAGGTGGCATGTGAAGACTCTTATTGAAGGGGAACGGACAAATGCTTTTGATTGTGAACTATTATACTAGTTTATCCTTATCCTTTGCAAGTTGGCTAATTTGGTCTGGCATATCTTGAATCATCTTTTGCAACTTGGCAGTCTTAGTATCTTCTTCTTTGGCCACAAGTGTCTCTCCTTTGAAATCTGGGGGTAACTTGGCTCCTTGTTTAGCCAGTTCTAGAAAATATTTCTCCTTCTCCTCTAGAAGGAGGATTTCCATCATTTTGATAAGACTCTTATTGGCCTTCACAACATCTATGTCATTTTGGGTTATCATCTCATCATCATTACCAAGAATTTCAAAAATGCTTGGGATTTGATTTTGGTCATTTTGGTTTTGATTTTGGTCATGTTGGGATTGATCATGATGTTGGTCATTTCAAAATTGATCTTGACATTGGTCATTTCGAGATTGATCATGAATTCTTTTGTATTCACCCTCTTGGAAGTTGAATGGGCCTCCCATCTTGTCTGTGTGGGATTGTGTAGCATGCACAAATTCAGCATGAGTGGCAATAGATTCGATATGATCAGTAGGGTCGAAAGGGTCAATAGGTTCGAAAGGGTCGATAGGGTTGATAGAGTTGATGCAGGAGCATCTCAGGTCCTTGGCAATCCTAGGTCACCAAAAACATTTTGGAGTTTTTCTGTGTTGCTCGGTTCCTTCTTTGACCAATTTGGTCAGTTTCCTTTGGTTACCGAGTATGATCGGTTAGCTCCTGGGTGATCACTTGTTTCACTGGCACTTGGCAATGCTTGTCTGTTGCTCGGTCATCCTTGCTTACCGAGTAGTTTCTTTTTGTTTTTGTTGAGGCCAACTTGTGCATTTATTATGGGTCATGGATTTAATGCTGGAATCCATCATTGGGAAGCATGTGGTCCTAGATCTAACTGTTTCTTGTATTGATTATGGATCTAAATGCCGAATCAATTCAGTAGACTCTTGTATAAATGTAGTTGTTTGGTTTTAGTTTAGGGAGAAGTTTAGAAAGAAGAAAGAGGATAATAGATTAGAGATTGTTGGTACATCCTCACATGTTTTAGGACTTCTATAATTCATTGTAATATCTGGCCCTAACTAGGAAGACCTTACAACCTGACATGTATGATTCAATTTGATGAAAATTAATGAAAGATCATGCATTCTCTCTCTCATTGTGTTGTTATTTGCTTCCGCGTGTTATTGAGCAGGCTAGATCATTAGGGTGTGCCATTCTTTGGCCCCTCTTGACCTCTGCCTTGCATCAAGAGTTGATAGGATTGACCCAAGAAAGTGGCCTCTCAAACTTTTGTTGATCCGAGAATAGTGGGTTATGTTGTTCTCGAAACAATAATTCAGGTTGTCTTTGAAACAAGGGATTATAACACTGCTGGAACACTAGTTTCCGATCTGGTTTGATATCTATGTGAAACAAGCATCTGATCATAGGCCAACTAGTAGGTGATGGAGATGAAGATTGAGGTGGACTTTCTCTTAAGATTCCTAGTGAGGAGGAACCTGAGGATCCTTCTTGACACTTAGGTTGGATAATCGATTCAGAATGACCTCTCCCTTGATTGCGAGATCTACCTCTACCTTGTCTGATACCATGTATTGGGAATGTGTTGCCACTTCTAGTTGTAACAAGCATAGATGAAGAAGTAATGAGAGAGGACTTGGGATTATGCTAGAACTCTATCTCTAGGATAGTGAAAAAGTAGATAAAAGTGAGATGCACCCAACATGAATTGTTGAGAGTATGGCTAGATCAGTCGAGATGTGACTATCACGTCGCAAGGTACAAAAGAATAATAAGATAGGACAAACAATAGGGAGACAATATGATTTTAAGCAGTAATCATTTGGTTCTCAGCCCGAGACACTCAATTTCAGATAGTGGACAATAGGAGAGCAAGAAGACAGACCCCAGACAAGAATTAGATTAGGCAAAAAGTTGACCATTCAACAGGAAATAGCTCACTATTTTGGAAATCAAGGTACAGTCTCACATGAGGAAGTGTTGGTTCATGCGAGGAAATGCTAAACTGCGCGTGAGAAAATGAAGTCTCGTGTGAGGAAATGCACAGATTCCTAAAATCTCATGCGGGAAAATACCAGGGTTCGATAGATCAACATAATTTTTGAGATAAAAATCAGATTTTGAGAAACATCATGGACTATTCTCTGATAGAATTTCTAGTTTTCAGATAGTTTGAATCAGTAATCTCAGTTTGAATGTTGCAAGCAATCATTTATAAGCACAAATTTTTAGATCAAGCAATGGTGACACAAGCAATAGTCACAAATAATTCTACCAAGGACAAAGCAACTTGGTATAATCATGGGAGTCTTTGAAAAGTTTAATCATGATGGACAATTTAAGACTCAAAACAATCACTCAATTATCCCTACAAAGAAAATGGTAGAGAAGACAAAATCTATGCCTCACAACTTATGTGCATGCGTTCACCTCACACAGTCGTGTCACCCCTAGAGGGTGCTCATGTTTTTGGTGTTTCCAAGGACTCAATAATATATGTTCAAAGGTTACCCTTGAAGTAGGGGCCAGTGTCATATACCACCTTCAAACATCCAAGTGCATGCCTATGGTGAGAATCTAGGGGAGAGATTCTTCCCCCTCCCTACATAAAGATTATGTCTCCTTTCAGAGGTGATCCAGGTAGGAAACTAACTAAGAGAGTTGTTAGTGGGATTCTATTCACACTAACCTTTGGTGCCCTTGATAAAGGGCTAGGGCCTTGTAGCCACACCAACACTTGAAATTCATACACCCTCGCAAGCAGGGCTAGGAGTGGTGCCGCTCAATACAACAGACAGCGCTTTCTCAAGATGATAGTCGAAATCAAGAGAAAGAAATTAACATGGCTTTGGAGTCTTTAGACTCAACAAAGATTTCTTTATTATAGTGAGGTGAAATCACCGGCAATAGGTGTGTACTCACTTGGGTCATTCCAGGAAGTTCAACTTCTGGCAGGCCCTCTAAAGGTGACATGGACTTTGGCTTGGATCCAAGGGTCAAATTTTTTGATTCTCTCAAAGAGAGAAGAGCATACTTCTCTACCTCTCCACCTTACCTAAACACACAAGACATGTCTATCACCGAGCTAACTCCTCTTTAACCAATCCATAAGATTTTGGGTTTCTAGTTCTCTCAAAGAGAGAAAAGCATAATCCCCTAACAAGTAGATGTGCTAAAGATTCATTACCTTTCCTTGCTTCCCCAGGTATCTATCATGCTAGAAAAATTTGGGTCTATGATTCATCCATGGGCATCACTTCCATGTAATGAAGAGCCTATTACCCTATCCTGCTATCAAGACCCTTAAGAAATTTTAACAAGGCCCTAGTTATACTATGTGATTAGGGAAATAAACAAGTAGAATGTTTTTTAGTGTCTTTGACAACCGTCTTGCAAGCAAATTGTTAGCAAGTCATGTCTTCATCAAACATCCTGCAGCCCATTGTTATGCTGTCAGAAAAATAGAGATATAAAAAATAGCAGCATGTAATAAATGTTAGAAAATAGTGCAGGAAATTTGCAGAAATTGAAAAAAATTTAAACATTGATGGCAAGTCTCACGCGAGGAAGTACACCGCTGCACGTGAGAAAGTGCAGGACCCTGCGCAAGATTGTGTTTTTTTCGTGCGAGAAAGTGCTAATGAAAGAAAAACTTTGTGTGACACAGTGAGAAAGATCGCACAAGATTATGTACACAATGATGTACGGACGTACGGCATAGTGCAAAATTTTCAAAAAAAGTTCGTAATAAATGAGGCCAGAAATCAATTTTCTGCCCCACGGTGGGTGCCAAAATGTTTATGTCTAAATGTTGACTTCTAATTCAGCCATAGACTCAACATGGTCATTTCTCATAAGCTAAATTATGAAGATGAGTATGAATTACTCATTTCACAAATATAAATGAAGCGACCTGTTGCCTCCTATTTAGATGGGGTGTTTGAATTACTCTCAAAATGAGAGCCCAACAACCATAGACCAAGCTAAAATGGAGTATTTAAGTGCATAAGAAAATGATTGAATTACAATTAACTAAGTATGAGAATGCAGATTTTAATCTAGAAATGAAGATGCGAAGTAATCTAAGAAGCTTGAAAATGAAAGATGAGCATTAATCTAAAGCATAGTAAGCAAATTAATTAAAAAGAGAGTGCAAGATTATGCTAAAATGAGATTATTCTAAAATGCAATATTATTAAAGCTTTAAGAAATATGAAAGTGAGACAAAAATTCGCTATAGTTTTAGTGCTCTCAAAATTGCCTTCTCAAAGGAGGAAATAGAGGTTCATAATATAGAAGAGCCCGGGCAAAGAATGAAGAGTTTCTTGGAAAGAAATGGCTAACTCTTCATCTCCATGGAGGAGGGTGAGAAAAATGGGAGGAATTATTTAATTAAGTAAATGAATTATTGCCACATGGGTGGCTTTTCGAGTTATTTGAATAATTAAATTCAAGTGGGGATAATCTATTTAAATAACCAAATAATATTTAATTCCTTTGATGTGTATTAGCTAAAGGGGGTGGAATTAATTTAATTAAAAGCACTAGGACTTTAGAATTAACTTAATTAATCATAGGGATTATTTAGCCAATAAATGTCAAATATTTAAGAATTAAATATAGTGTATGATTAATGTAAATTTAGGGTTTTTTTACATTTGACACCAAGTCAAATAAAGTTGATTAAGAGACAGAATTGCCTAGTACAATAGGACTTCGATGATGTAGAAATTCGAAGGAATGCACCAAAATTGATTAGAATTGTAAGGTGCCAATTTTGGAGTATTACACTAATTTACAAAAAGAACTTATTGGAGATTGAAGGTAGTATTCCAAAATATTTGTATGGAAAGCTAGAAATCAGAAAACAATTAGCACAATCAGAGGATGAAACAATAAGGAAAAAATCCATTGATTATATGGTGCATGTAGTTTCTATATAGGAAAGAGAGAAAATAATTAAGGAACTCAAACCCCTACTAAGGACTAAGGCAAGACTTGTAAAAATAATGGCAAGGAAATATGATGAGGTAATTGAGGACACACATAAGGCATTGGATCAAATAATGATGAGCGACATGCTTGAGAAGACTTCACCTCCCAAAGCTACTAAACCCACACCACTAGGAATGGGAGAAAGCTCTAAGACAACTGAGGAGAGTAGGGAAGGAAGCGAAGTTGACAAGAAACCAAACTTCTTTTTTGTTGGTGTTTCTATGACACTTGACACCGCACTTGATGAAAATGATCATTTTTAAAGAAACTTGGATAGTGCGGTGAAAGAAGAAGAAGAGGGATAGAAAGAAGAAAATCAAAAAGAAGAATAACAAAAGGAAGAAGGACAGGAAAAGGAAGGACAACAAGAGGAAGAACACAAAGAAGAGATAGGAACAGACAAAGAAGAAGAGGTAAGAGTTGAGATCAAACAAGAACCTAATACTTGTATGGTGAAAATGTGACCACATCAAGACACATGAAAGTCAGGATAACTAGAAGCATGCACTCACAAAATAGTCAAGGATAATACCTTGTCAATCCATAGTGTCAAGTAAGACCAGCATAAATGCTCATGACAGTTAGGATCAACAAAATAGACCCACAAGTAGATAAAAAAATAAAACATGTTCTCATACCCTCAGTCTTCTAGCTATGCATCATCGAAAACTTCTCAGGGAGAGACCACTCATCAAAGAAATCCTCATAGACATCACATAAAGAAAAATAAAGTCAAAATATCTCAACAAGTTGATTGTTTAAGTGCATGTGTGTTGGTCATAGAGTCAAACTCTGGTTATCACATCTATCAATGAGAAATATCGCATCATACTTAGACTATTGGGAAAGACATCTGATAAGTGAAAGAAACACTCGACGCAAGGGTAGTGTTGAGAAACACTATTTGGGGTGGTGTTGAAAAACACCTTTTATGAAATGCCCCAAGAGACAAACACACCTAAAGGACCTTTGCTAATAGTTATGCCCCCTAGACAAAGATAAAGACCAATTCCAAACTATGCCAAATAAGGTCAAGACATGATGGAGAAAGGTTCAGTGTCAAGGACGCATGCTAACAAATAGGGATGCAAAGGCCTCAAGTAGTGCTTGTTTCCAAGTTTTCACCACTTGGATTTATTGCAATTTTTTCTTTTTTCAATTTTTTTTTGTATTTTTGCTACCAAGGCGCCTGTTTCCAGATTTTCACCAAGGCACTTCTTTTTTTTTTTTGAAGTTTTGAATTTTTTTATTTTTTTGTATTTTTTTCAGGACTTTATATGCTTTTTAGGATTTTTTCAGCATTATATATGAATTTTTTTGGTATTTTTTCACGATCAATAAAATATATACAAAAGATGCCCCCAGACAGAATGGGCATCAAACTCCCAAGCAAGATCACATCCTGCAGTCCCAATGTCTAGCAAGGTGGGGAACAAGAGGGATTAGCAAGCTGGTGGACAAAATGGAGGAAAGGAGAATGAAGGCGAACAGAGGGAAGAAATCCTCAAGGTCAAACTCCTCAAGAGTACTCAAGCTAGGGAAAAATTGTCATGAAAAACACATTTGGACAAGCAATGAAAGGCCAACATAGGATAAGCCTCAAAATCATAATGCACAAGAAGAAAGGGATGCAGTCCAAAGGAGTAGACATGTCAAGAGGCTTCATATTATCATGTTTACTCTTTTTTTATATTAGATCAAGACCAAAGGGGAAAAGGATAGCGAAAGGCTAGAATGAATGGAAGAAAATGAAAATGAAGGCTAAACATGAAAGGAATGAAAGCAAGATCATTGTAAGATAGCTCACAAGATAGCCAAATATTCGTGTATAATTCAACCTTGTCAAGATCAAAGATGGAATGGAATGGATGAAATACGTAGAAGAACTATGCATGATGCCTGATTGCCAGGTTTTCATCATGGTACTTATCCAAGGTGCCACAAGGGAGTGGTTTTCACCATAGGATGAATTTATTTCTCTTTACTTTTTCTACCAAGGTACCTGTTTCGAGGTTTTCACCATGGCACATTTTCAATTTTTTCATTTTTTTCTTTTTTTGTTTTCATTTTTGAATTTTTTTCTATTTTTTTGAATTATATATTTTTTGGAAGAAAGCAAGCTTTTAGGCAATGCTCCTTGAAAGGATAAAGCATTGATATACCAAGGATCCAAAATGATATGCTCAAAGATGCTAATATGGAAAGGAAGATGGAAGAGAAAAATGGAAGATAAGGTTTTATGTAAAGCGAGTGAGGTTGGAAGATAGGAGGAATAGGCAAATGAGGAAAAATGATAGAAGGTAGAAGGATAATGAATGGAAGGATTGTGAAAAGGTAGATGAAAAGAAAGGTAAGATCAACGTCAATAAACACCTTGAAGGGTGGTGGGAAAAATGGAGGAAACGTAAACCATATTCTAGTCCAAATGCGAACTATATTCTAGTTCATTATTGCTATCTGACTCCTCAAAGAGAGGATTGGTGTACTTGTTATAATTCTCAAATGTGGATGGAGGAATACGAGAAGGAATATGGTAAATGTGTAGTAGAGGTTGTGGTTCAGGCGCATGGAATGGAAGAATATTTCTGGAGGAAGATGAAGTGGAAGCCTTTGGAAGCTTGAATGTCAATTTTACTTTTTGTTCAATTTGAGACTCTTTCAAGAGAGACTTTGGAATCCATAAAGCCTTAGGCTTTTTATTTCCTTTTGATGATTTAGAGAGAATATCTTCAATGATGGATTTTGGAACCCATACTTGTCTTGTAGTTTTCTTCTTAGATATCTCTTTTAACTTTATATCCCCATGTCGATTAGAGTAGACATGGTGATCTTCTTTTTTTGATAGATTCTTGTATTACTTCTTTTTCTTGTATTGAACATTCAAGTTACTTCCAAAAGACTTAGGACTTGTGGAAGAAGAAGGATGATATGACCAGTTTAGATGGGTGGATGGATAAAAAGGATTCAAGGGTATGTATCTATGTTGATCTTGAGGAAAGATAGGAGATGGAGGGACGTAAGGACCCAAAATGGATGATGAATTAGGAGAATTAGGAGGGGAAAGTGAAGGGACATAAGGGCCTAAGATGGAAGGAAGATGTGAAGCCCTTAGTATTGGTGGAGGAGGTCCAAGGATGGACGTGGAAGATGAAAAAGGATAATCAATAAGTTCATCAGCATCTATATGACAACCAAGGACATCAGCATCTTTAGAGTGAGCATTAGAATTTTCAATAGGATCATGCACATCTTGAATAGGAGCACCTTCTTTGACAGGATCATTCAAAGCTTGCAAAGACTTAGGAAGAGTAGAAAGCGAAAGTGAACATGGAGTGGTAGAACAAGAAGATGGAAGACTTCGATCTTGACAAGGATCGTTGGGTAGCATGAGCGTATCAACTTTCTTTTGATTTTCAATAGGCTTTACATCAGAAGTAACAACACCATTTTTAAAAATCTTAATGGAAGTATCATCTTTGGAAAGCGCAAGTGTAGTAAGGTTATTTTGTTTATCAATAAGCTCAATGATGTGAGTAGGAGCTCGATCTTTCTTAGGAGAAGATTTAAGACATGTTGGAATGAATCAGGAAGTGCGTAAAGGATCGAAAGAACCATGAAATGAATAAGAGACATCATGAATAGGATTGGATGACATGGAGGGTTCTTGATCTTGATCTTTCTTTATGTTCTTTTCTTTATCATTTTTAGAGTCCTCTTGACATGGAGCCACTTCTAAGGACAAGGAAGCAGGTTGGAATTGTATGGAAGACTTTGGAAGAGATGGAGAAGGACTAGCTGAAGTAGGCATTATAGTGCATAAAGGCTTAGGCTCTTTAGGTTTAGCATTATTGAAAGTATTTTCAGCCAAGTGAAGGTTAGCTTGAGTATCTTTAAGAGGTAGCCCTTGAGGATAACTCTAGGGAACTGCATGAAAAGCATTAGGATCTTTGTTGGATGAAGGATTTGTGAAAGATTCGGAAGCTTTAGGAGATGTATGGGCATTGGATGAAGTAGGGGATGGAAGGGAACCTTCACAAGACAAAGGTTCAACATTAACATGATCTTGCTTGAGAGTGTCATCTTTATATTCAGCATGAATGTTCTTAGAGGAAGGATTCTTATAATATTTATGTTTCAAATTAGCACAGTGCATTTTATATTCTTCAACAGTAGTAGTTGGATTATAATCAAGGTATTGTTCACAAAACTCATCAAAGTTTCTTTCAAAATTTGAATCATATGGATCACCATCATGATCTTTCCAATATGAGGACCCATTTCCAGTAAGCACAAGGACACGACTAGGAGGACTCTTAGGAATAGAGGTGTCATAGGTATCACTACATTGTCCATCATCATAGTCATCATAGTCATCAAAGGTGGGTGTGTCACTCTTTGTGGAAGAGACATCATAAGGACTATCACGTTTCTCTTTATGGTATGTCTTCTAAAGAAAAGTAAGACTCTTGAGAAAAGTAGAAGAAGAATGAGATCGTGAAGAAGAGGAAATTGAAGACTTAGTGTAGGAAGAGGATTTGGATAATGAAGAATTTGAATAATGTTTAGAAGAGTCATGATAAGATTTGGAAGATGAAGAATGTGAATAGCGTTTAGAAGAATCGTGATAAGATTTAGAATGTGAGGAATGATGAGAAGATTTAGAAGATGAAGAATATTTGGATGAGATCATGAGTATGATTCTAGCAAAGGCATCTAATTTAATTGATTTTTCTTTTATTTTTGTCATAAATTCATCACTCATGAGAATTTTGGAGGAACAACACTTTTCGAATATGTCAATGAGCTCAAGATCATCTATTCTTAATAAAGGTTCCAAAATCAGATATTTGAGATTCATAATTATAGAAGAAGAAGAATCAAGCATAGGAGCAACAAAAGAGATAAAATAGAAGAAAATAGACTAGATAATAAGAGGAAAAGAATCAAGAAGAAGAGGAAGAAGAATTTCCCATGGGAATAGAATACTTCAGAAGAACATGGGAAATGGAGAAGAAAGAAGAAGATTAAGATTCATCTTATGCAATTGATACCATAACATTCATTAAGATGTTGAGCAACATGACAACACCTAAGATCTGACCTCGACTGACCAAGGAAGACCAAGCTTCTAAGGAGAACTCACTACAGCAGGACGGAACTCAGTTTCAGTATTCCAATTATATCTTTCAAAAGATTTTGCAATGATGATCAAGCACATAGAATAGCAACCAGGGAGTTCAAGAAAATAGTCTTCAAGCAATGAGCAAGGGGAAAAGAAACCTTGCGTATGAACAAGTATAGTGACTTAGTATTTCTACTCCTTAAAGGTTCTACTTGTGTATGTTCTTGAAAATGTTTTAGCAGGCACATAGAACACAACAACACCTTAACAAACTATCTACAAGGATATACGTGGCTTTCTAAAAGGAGTCCTCGATATACGCAAGGTACGTGAGGCCCAAATCCATAGATGAGAAGAATCCAAAATCACACAGCCAGGGGGAGATGGTAACCCAAATCTCCTCCTTCACTTCTCAAAGGTATAAAGTTCTTTGAGGCTTAGCCAAGAGTGATATCAAACTCAATTCCCAAGAGAGGTTTCTTTCGATTCACCACCCGCTATTTATACTCCATCGGAACATGGGAGTTAAGGTCGTCCCTTAAGGTGGTGTGTCTCCAAGCAGGCCTTCTAAAAAATAAAATTAAAATTCACTATCAAAAGTATTTAAAGCACTAAAGGTGGAACACTTAACTCTTCAAGTAAATGTGAAGTGAGTCCAAAAGTGGAACATTTAACTCTTCAAGTGAATGTGAAGCGAGTCCAAAAGTGAAACATTTAACTCTTCAAGTGAATGTGAAGTGAGTCCAAAAGTGGAACATTTAACTCCTCACACAAACTCAAAGTGAGTCCAAAAGTGGAACATTTAACTCCTCACACAAACTCAAAGTGAGTCCACACCTTAGAAAACTAATGAGATCAAGAAAGCATAAAAAGGGGGAAACTTTGTGGAACACTTAATGCTCTTTTCAAGTAGACCCCTCCCCTATGTATGAATGCTGATCTTGCATCCAAAGGGTGGTAATGGGGGGCGATTAGAAATAAGCGAGTCCAACACCCAATTTAGCTAACAAGATTAATCAAAAGTAATCTAAAGTTGCTTATCAATACTACTCACAAATGACAAAGGGTTGAATCAATAGAAAATTTAACTTTCCAAGCAAACATAGAGTGAGTCCACAAAGTGGTGCATTTAAATCCTTATGTAAACAAGGAATGAATCCATGCCCTCAATCACTCAATGAGATATTTGATATTAGAACCAAGAACTACTTAAGATTTAAACACAAACATTCACTTATATAAACTTGTAAAAACAAATCTATGTTCTTTCATTTCCCATTAAGAGCATCAATTGAAATGTGTTCTATGAAAGCATGTAAACATTCAAGCCAAACACATGAGAGGTTCAATTTTAATCCCAAATTTCAAATGTTGTAGAGATGGAACAAAGTACCTCAAGTCCAATGCTTTTTTTTAAGCATTTTCCATGAAAGCAAGAGCACCTTCAAATGAACAAGACAAGAAAACAAGCAAACAAGATATGCAATGTATATCCAACTTATGCAAACCCTAAGGTTAGATCTAAAAATTAATTTTTAGTAGCAATGATAACCAGAAAATAATCCAAATGATAACTCATATCATGCATTGAACAATGAAAAATAAGTGCATACCCATCACAAAAAAAAAAAAAATTTTGCATTTGACCTAGTCAACAAGATCTAATTTTTACCACATGAATTCGGACCCTAAACCCAAAATTTAGAAAAGAGACCTCTATTAAAAAATAGAGAGCTTTCCAAAAATGTAAAAATTTTAGAAAATTATCTTCATTTGTGCCCTAGAGACCCATTTTACCAAAACAGACCAGTTTTTATAAATTGACCAAATGAGCTATGATATGATTTCTAAATTAAAAAAATAATTAATGGACCCCCTATATAATTTTAAGATATTTCCAGAAATGTAAAAAAAATTTAAAATACACTGATTTGCGCCAAAAATTGATTTTTTATGAAAAATCAAAAAAAAATTATAAAAAAATACAAATTACCTCCAAAAATTCTAAAATTTTTTTTAGAGTTTCTCTAATATGTCGCCAACCTACGAAAAAAATTTCAGACCAAAACACCAAGCCGTCTGGGAGATATGATCAAATCTTTCAAATCTAGAATTTTTTTATCTCCAAACAAATCTGCACAAGGGTTAGCTCCAAAAATAATCAAAACCAGCATGCAAGAGGTGGGTTGTCCCACAGTGGGCACCAAAAAATGTATGGTGAAAATGTGACCACACTTCTATGAATCTTTACATGCAAGAAAACTCAACAATTAGCCCTCACAAATCAATCTATAGCTCTTTATGCATGGAGTTGCAAGATTTATAAAATTGCTCTCAGCTAGAGCTATAAACTCATGACCTTGCTAGTCAACCACACAATGAGAGATTCCAAATCAAAGACAAGGGCAACAATGCCAATATCTCCAATGAAATCAATATGGATGCAATGCAATGCAAATCTATATGACAATGCAAGTTAATCTATTGCATAAAAGGAAATCTAAGCTAATATGCCATGATAATGCAACTAAGAAAGAAATATGCAACTACAATGAAATGCAATAACAAGTCTTCAAAGCTTGGATGTAGAATGTCTTCAAAGAGCTCCAAATGACCTAGAAAACCTGCAGCATAACATTAGTATAAAAACTTAAGATATCAAAATGAAGGAGAGAGCTCTCCTTTTATAAGAAATGAGATGAAAATGGACCATTGAGATTAAGAGGCAAAAGACTTAATCAATGATGGAGAAAAAAAAAGCTTGATCCTTGTGCACAAATATCCTCCAATAGGAAAATAGGAGTCGACTTTATGTCCATATGAGACAAAAAGTGTTTTTTCCTTTTTATAAAATAAGAATAAATGTTTTATTTGTGCAACTTAAGATAAGAGGAAAAGTGAGGATTTTTTATTTAAATAAAAGCGGAGAAAATTCTTTTTAATTAAATAAAGGCTTAGGATAAAGTGATTTTATTATTTAATTAAAAGATATTTTTAATTAATTAAAAGGGAGCATGTTCTCTTAATTAAATAAGATTTTTATTTTTTTCTCTTTTAAATTAAATAAGGCTCAAACCTTAGGAAATATTGAATTGATTATGATTTGATCAAGGAAATTGATATAATTGATATTGTTGATATTTGAAAATATTGATTCAGGGATTTGATAAATTGTTGAATGGGTGCCCAAAGTCTAGGCAACCATTTTAGGGTGCATACAATACTTCCTCCACCTTGTTGTTGGCAAGTATGGCCAAGCCTATGAGCACTGATGTGGAGAGTATGGATGACGATGAATTAATGAGATTATCCTTCATGGCATTTTCTAAGATAAAAGAGAGGTTAGAATAAAAAGGAGATAAGAAGGTTAAGGTGATCACTAGGGCAGTAGATACTGTGAATAAAATACTCCCTATACCTCTTATATTTCAAGGAAAAGATGATGTAGAGAACCTAAATATGGCACTAGACAACTTCAAGAGCCATTATGAGTCACTTGTGAAGATCACAGAGGAAAAGGCAGAGAAGAGATACCTAGAGAAGAAGTTGAAGGAAGTTTTCCAGTTCATCTCATGGGACTTGGGCATTCTGAAAGAAACTACAATTAAGGTCAAAGTTGTGTTGCACAAGGAAAAAAGGTGTATAGTTATTGCATCAATCCTATCAGACACATCAAAAACATTGAGGACATTATAGCTAAGGACAAGTCTACATTAGACAGTATGATGGACAGTTGTGAGACCTCCTCACAAACTGTATTAGAAATGGATAAGAAGACATCCAAAATCTTGGATAAGGTAAATGTTTTAGATATAGAGAAAGGGAGAGTAGTGACAAGATTTGGTTTGCTAAAGAGTTTAATCACTCCTAAGCTATCAATTCTTGAATCTCATCTCACTGAGATGGAAAAGATTGGGGAGTCAATGACCAATTTTGTACCCACTGAGCTAAAGGCAGCATAGACAACATCCTATGCACTGAATGGATTGATTCATGTCAGTGAGATATTAATTAAGTCATGGAATGATGAAGTGAAGACCTTGGAAGATTCCTTCCAATATATTCTGAAATTGGTGAGTAAGCACTAAGTCCTACATATTTGAAAATTTGAAGTTTTGTGAGTACCTCTTCCATTGATCTCAAAGGGGGAGAAGAAGAGAAAAATGAGAAGAAGAAAAAAATGAGAAGAAGAGAAAATGAAAAAAAAAAATGTTAAAAAAAAAGAGAGAAAAGAATATGTATATGTATATAGAAAATAAAAATAGAAGGAAGAGTACAGTTAGTGCTTTGGACACTTAGTCATTTTTCGCTAAGTGTTGCCATCAATGCCAAAGGGAGAGATTGTTGGAAAGTGATGTTATGAGAGCACTATGGATCACTTGAGGGTTGTCATTTATGGAAACACATATGTTATAGTGATCGCATGTAGTAAGTATGAGTGTTGGAGACAAAGTCATGAAAATGACTAAGTATAGAATTGGATTTACAGAGTACTACAGTATTATTTTGGTTAGTGAGGACAATATATGTTGTAGGATGGCTTGCGAGACTAGAGGAAGACATTTTTGGATATGTATGATCTTCAGTTAAGGTCGCATATGTTTTGGTATTGATATCAGCAAGTTATAGTGATATGAAGGCATGCGAAGACAAAGGAACAATGAAACAAGGCATATGAATAGTCGTGATGATTAAGGAAATTTTAGATGGAATGGTAACGTGCTAAGTCAGATAAAGATTGTAAATTTCTAACACTTTGGTAATACAAGATCACCAAATCAGTATTTATTATTTGCATGAGTAATTATTATGTTTTGTATTGTATTTGAGAGCCGAATAGATGTCATAATAGATATAAGTAAAGAATGTTTTAGTGAAATAGATAGAGTTATAATATATGGATGCGAGATTGGGATATCAATGATGGTTAATAGAAGATGTGAGATTAGAGATTGACATAGACTATTGAAATCCATAACTAGAACTATCAAAGCATAGCAGATGCTTGTATTGTTCATCCTTGAAGAACACTTTTGTAACTAAATTATTGATTGTAAGAGCTGTAAGCTCAGTATGCCTTTAATAGGGTTTATATTCCTCTAACAAGGAAATGTATTATGTAATACTCAGTTCCTAATAGGGATATTATATTTTAGTACATAGTTGTGGGTACCATTCCCACCGGGGTTTTCCCTTGGCTAGGGTTTCCTCGAAAACAAATAATGGTGTTATGAGTTATGTGTTTATGTTCTTTTCATTTCAGCATTCATATAGTTTATTTGGAATTGGTTTAAGTTTACTTTGAAGTGTTGTAATACCAATTCACCCCCTCTCATTATTACTCAATCCTAATAGTAAACATGCCATGTCAATGCTTGTCCAGTTGCGAGATCTACCTCTCCAGTTCTTTTTCATGCAATTTTCTGCAATATGTCCATACCTTCCACATATTGTGCAATTAACCCATGTGTTTTAATCCCAATTATATGCATTGCCTTGCCTTCTCAATTGATAGGTTTTGTTCTGTTCTTTCAATTTCTAGACTTGCTTCATCTTTGTCCTACATTCTTGTGATATGTGTCCATGCATGTTGCAAGTGCGACAGTGTTTCTCCATGTAGGGTTTCTTAGGAGTCCTATTTAACTTAGATCTGCACTCATGTGTATGGTGTCCATACTTGTAACAATTATAACAATAACCATTAAACTTAAGAGTGGCTTTGGGAATACCTTTTTCTTTTCTCATGCAAACATTTTTTGTGTGGCCTAGTTTTCCACAATGATAGCATGATAGCTTCTTTGGCCTTTGGTTAGTGTAGGCATTGTTCTTTTCTTCATCTTGTCTTGATGACTCTCCCTGCTCGTTGTAGCCTAACCCAGTAGTACTACCAAGTCCTCTTTGACTAATCATAAATTCATCCATTTTCTTAAAACTATCTTCAGCTTTCTTGATCATTTCATTATGTTGTTGTTGCATTTTGACTTCATTTTTCAATCTTTCATTTTATTCTCTTAGTTCACCGAGGTCTTATAGTTTCCTTGTAAGCTCACTGTTTACTTGTTTGAATTCCTGACTTATGACAACCATCTGATTGGAGATTTCAAAGTGATTCTCGGTGAGTCTTAGTGTCTCAGATTCCTTCTCGTGTATCTTGTCATTCATTTGTCTCCTGTCTTCAATAGCCAAGTTTCTTTCAAATTATTCTCGTCTATCATTGTTCATGACATAAATCATCCTAATTATTTGTGTCTCTTGACCGATCTGTAGAGCTTTAACTTGTTCAGTAAGATGAGGATTCTTTTTAGATAGATTTGATATTGTACCTTTAGGTGCATCAGATATGCTACCTGATCCAGATTTGATGTTTTAAAATGGATCATCTATCTCTTTTTCATGGTAACCAGTCTCACCATGCAAAATAGCCATATCCTTCCTTTGAATCAGTAACTTATTCAGTTCATCTTTGGCTTGCTTGAATTATTCAGTGAAGATTTGTATCTGTATCATTTGATTTTCAATAGTCTTATCCAACTTATATCTTTCCATCCTTAGATATTACCTCTTCAATGGTTAAACTTCATTAACAAGAGATATAGCTATGATACCATTTTTTGTAATTATGGAAATATAAGTACTGAGAGGGGAGGGGTGAATCAGTACCCTCAAAAACTTTTAACACTTAACACTTTGCAATAGTTCTCAACTAACCAACTGATTCCTTGTTTGAAATATACATTCATGTAACTGAAAATGTAAAGTGCATGTAAACAAAACAATAAATCATCCATGAAAATAACTACTCATGATACAAATATTTTGTTTACACATAAACCCTTGTTAGAAGGTAAAAAATGTGGTAGGGATGACACCCACAAATTCTTCACTACTGTAGTAAATAAAATATGTCAGTTAAGGCTATAATTGTTGGTCACTTATGATGATCTTACCATATTAGGAGTAACAAAAGATCGATTAGATATACCTGGTTAGAGGATTTTAACAACACAAAGTGATGCAGGAGCATCTCGGGTCCTTGGCAATCCTGTGTCACCAAAAACAATTTGGAGTTTGTCTGTGTTGCTCAATTTTTTCTTTGACCGAGTTGGTCAGTAGTTGGTCAATTTCCTTTGGTTACTAAGTGTGGTCAGTTATCTCATGGGTGGTCGATTGTTTCACTGGCACTCGACATTGCTTGTCTACTGCTCGGTTATCCTTGCTCACCGACGGGTTTAGTTTTGTTTTTTGTTGAGGTTGACTTGTGCATTTATATTGGATTATGGATTTAATGTTGGAATCCATCATTGGAAAGTGTGTGGTCCTAGATCTAACCATTCCTTTCTTTGATTGTGGATCTGAAGGCCGACTCAGTTTGGTAGCTTTTTGTATAAATGTAGTTGTTGGTTTAGAGTTTAGGGGGGTTTTTTTGGATAGGAGTTTGGTAGAAGATAGAAGTAGAGATTTTGATAGATCCTCGCATGTTTGAGGACTTCTCTATTTCATTGTAATATCTGGCCTCAACCAGGAAGGCCTTACAGCTCGGCATGTATGGTTCTATTTGATGAAAAATATATGAAAGATCTGGCATTCTCTCTCACTGTTGTTGTTTGTTTGCTTCCGCATGTGTTGGGTAGGCTTGGATCATTAGGGTGTCCCATTGTTTAGCCCATCTTTTTCCCTTCCTTGCATCAGGTGGTATCAGAGAGAGGTGAGATCTTGATCTAGGTCTACGGATCTAGGTTTGCAGGTTCCTCTTGAAGCCCTAGTTGATTGTTTTGGGGTATCAGATTGCAATTTGACCTACAATTGTAGAGGGTTGTCAAGATGGTTCATGGGAGGTGAGATGCAGATCCAGGATTGGAAGATATGTTAAGGCAGATTGCTGCTAGGTTAGAAGCTATTGAAATAGCCCAGAGAAGAGGCAGACATCTTAAAGATGTTAGTGATGATGAAGTTGAGGAAGAACAGGCAAATACAGAACCTGCACCTATTATGGATCAAGGTGAAGAAAGATTTTTGAAGGCTTTGACAAGTTTGAAGTCAACACCACATTTCAATCATCCTGAGTATGGTGGAAAGCTAGACTCTGATGAATTGGTGGATTGGATCACCGAAATGGAAAAGTATTTTGAATATGAAAACATTCCTAAGGATAAGAAGGTGAAGATTGCCAGCACAAAGTTGAAAAGTCATGCATCCTTATGGTGGGAACATCTGCAGCTAGATAGGAAGAGGAAAGGCAAAGAAAAAATAAAGGTATGGAATAAAATGGTGAACAAATTGAAGGGAAAGTTCTTACCTTGTGATTATCAGATTAACCTAGTTCGGCGAATGCAAAGTTTGAGACAGAAAGATTGCTCAATAAAGGAGTATATTGAGGAATTCTATAGATTACATATCAGATCTAGACATGATGAAGATGATGTGGAAAGAATTGGTAGATACCTGAATGGTTTGAGAGTTTCCATCCAAGAGGAAATTAGTATGGTCAAGTTGGAGAACATTGAAGAGGCTTATCAATTTGCTTTGAAGGCCGAGGAGAAATTGAACAAGAGACATGAGCAAAGACAAAGAGGTTGAGGTGGTAGATTCCCTAGAGGAAGAGGTAGATCTAATGGTGAAAATGGTATATCTGAACTAGAAAAGACAAATTTGGACAAATCCAAGATAGAGTGGAAAGGTGAAAGTTCATCTAGAGGTAGAGGCAGTAACTACTGAGGTGGTTATGGCAGAGGAAGTTTCTGAGGAATTTGTTACAATTGTGGAGAAGGACATAGATCTTTTGAGTGTACACATGTAAGCAAGAAGGCTGGTAGCAGTAGAAATGCTTTGGTGCAAGAAGAATCACCGAATGAACCTGAGAACGAAAATAACTTGATGGTAAGGAGAGCATTGTAGAATGAAAGCAAGAGGGAAGATCCGGTAAGGAAAAGTTTGTTCAAGACCAGATGTAGAGTTTCTGAAAAATTTTGGAAGGTAATCATTGACAGTGGTAGCTCAGAGAATCTAGCATCTGAAGAGATGATCACAAAATTGCAGTTGGAAAGGTTGGTACATCTAAATCCCTATCAAATTTCATGGATCAAAGATGAGCATACACTCCTGGTAAGTGAACAATGTTATGTGAATTTAAAGATTGGAAAGTACTATGATAAGGTGTTATGTGATATCATGCCTATGGATTGTTGTCATATTTTGTTGGGTAGAGCTTGGCAATATGATAGACATGCTATATATGATGGGAGACTGCATAAGTATACTATTGTGGCTGATGGAAAGAAACAAATCTTGTTACCATTTATGGAAGAACCTGTTAGTAATGTTTGCACATTTGTAAAATTTTGTTTGATGGAGGGAAGAAAGTTTGTTAACTCTTTGAAGAAGAATGATATATGTTTTGTTGTGATTCCTAACAAACCAAGTAAGAAAATAGAAGATAATGTCCCTGAGGAGATTGATAAGTTACTCACTGAGTATAATGATATCATTTTTGTAATGTACCTAATGGTTTGCCACCAAAAAGAAGCATTGATCATTGTATGGATCTAATTCCTGGAGCTAGTTTACCGAATAAGGCACCTCATCAGTTGGCACCTACCGAGAATCAGGAATTAAACTGACAGATTCAAGAGTTGTTGGAGAAAGGTTTGATCAGAGAAAATTTGAGCCCTTGTACAGTACCTATTGTATTGGCATCGAAGAAGAATGGAGAATGAAGAATGTGTACTGATTCCAGAGCAATCAACAAGATAACAGTGAAGTATAGGTTTCCTATACCGAGAATGGATGACATAATGGATAGTTTGACTGGAGCAAAGTATTTCACAAAGATTGATTTGAAAAGTGGGTATCATCAGATCAGAATCAGAGAGGGTGATAAATGGAAGACTACTTTCAAGACAAAAGAAGGTTTGTATGAGTGGTTGGTTATGCCTTTTGGT
Organism: Chamaecyparis obtusa; assembly: GCA_027943335.1. Taxonomy (NCBI): domain Eukaryota; kingdom Viridiplantae; phylum Streptophyta; class Pinopsida; order Cupressales; family Cupressaceae; genus Chamaecyparis; species Chamaecyparis obtusa. The sequence goes on along the minus strand of BSBK01005278.1, from coordinate 38,894 downwards.
TTAACTAATGCACCGAGTACTTTTATGAGGTTGATGAATGAAGTTTTGAAGAAATTCTTGCGTAAGTTTGTGATTGTATATCTTGATGATATTCTAATATTTAGTAAGACTAGAGAAGAACATTTGTTGCATGTTAGACAAGTTTTGCAGAGATTGAAAGAGGAAAAGCTGCTGATAAATTTGAAAAAGTGTTCATTCATGAAAGAGGAGATTGTGTATTTGAGATTTGTTATTTCAGCTGATGGTTTGAAGATAGATCCTAAAAAGGTCGAAGCTATTTTGAATTGGCCTACACCTATGAATGCTAGTGAGGTAAGATCATTTCATGGTTGGGCAAGTTTTTACTGAAATTTCATAAGGAATTTCAGTTCAATTTGTAATGCTATGACTGAGACTGTGAGAGGAGACAAAAGAGAATTCAAGTGGACACATGGAGCTGACAAAAGTTTGAGACTCTGAAGTAGAAGGTTGTTGAATTACCTATTTTGGCATTACCTGATTTCAGTAAGGTATTTCAAGTACAATGTGATGCAAGTGGAAGTGCAATTGGAGCTATGTTGAGTCAAGAAGGTAAACCTATTGCTTTCTTTAGTGAAAAATTGAATGATGCTAGAAGGAAATATTTTGTGTATTATCAAGAATTATATGCTATTGTTCAAGCATTGAAGAAATGGAGACATTATTTGATACCGAGTGAATTTGTGTTGTATATTGATCATAAGGCTTTACGAAATTTGAGTAGTCAAAATAAGTTGAATCAAAGACATATGAAATGGGTTGAGTATTTTCAGAGTTACACATTTGTGATAAATTATCATAAGAGTGGAGTCACTAACTGAGTTTTTGATGCATTGAGTAGAAGATCTTTGATGACCGAGATGAAAATTGAAGTTCTTAGTTTTGATGAGATGAGAGATTCTTATGAGTTTGACCCTGATTTTTCTGAGCTATGGAGAAAGTGCAGAGCACCTATTCAAGATCAACAAAATACTAGATGGGATGAATATTTTATTCAAGAAGGTATGTTGTTTAAAGGTATTCAGTTGTGTATACCGAGAGGAGTAATGAGAACTAATCTGATAAAGGAGAAACATAGTAGTGGTTTGGCTAGACATTTTGGTATTGATAAAACATTTTTCCTTAAGGAGAAGTACTATTGGCCGTAGTTGTAAAAAGATGTTCAGAAATTTGTGAAAAGTTGTGGAATTTGTCAAGTTGCAAAAGGAGTAAGTCAGAATACTAGATTGTATACACTGATTTTTGTTCCTGAGAAGCCTTGGATTGACATCAGTATGGACTTTATTCTTGGCTTACCGAAGACAGTAAGAGGTAATGATTCTATATTTGTTGTTGTCGATAGATTTTCAAAAATAGCACATTTTATACTATGTAGAAAGACATCAGATGCAATACATGTAGTAGATCTTTTCTTTAAGGAAATTTTCAGATTGCATGGAATACCGAGGAGTATTATCTCTGACCAAGACAGTAAATTTGTTGGATACTTTTGGAAAACCCTTTGGAAGAAATTTGGCACTGAGTTGAAATATAGTTCTACATTTCACCCACAAACCGATGGACAGATTGAAGTTGTGAATAGAAGTTTGGGAAATCTTTTGAGATGCTTATTTGGAGACACACTGATTAATTGGGATTCTGTATTGGCACAATTTGATTTTGCATACAATAATTCAATGAATAGGAGTACTGGAAAGACACCATTTGAGATTGTGAATGGCACACAACCGAGAGGAATATCTGATTTGAGAGACATTGCTGATGAGAATAAGAAAATTGTTGAAGGACTTAAATTTGTTGAGTACATGAAGACATTGCATGAAGATGTGAAGCTGAAGCTGGAAGATAGTAATCAGAAGTACAAAGACAGAGCTAATAGATCAAGGAGATATAAAACTTTTGATATTGGTGATGAAGTGATGGTTCATTTGAAGAAAGGTCGATTTCCTATTGGAACATATAGGAAGCTGAAGATGAAGAAGTTTAGACCTTGTAAGATTTTGAAGAAATTTGACAGTGGAAATGCATATGAGATTGAGTTACCTGATGACATGGACATGCCACATATTTTCAACATTGTTGATTTGTATGAGTATCATGAACCTGATGAAGAAGTGACAGTACCGACAGAATATCCTAAGAAGCAGAATGATGAAGTTAAATAGATTTTGAAGGAAAGAGTTGGCAAGAGTACAAGAGGAAAATAGTATATGGAATATCTAGTAAAATGGAAGAATAGACTGATGGAAGATAGTTCATGGGTTTCACAGTCTGAGTTGGATGCATCTCAGACTAGACCTACCAAATGATTCAGAGAATCATTTCAAAATAACCCCAGGTGTCTAATGCAGAAGCATCTCGGGTCCTTGGTAATCCTGTGTCACCAAAAATAATTTGGAGTTTGTCTGTGTTGCTCAGTTTCTGCTTTGACCAAGTTGGTCAGTAGTTGGTTGGTTTCCTTTGGTTACCGAGTGTGGTCAGTTATCTCCTGGGCGGTCATTTGTTTTACTGGCACTCGGCATTGCTTGTCTGTTGCTTAGTTATCCTTGCTCACTGATGGGTTTAGTTTTGTTTTCTATTGAGGCTGACTTGTGCATTTATATTAGATCATGGATTTAATGTTGGAATCCATCATTGGGAAGTGTGGGGTCCCAGATCTGATTGTTCCTTCCGTTGATTATGGATCTAAAGGCTGACTCAGTTTGGTAGCTTCTTGTATAAATGTAGTTGTTGGTTTAGAGTTTAGGGGGCTTTTTTTGGATAGGAGTTTGGTAGAAGATAGAAGTAGAGATTTTGACAGATCCTCGCATGTTTGAGGACTTTTGTATTTCATTGTAATATCTAGTCTTAACCGGGAAGGCCTTATAGCCCGGCATGTATGGTTCTATTTGATGAAAAATATATGAAAGATCTGGCATTCTCTCTCTCACTGTTGTTGTTTGTTTGCTTCCGCATGTGTTGGGTAGGCTTGGATCATTAGGGTGTGCCATTATTTGGCCCCTCTTGCTCCCTACCTTGCGTCACAAAGTATGTGTGTACTTGGTTAAGAGATTTACAATAAGAACTGTTAAGTTCACTCTGTTAAGAGATTTTGATCTGCTATAATGGTTAAATTGATAACAGTAAAGTATTTGTAAAATGACAAATGAACTTGTTTGATTCAGATATGTGAAATAACAAATAGATATCACCCCATTGTGATGTAGATGTCCTTTTGTCCTGCTCGGTAGCCTTGTGTGTGTTCTAATAAAAACTAATTATGCCTCTCATAAACCTTCTGTCATAAACTCTATGTCTAATCTCTTGGTGTCCTTAGTGCAGCTACTACTCCATGATCCATGATCATAATGACATCTTTGCAATTATATATCAAACTGACTTGACCTAATTAGGGTTTACATCATCTTAGAAAACCTAAGATCAACGGTATATAAAAATAACCCAGATCTACCATTACATAGAAATCATCACAAAAATTAATGATTGCATCCATATTAAATATGTCTTGATCCTAGTAAACCATTTATATGATTAGTGTAAACCGTTTGCATAGATAAATGTTCCATTCCTGATTACTATGTCATTTCCTATTCTACCCGGTAATCGTTGCATTCACTGTTCGGTAAATTACTAATGCTCGGTGATCACTAGCTCGGTACTCGGTAATTTCTTGACGCTTAGTAAGTATGCTCAGTCAAAACTGTATTCGGTTATCTTGAAGTTCTACCTTGTCTCTACTCAGTGTGAAGACTTTGTATGTTTAACCGATTGACTTGTTGTCTCCTTATTCCATCCTTTACCAACTAAATAACTTGTTGATACTAATGACAATCCATTAATGCTCAAATAGAGATAACACATTAGTTGAAGTCTTTAAATTTATAAGGATGTGAATCAATATGCAAGGGTTTAAGGGTTCCATTTCATATAAGGGTTTGTACATCTAACCAACTCTTTAAATACATTTAAAGGAAATTACAAGTTTTAATGCTTGTGTCAGATTATTAAATAGAAAGATATGGAGCAAAGGAAGTAAATGAAAAATAATGGCATCGGTGAGAGCCAAAAAAGTAGTCAATGTAGTTCAAAAACTAGTGATATAAAGGAATGAAATATGGTTCAATGATTTGCAAGGACTCTAGCATATTGAATAGAGTTTTTCTCAAATAACGTGAGTCTTAAGCTGCAAGTAAGGAGAGGTGACACGTAGTAAATGCCACTGCATGTTGTAGTGTAAGGTGTCGGTGAGAAGTAATGGCAATGAGGGTGTTGGAAGTAATGACGATGTGTCACAATGATAAATTGAGATCAATACAAGAGTTGAGTTCTTGGCATCCCAAGTAGGGATGACAAAAGGACCCTATGAGGGAAATTATTCTCTTAATTGAGGTTGTACCGCTCAGCATAAGGTTATAACCAACATTGTAAAACCTATATTCTACTTATAGATTAGCTTAAGAGTTTAGACATAGTACGGGGACTATTATTATAAATTCTCAACCCTTAAATAATTATTATAGGAAATCTTTATGAAATTTTGATCTCTTAAACAGTGAAATTGTAATAATCCAAGAATGAAATGGAAACCCTTAAACCCTATATTTACATTGATGTTCAATTTATTTCCATTTATCTATTCTTTCTAATGTTACCTTGATGTAATGTTGAATCAGTAAAATTGTATCCCAAAAATAAATAGATTAAAAATGTTGTACTTGTATTGGAACCTACTAAAAAGTAAGATTGAATCCCTTAAACCATGAAGAAGAGAAATTTGAGATGTTTAGTAGAATAGAATAAATAGAGCAATATGCCTTGGATGATTATTTAAATGATTCATGTAAACTCTTGGAAGAATAATTGTCATTTGATGTGAATAGATTATTCAAGACATGTGAAGGAATCTTCATAAAAGAAGAATTACCATCCTATGCAAATGAGTTATCTAAGACATTTGAGAAAATCTCAAGCTACAAAAGCATCGCCACAAGAAGCTAAGGAGGGAAGGAAAGGAACTATAAATTAAATATTTTAATTTAAGAAATCCAAGGATTGTGGAAAGCAACATTGGTCGATGAATTTTGCAATCAAAATATTTTTTTTGAAATTTTGTAGACTAAGTTTTCTATATGAAATAAGCCAAGCATACACAAACAAGACAATTACCAACTTGTAGAACAAGCTTGTTTTATTATTTAATATTTCTAGCACCACTTTCAAAAACTTCTTTTATTTCCAACCATGTAAAGTGGAATTCAGGAGTAAATGTGATCAAATCAAATTTGGAGAGTTGTGTTAAATGTAGGTGGAAATGCTTTTACTAAATGAATTCCTCAAATATAAACATTTATTTTTTGTCTGAACTTCACACAATGTCTTCTCCAATTTTTTGGTATCTTCAAAATCTATAAAATGAAATGTCTAGAAATGAAGAATGCAAGAGAGCTCTTTTGGAGGTACACATTGATGCAAAATAACCACAAATTGTTTCTTCCAATAATTTATTAGGACTTGATATTAATTGTCTTGCTTGACATCCATTAATAGATTTTCAATTCAATGTGTCATTTTCTTTCTTAAAGTCATGGGTTTTGTTAATTACAAAAAATGCTTTCTTGACATCCATTAATAGATTTTCAGTTCAATGTGTCATTTTCTTTCTTGAAGTCATGGGTTTTGTTAATATAAAAAATGCTTATCATACATAGTTATGCTTTTCCAAGAGGTAAAGCATGAATAGAAGCTAGTAGATATGAGAACAAGAGTGTTCCTTGTGTAGGAGATAGTGAGGAATGTGATGTTACATCAAATGAAGATGGATTTATTGTAATATGTTCTATGATAGGAGGATTGGTATGTTAGGATTAGGTAATACTGAGAAGGGTGGTGAATCAGTATTACTAAACTCTAATTTAAACTTTAAATCATTATAAATAAACCATAACACTACTGAAATGAAAAGAACAACAAAACATAACACATAACTCATGACACCATGATTTTTTCTTGAGGAAACCCTGGCCAAGGGAAAAGCCCGGTGGGGATGGTACCCACAACTATGTACTAAAATATAGTATCCCTGTGAGGAGATCTAGCCATGTTAGGAGATTATGATTACATATTACATTTCCTTGTTAAAGGATTACAAAACCTTGTTAGGGGTATACAGAACACATGGTTAAGAGTGGTGAGCAAACTGCTCTTACAATCAAAACTTGTTACAAAGAGTTAACCAAAATGTGAATAATACAAGAACTTATCTTTCTTAGATAGTTCCAATTATAGTTCTTCTTCTTACTGATCTCCCATCTAATCTCTGCTCTTAGATTCACAACCTTGCTTCATACTCATAATCACAATCCTTTTCGCTTTCATAAAAGCACTCTATACTTATACAAAAACTTCTATCCAGTCGGCTTCACAAATACCATACAAAACATAATAATTAATTATGTAAAGGGTAAGTATGAAGTCAGTGATCATATATTACCCAAGTGTCAGCAATATACTCCATTCATCTGACTTAGCACGTTACGATATCCGCTAACCTTTCCTTAATCTTCGCAACTGCTCATATGCCCTGTTATATTGAATCTCTGACTTCGCATACCTTCATATTACTAAATCTCACTGATTTGATCACCAAAATTCATGCGCTCTTAACTGAAGCATATATATACAATTCCATCGCTGACCAAAACTGTAACACTGTACCTTGTTACCCTGATTCTGGACTTAGTCATTTTTATGATTGTGACTCCAGTACTAAACTTCTCATCATGCGATCACTCCAACATAAGTGTTGCCATGAATGACAACCCTTAAGTGATCCCTAGTACTCCACAACATCACTTTCCAACAATCTCTCCCTTTGGCATTGATGGAAACACTTAGAAAAATGACTAAGTGTCAAAGTACAACTCTCTTCTTCTTTTTTATTTTCTCTTTTCTACTTTTTTTGTTTTATACATATTTTTCATCTTACTATTTTTCTTCTCTCCCTCTCTTTCTACATACTACTCTCCTCAACTACTCTCCTCATTTTTCTTTTTCTTCCTCTCCCTTTGACATCATTAGAAAAGGTTCGTTCAAAATTTCAAAAAAACTTAAGCACAAGAGGATTTAGTGCTTACTCACCAGTTTTAAGACATCTTGGAAGGAGTTTTCCAAGGTCTTTATTTCCTCAACCCATGACTTTATCAATAGCTCACTGACATGGATTAGTCCATTCAGTGCATATGAAGTGGTCTTTGTTGCCTTAAGCTCAGTGGGTGTAGACAAAGTCAATTACCTCTCAACCTTTTCCATCTCTGAAAGATGAGTCTCAAGCATTGAAAGCTTAGGGGTCAATAGGCTTCTTAACAAGACAAATATGTCTGCTACTCTCCCTTTCTCCATTTCCAATACACTAATCTTGTCTAACAGTATGGATGTCTCTTTATCCATTTCGCTCACAGTTTGTGATGATGATTCAAACTGTCCATCAGATTTTCTAGAGTAGCCCTATTCTTTTCTATGATCTCCTCAATGTTATTTACATGCATGTAAGGACTTATGTAGTAGTTGTAAATTTTCTTGCCTTGTGCTACAAAACTCTTGGCTTTAAGAGTTGAAACCTTGAGAATGTTTAAGTCCCATGAAATGGACTGACAGACTTCTCTCAACTTCTTCTCCAGAAATCTCTTTTCTGCCTTATCTTCTGCAACCTTTAGTAATGAGTCAAAATGACTGTCAAAATTGTCTAGTACCATACCTAGACTTTTAAATTCATCCTTTTCTTGAAAGATAATAGGTGTGGGAAGTAGTTTATTTACTGTTTCTACAGCCCTAGCCATTACCTTTACTCTTTTGTCCCCTTTCTGCACTGACCTTTCTTTATCCTTGGTAAAGGCCATGAAGGATAGTCGCATAAGCTCATCCTCATCCATGCTATCTACATTAGAACTTACCAATTTGGCCATGCTCGAAGATGATTCCATCTTATTTCTCATGTCTATCAACTGCCTTTTAGTTATTCCTACCTTTGCAGTGATATCTTCAACAATTTTACTTATCTTTCTCTTCCTTGTAACGTTTTCTTGCTCTTCTCTGACTTTTTCATATTTCTCTATGTATGTTCCCCATCTTTCTTGTGTAGGGTCTATTTATGCTGCCAATACATGCTCTACTTGCATGGTTAGAACATCAACACTTACTTCATATCCCATGGGGTAACATCATTTCATCCTTGGTTCTACTGCCTCAAAGCAGACATAATCAATTTCAACCATGAAATAGATAGTGTCCTCATACTTCTCAACAATATTCTTAGGTATTCTATACCTTTCCTTCATTTGTCTTTGTAGTATCTTTGTCATGGCAAATAGTTCACCATCAACCCAATTCTTGTCTTATCTCCTATAGCTCTCTGAAATCTTAATTCCAATAGGTACATTTGCTTTCCATGCCCTAGGGTGCATGCCTAGAAACTTGTGAATGATGTGGATGTACATATGGACTAACAAGGACCCAAACCTAAATGTTTTAGTCCTATATTTCTTTATCACTTTGATATTTTCAAGGAACTATTGTGCAAGTACTTCACAGAGGTTATATTTCTTATTTTCCTTTACCATTATGTATTCCATCATAACAACTCCAGTTGATACGGAGTTTGGTCTAATAATATGAAACAACTTATAACCCAACAACATTGCTACCAGCCTAACATCTTGTTGAAAGATGTCATTGACTGACATTGCCCTCTTATCCCACTTGGAATGGGTTAGGGTTTCTGCCAGTTTCCTTAAATTCTTTTCTGATACAGGTAGGGCTCCTTCATTATCAAGGCTTGTAATCTCATGGATCATCTGTGCACAAATCTTTATTGGTTGTTCTCCAATCCAAATAAACTGATCATGAACTTTGCTAAGAATGATCTTAAACCATTCAACTTCCGTGAATTATGTGAGTAGGGTTAGCTTAATGATGGATTGATCCTATAGGTGTTTGAATTCTTCTACCATGGATCCATCTTCCTCTATCATGCTATCCAATTCATTGTAAATGTTTACATCTACAATTATTTCATACTTGTAGTGTATGTATGCCCTAATGTCTTCTATGTGCAATACGCCTACGGGGGTTTGTGAAAACGCTCCCTCTGGATCATCCTCGCAAGACTTGAAAGGATGTCTCTTAAATTTATACCTAGGTCTATCCACAATATCATAAACCATTGGTGCATCCATAACTTCTCTATGAGATTAGGTCTAAGACTCATTCATGTACTCACTAAGACTCTTACCACTATCACCAATATTTTTCCTTATAACCACAAGAGGTGGTCCTCTTGGTTCACTTGATCTTCTTGGTCCTCTTCTGTTGTCTTCTCCATTGTATCTACAGAACTTTGTAGTGTGTCCAAGGTTGTTGCATTTGTAACATGTAGGAGGTCTCCTATCCTGATTTACTTGTAATTTACAAAATCTTGCAGTGTGTCCAAATTTGTTGCATTTTTTACATGTGATCTCGGTTGTTGATTCTTCTTTGACATAACCTTGTTTGTACCTAGACTGGTCTAGTTTTCTACAATCTGCTTTCTTGTGTCCATATTCATAACAGTTAAAACAATAGTTGGTAAAGGGTTTAGAGGTACCTTTACTTCTACAATCTCTTTTCATTGGTCCAACTTTGTTGCATCCAAAGCATCTACCTCTAAAAAGTCTGATCTGTTCTTTAGGTTCTTCATGAGTAGGTTTTTCTTCATGTATAGGTCTTTCTTCATTCTTTTCTCTGCTTGCTTCTTCATTGGTTTTATAACTTTCTGCTTCATTGAATCCAACTCCAGTCATGTCTCCTTTAGGTTTTTGTCTTGCTCTGTGTTCATCAATTTTGTCACCGCTCATGTGCAACTTCTCAATGTGTAATTTGGCTTGAGTGAGTTCACCTTTAATGATCTGATTGTACTTCTCCAATTCCTGATATTTATATTTGTAGTGGTCAAGTTCAGTCTTCATTAGTTCTATCTGTTCATTTGCTACTTTCAGTGACTCTTCAACTTTGATCCTAGCATCTTTTTCATGTTGAATTTATTTTATCATCATAAGATTGATCTCCTCTTTTTCTTGCTCCAACCTCTTCACTTGATTTGATGTATAATTGTCTGAATCTTCTTGGATCTTGTCCATACGATCTTTTTTTTAATTTCTTGAAGCTTCCAGTTGTTCCTTTAGTTTTCTAATGAAACCTTATGCTCTTCTCAATTTGAATTTCAGCATACCATTCTCAGTCGTCTCTTTGTCCAGATTTTCAAATGCTGCTTCAAAGTTCTCTTGCAAACTTTTTGAATCCATTATGATCTCCCTTAAGCTATTAGGCTTTATCTCCAAGGGCCAATAGATCTGATACCAATTATTAGGATTAGGTAATACTAAGAGGAGGGGTGAATCAGTATTACTGAACTTTGATTTAAACTTTAAATCATTATAAATAAACCATAACACTGCTGAAATGAAAAGAACAAAAAAACATAACACATAACTCATGACACCATGATTTGTTCTCAAGGAAACCTTGGCCAAGGGAAAACCCCAGTGGGGATGGTACCCACAACTATGTATTAAAATATAGTATCCTTGTTAGGATATCTATCCCTGTTAGGAGCTGATGATTACATAGTACATCTCCTTGTTAAAGGATTACAAAACTCTGTTAGGGGTATACAGAACACTTGGTTAAGGGTGGTGAGAAAACTACTCTTACAATCAAAACTTGTTACATAGAGTTCTCCAAAATGTGAACAATACAAGTACTTATCTTTCTTATATAGTTCCAGTTACAGCTTTGCTTCTTACTGATCTCACATCTGATCTCTACTCTCAGATTCGCAACCTTGCTTCATACTCATAATCACAATCCTTGTCGCTTTCATAAAAGCACTCTATACTTATACAAAAACTTATATCCAGTCGGCTTCACAAATACCATACAAAACATAATAATTAATTATGTAAAGGGTAAGTATGAAGTCGGCGATCATATATTACCCAAGTGTCAGCAATATACTCCATTCATCTGACTTAGCACGTTACCATATCTGCTAACCTTGCCTTAATCTTCGCAAATACTCATATACCCTGTTATTTTGAATATCAATATCAAAATACCTTCTGCTAACTTCGCAAGCCATAATACCTTATACAATTCCATCACTGACCAAAACTATAACACTGTACCCTGTTACCCTGATTCTAGACTTAGTCATTTTTATGACTGTGACTCCAGTACTGAACTTCTCATCATGCGATCACTCCATCATAAGTGTTGTCATGAATGACAACCCTTAAGTGATCCCTAGTGCTCCACAACATCACTTGCCAACATGGTATCTTTATAGTCTTAATGTAAACAGGTCCTTATAGTTCCCACTAATATTGAAGAAACACTAATAACTATTATTATCAGTAGGGGGTAGTGTTTCACATCTTAGGATGTATCTTACTTTTTACTTGATAGGTCTTTTGAAAGAATGGAAAATATAGTCATTGGGAAATTCCTAGGCTCTAGTCCAAAAATAGATGTCTATAAGAGTTAACCTTAAGGGAATACAAGCTTCTTTTTTTTCATGAGATCTAAGACTTTTATAAAGGATTTTTTCTTTTTGCTTTCTTGAATCATGAGGAATTTTCTAGAATCCTACTAGATGGTCCTTATCTTTTAGGTCGATTAGGGTTTTTCCTATGAAAATGAATGGATAATACTGACATGGTCCATGCTAGGGTTAGGATTCTTGCCCTTTCTTAACTAGAACTTATAACGGACATTGGATTTAACTTTTGAGCAACTTACAATTGTTTATGATGTTACCAAGTCTAAGAATATTAATATATACATTATTCTATGTGTATGTTAGTGTAATCAAGGATCTATGTTCATTGATCAAGTTATTGTCTAATTATACCCATTGATTTAAACTTCTTATATACAAGATTTGTCATTTTCTTAATCATAACTATAAAGGATAGTATCACATACCCCCAACAACTTTTTAAAAGTTATGCTAGCCATAAATTGGATACATATTCCATTCATACTATAGGTGAAGGAAATTCAAAAATTATTAAAGTTTGGATTGAGACTTAAATTGGTAAGGTAATGTATCACCTTATTCCTAATTGGTAAAATACTATACAGTTTGTCATGTACTCAATTATGTAGATTCAAAAAAAAATGGAAATTGGAAACCCATTAACAATGAAATTTAAACCATTAAACATTGAAATTGGATACCTCAACCCCAATAATAACAGTTTAATTTAAAGCCTTAAATAATTATTATTAGACCAATAAGCCAGATACCAACACCGATGCTTGAAAAGACCAAATTATCTTATAAGTGTTTATGAACATTGTGTTCATAAACACAAACACTATGAAAATGATGCAAGAAGCACCAAACACAACAATATTCCAGATTAGAGTTAGAGGAAAAAATGAATGGAAAAAGATTTGAAAGCCCTGAAAGGTCTTCATTGGCCTTAGTGAGGATAAAATTCTCACTTGTATCGAAGACAAACCGAGAGAACAAGCTAAATAACTCCTCCTAGTGGTCGTTGTGAAGGGTTGGCGTGCAATGTTCGAATACCTCATTTTCATTGCATCTAGAATCCATACTTGCAAAAAAAAAGAGGAAGTAAATGAAACAAAATGTGAAACAATACAATACGATCCACACCAATGAATAAGAAACAATGCAAAAAAGAAACCCAAATTTTACCTGCACAAACAATGGTTTAGTTGGCGAAGAAAATAGCACATTCTGCTTTTATTTCTATTATTTCAAAAGTAGCTCATCAGGTGTGGAAGTTGAAGAGTCCCTAGTCGAACACATTTTAGTCACAAAACAAATGAAGACTCTGGAATGGGCATGATATAAAGGAATGAGACATGGCTCAATCCGTGAGGAGTCGGGCGTGTTCAATAGGGTTTTTTTTTCTATTAACGAATTCCCTAAGGGGATTGTAAGGAGAGGTGATGCATAGTAAATGTCACACCATGTTGCAATGTAAGGTGTCGGTGAGAAGTAATGGCGGTAAGGGTGGTGGATTGGGTGTGGGCCCATGCGTGTCCCGATCGACACACCGAAATCATAGTAAGTATACACATTAGACAAATGGGACAAGAATGCATGGCAAGTCACCGAGCCATAGAGATATTTTTATTTGGGGTTGCCAACTCAGCAATCTAGATGGTCCATTAAAAAAATTAGATCCAAGATCCACGTGGTGACTCATATGAACCCATGAAATTAGAGTGTGCACATTGTAGCTCCCTCTCAAAGTCTTTATTACTTGTCACTTCCTTTTTTCTTTTCAACTTCTAAATTATGAGCCTTTGTGAAAAAGGCAAAAGAGTGACTAGTTAACACCTCGAAATACTCAAGGAACCCCACCCCGGAGTTCCCATAAAATTATTGTAGATAATTCCTAAGGATGTCCATACCCTCTTGTCCTATAGTGTTAAAACACATCTACATCATTGGATTCATTTCCAAGCATGCTAAGCCATCATGCTCATTTGTTTGTTTGGTGAAATTTCCCCATTTCACCAAATTTGTTGTGAGAGTACTCACACGTGGTGCTTCAGCGATGAGCCTTGACTTGGCGCAGGTAAGTTATTCTGCTAGTTACGAGGATGACTCATTTATTTGTGGAACTTGTTTCTTAATAGCAATTACCATTCTCTAGGTAAGTGGGCCCCTAGGAATGTAGGCTGAAATTTTGGCTGCTGAAAACCCTTTTTACATCTTCAGCTGAATGAATGGTCATTCTCAATATCTATTGCTTGGGCTTTGACCATCTTCAAGATTTGGGATCTTATGGGTAAATCATTGAGTTGAGCCCTAGGGCTAGAGGGCCCATTGTTGCTCTCCATTGTAAAACCACCATTCTTGGAAAGTTTGCAGTATACTGCAAGAATGTTTATAACAAGGCCAAAATAAAAAACAAAACCACCTAATAAATAGAAATATAACCAACTTTTAGTTAGTTGGACTTTTATTAAGATGCATTTGAAATATAAGATCCTTACAAAACAAAAGAGTTTACTCTTATAATGAAGTTTATTATGATAATATACTTGAAATTCTTAATAAAAATGATTATAAACATAGTCTATTGTAATAAATATTTTATTATACATAGTGTTCTCTAGATGTTCATGTGTTCCCAACCATATGAACATAGAAATACATTGTCAGACTAAATCATTTTGTTTTGAAATTTTTTCCTGTCTACATGCAGGTAAGAACTTTTCTGACATATAAACTGGTTTGATATGAACATACCTTGAAAGCTAACTGTTATTTGAATTACAACTATACGTTCCTGTGGGCTCTTGCCACCTAATTCCTCAATCAATGCACTCCATAAATTCTCTTGCATCTCATGTTAAGAGAAGTTGCACCATCCATAACTATTTTCACTTTAAATTCATACTTGAATTGGCTCGGCCTTTGACATCCATATAGATCATGTCTGAAACCTTTGTAGCTTCTAGTTGAAAGGTCACTTTAAATTCATTCTTAAATTGGTTAAAACTCGAACTTTGTTGTCTATTGAGATTATGCATGTAATCTTTCTGGCTTCTGATCAACTTACAAAAACTTTAGAAGTAAGATCAACTTAAAAAGACCTTAGAATGACAATTAGCATCTTTTGATTCATAACCAAAGCTATTAGACCATCCAGAATAAATTACCATACACATGTCAACTTCTCTAGTTCGAACAAATATAATTATTCTAAACATGGTGTCAATAATTAACCTTGAGGTAAAGAATTATTTTGTGACAAAATCATTATTTTGATATTTTTAGATATTTCTTTCTTCAATTTTGATTATATATAAGTTAATCAGCATCCATTTATCAAATCACACGCTATACATCATCAAATATAATGTCACATCAGCATGTGTTTTGCAAAAGGTGTGTAATAAGGCCTTCCAAAAAAGTGAGACCCAACTTGTGCACTAAGTCATGTTTTATTGGGGTGCAATGATGTGTATCGCATGATTGATAGTTTTTCAGACCTAAGGAATACATTTCATTCAATCATGGGTAGTCATCATAACCACTAACAACTTTAAAGTCGCAACTATTGGTGCAATATGGTCAAAAATATTGAGCATTAAAACAAGGCTATAACAATTATTAGAACATGCTCAAGTACTAGGTCTTTTCCCTTATCATAAGATATTCTCAATTGTCTAGGTTTCTAAACTTCGAGAATAAATATAAACTCAAACCAGATCTGTCAATATTCTTACAGAATTTCTCTACGTAGCAACTATTAGTGCAATATTGTCCAAAATATTGAGCATTAAACCAACATGGCGATAACAAGTATTAGAATGAGCTTAAATACTAGATCATTTCTCTATGATGAGCTATTCTCAGTTCTATGTAGGTTTCTATGAACATTTTTCAACTTTGAGTATAAATGTATACATCAAAGTTCAAGCCAGATTTGCCATTATTCCTACAGAATTTCTCTATATAGAGCTAAACTGTAAATACATAAATCAAACCAATAATCCAATGTCAATAGCCAAGCACTTTACAAAACAACATAAATGCAAATTTTGAAATATTTTCCATTACTGAGAAGATATCAATAAATTAAATTTTATTGCAGTTGGCCCATCTAGCCAGTAAAGCATTTGGTAAGATACCATTTGATCTAAACCAGGTCATTCTTGAAATATAAAAGCAAACATTCCAAATCGGAGCTATCTTTTCAATTTCCGATCCATTTTTTGTTTATGCAATAATTGTCACACTGCATAAACAAGTACCCAAAGGCTTAATATCTGTTGTTTGCCACTCTGACCCTGGCACGGCCTGTGGGTCATATGCAAGTGTCTTATAATAAGGATCATTTTTAGTGGAAAAGAGCAAAAGATTCCCCCCCAGGATACCGAAACAAAAGTTTACACTCATGCTCCCCACAAGTGGCACAGGAATCCTTTCCCATGAGCTGTCTGGGGCATTGAAAATTGCCAGTTTCCTATCATTTTTCCACTCTATACAGAAGAGTCGCTTGTTCAAAACAGCATTGGCAACAACCATAGCACATCCATTTTTCATTTCATCCCATCTATGATTTTCAGGGTTGTAGATATCAATGCACCTCGAATATCCTATCATTAAGCTCGATCTGCCACCCATGACATATAACCTTCCTTCAAGGCTACAAGCGAAGCAACCCCACCTGGGACGCCTTAAACTCTCAGTCAATGTCCACTGATTTTCTTCTGGATCAAACACTTCAACACTAGAGAGAGTTTCACCTCCCATTCCATGTCCACCAACAACATAAACCAGGCCATCAACCTCAGCACAACCAAAGTCATAGCGAGCAACATTCATGTTTGGAAGCTTACTCCACCTGCACTAACCAACATTGGAAATGTCTCCATAAATGTTTTCATAAAACAAAACCACAGATTGAAGACAAGTAGCTAAACATTAATCGCAAAAAAAGCAAAGAAAATGCTCTCAGAGTTTCGTGACAATAACCTGTATCAGATACAAACTACAAATCGGAAGGAATAACATACATGTTCAATGCACAATCATATTTGTAAACATCTGCCGAAGGAGTTGCCATTCCATCATCATCTTCAAACAAGCCAGCCATAACAAGAAGTTTCCCATCCATCACAACAATACCAAATCCTGTCTTGGCAGGACCGGGCATAGGTGGAAGAGGCTGCCATTTCACCTTAACAGAATTAAAAACTTGCCAGTAGATTCTTCCAGCTTCTTCATCCTTTGTCAGCACATAAAGCCACTCTTCTAAAGTACCTGCCAGTTTTCTAGATGCATGGAATTCTTTGGTCTGAATAAATTTCCTCCATCTCTTGCAAACAGATCCCAAGGACTGAAAATCACTACGCGGAACAAGTGCAAGACAATGCTTAGCAACATCATCTGGAAGCCCTGGTAAAAGGGAAGGTTCGGTTTCCAAGACACATGCAGCATCTGTTGATAAAAATTCATGCTGAATGTGGAAGTTGATGGAGATCTCAGAGTCGGACATTATAGTGTGTTTCTTCAACACCTTACAGATTGTAGTCATTTGCAAGCTCTCTGAGATGTCACTTATCACAAGGAGACCATTTTCTAAAGGTGGTCCATTTATTAATAATTCATGTAATACATCCTGTTGTAAGATAAAGGTTTCATGCGTGCAACAACAGGGTTAATTTGTTAATACAGGTCGTTGATGCTTTGACTCTAGCATCGTGACCCTTTCCCATGGGCAACCAGATACAGGCTAGGAATTTTCATTTTAACTGTCACCTAACTAAGCATCAGCTGCCCCTCTTATAATTAATACAAATATAATGAATGCTATAATCCACTATAAGCTGCTTTATAAGCATTGGAGATGCAAGTTGTAATTTTACAGGACCAAGGCTTACAGGATGCTAAAAAATAAGCTGATCCCCTTTGTATTGCTAAAACACTTTTTATCTCAAAGAGAAGAAGAGTCAATGCTATTCCATAAGTGGACCTGAAGCATATCCTTGTGAATATAGAGTTATTTGACTCAATTTCACAATACCATGTAAGTTTGATGGGGGCAAACATGTCCTTACCTGCAAAAGCATTACAGCAACTGCTTCTCAATCTCATACAAAGCAACAAAGGCTCAAGCATATCCAATCTTTTTGAACATGCATAAAGCAGCAAAAATACAGAGTATTGACAATCTGAGATCAGAAAATCACCGTTTGTAGCCATGGAAATTTTGTCAAAACTTAGCCTCCCTTGCCAGCCATCTTACAAATGCACCCAATATGACTGCAGCCAAAATGGGGAGAAAAATCAAAACCGTACATAGTAGATTTAATGTATGTTCGAATCAATAATCTTAGCAAAACAACACTTTCAGTTCAACCCAAGAAATAAATTATCAAATAACGATCAGACTTTAGTGTCAATGGACAAGCAATTAAAGTAATGAATCTAGAGAATCATAGCTGTCAGGAAAAAAAGATCTGCACTACATCACAAACCACTGACATGTATAGATTTATTTAGTAGTTACAAGTATCCTCGCCACAATATAATTATTCACGTTTCAAAAAGTGAATGCTACCATGGACTTGTAATATGGTGCTATCGAAAAAAGGCTAATAATGGGCTTTCTTCATATTGACTTAAGATGTCCTTTTGATAGAGAAAAGAAATAAGATTAACTGCAACAGCCATCTGAATTCAGAGTCCTGTTTCCAAAAGGGGTAAACTTGTTGTATAGCTGCTTCTCGGCATAAAATTTAGACCCTGTTGTAAAGCATACTATTCCATGCCCTGTTGAAGCATATTGCATTCAACATCCTCAGATAAATTTAAGCATTTTGATATGCAATGGCAATCCAAAAATCAACTATTCAAAGGATTTCCAGGCTAAATGAAATCCTTCAATATGTAGAGATACCAGAAACTGAAGCTATACTAAACCAAATTGGGGTTGGGATCCTCTGGGGCCTTGATTCAAATCTGGAAAACTCAAATGGCACTGAGAAGACCGGGTAACAGAGTTGCACTGATGTCATTACCCACTAAATAAATGCATAAGCTATCCCGTAAATCAGAGATTCATAGACCAGCATTGCATCAGCGCTAATGACTGGTCACTACTACCATAGCCACTGGGTGAGAGTAGCATTTTTCCAGAAAATAATAGCTTGTTCAGATCCATCCCCCACACTACAACAAATATGCAAACACTAGTAACTCCCATACTTCTGGATCTCTCCAGAGAAACCCTATAGTATATTTAACCCCCAAAACAAAGATACAGAAACAAGCCTAAATCTCATGATCTCATTAATTTGAAAAATGGACAGATGCCAGTAAAAATGTATAGGTGTACAGCTATGTTTACACCAATCCCACAAATAGTAAATCTAAGGCTTCATAACAAGTTTCTGGCAAT
Source organism: Chamaecyparis obtusa (assembly GCA_027943335.1). Lineage (NCBI taxonomy): Eukaryota > Viridiplantae > Streptophyta > Pinopsida > Cupressales > Cupressaceae > Chamaecyparis > Chamaecyparis obtusa. Next base: position 19,887 of record BSBK01005278.1, on the reverse strand, counting down.
AAGCACTAAACACATTCAGCTCTATTCCTACACTGTAAGAATGTAAATGAAATGAAGAAAACAAAAACATATAAATCAAAGGATTACAGGTATATGAGATTGATTGATGCACCAGGATATCACAGATCACATACCTCTGAATGCCTTGCAGTGAATATGCCTCTCACCAAATCATCTCCACTGTAAACAAGAAGCAAATCTGGAGAGCACCCACAACAAAAAATGACCTCACCAACAACACCCACAACTTAAAAAGACCTCAACGACAACACCCACGGTCCAATTTTAGCATAACATATCAACGAAAATGCTAAAAACTAAGCATTACACAGATACAGGGCAATGCAAAGAGTGCCTGAGAGAAGATAACCACCTCGAATGAGCGCACATATATAGCAAACTGAATTTGGGTTTGAGGATGTTGTAAAATAGATTAAAGAGGGATTAGGGAAAAGGATTTTATCTCGTTTAACCAAATAAAATAAAAAAAGCATCGGTGCTTTGATGAAGCTGATGTCAGACGGATAAGAGATTAAGTGGCCATTTTCAATCCAAGCTGCCATCTCTGCTAATCCTAACAGTAATTAATAAAAGCCGCTCACTTTCCCATTTTGTATTTAAACATTCCTTGAGTACATGTTCATTAGAAACGCGTCAGGTAGTTGTCTGTGCAGGTCTACCCTATTGCTGGATGCATATTTGACCTTAACTAACAGTTGATTAAAATTCAAAAAACACATTTCTTCCACCGAACCTACCAACAATATGATTACTCAGATCACTTACCCATTGGTTTGCCTTTGAAACGGTCTAAGATGTTTATCTTCACATGCCTAATCTATTTTATCAGATTGAATATTCAATATGGTGGGATGCCTTTATTGGTTGTTTTCAAGTACATGTTTACATATTTAATCTAGTAGATTTAGTGACAGCAACGGCCCATGGTTTTATTTTATAGCAATGATTCCAAGCCAATCGTGGGAAGACAGTAATGTAAGGTAAAATATCTCTATTTAGTGGGTTAATGAAGTTTGTGGTGGGGAAGGGATATAGGTTGCACACAGAATCCAATATGGGAGGCGGGGTAGGTTAACACCTGTCAGTCTAGATTGAAAGGTCACAAGCTACATTCCACCTTTACTTTAAGGTTTTTTTAAATTAGTTTGTTTGGAATGGGTGTGTTTTTATAAGAGTTTAAAAGGCTTGAAGCTTTTTGGGTGAACACTTAAAAGAGTTGATTAAGAGAAGATATTACTTTATTATTGTATTAGTATATATGTTTTTAAAATTTGTATGTTTGTTGGAATTTTTTTTGGCTAAATTAATTTTGGACATTTAACTTTTAATTGTTATATGGCTTGATGAAAGCATAAGGGACAAGTTAGTACATTTTACATCTTAATTTAGAAGTTTCATTATCTTTCTTAGGACCACCTTTTTTTCTTACTTGAAGAGAGAAAAAGGTAAACATTTATTGTAAGTACCAAATTTTCTATTAAAGGTTGAGGATATTGTTTTTAGATCAAGATCATATATAGATATGAAGTTACAAAGGAATTTAGTGTTACGAATCTTGAGCTCACAGTTGCACTTGTGGTCGTTAATGTATATAAATTTTGAGAATAATTTAGTTCATATTTCATCATTCTACTTCCAATACATTTAATTTAAAATGATTCTAAACTATGGTTTGAAATTATAATCAAAGTAGTGGACAACTAAATTTTTTAGGGTTGATATCACCCAAAAGGTTCAAGATCACATTCATTAGAGTCAAGGTTGCACCTACAAGCTTGATCCAAGTCTTTATATATAGTTTTAGATCTCATAATGCATGTTCACCTCATGCTCATCCATTCTATATCTAGTCTCAAATCGTAACTATTTGTCCTTTATCATAGTCAAATTGGTCCCCTTCCATCTAGCATCAAGGTATACATTATTTTAGTCTTTTTATTTGTGTTTCAATTCTATACCAAGTTACACATCTAGACTCACTCTTATATCTAGTTTAGACTTAACCCATGTATGTTTAAGTTAAGTGCTTTATTTGATTAATTACCCTAGATATTTTAGAGGTATGTTTAATGTTCGTTATTTTAATGAACCTAATTGATCCTACACCCCTAGGGTTTGTCTTTTTACCTTTTGCTTTTGATTTCCTACTATGTTTAACTTAATCTTTTATTTCAAAACTGATTTACATTTATTAGGGTTTCAATATATACGTAAACACTTACTTTGCTACATCTTTTAGTATAAGCATCTTTTCTACATGTCTCACTATATTATTTTTGTAACTTATTGTGTCAAGGGTCTTAATCTACATAATTTTCTTCTAGATCTGCTAAAATTACTCATGATATTGATATACTAATAGATAATCATTCTTCCAACCTTTCATTATTATTTCATAATTTTATGTGATTTTGATATTTCATTTTGTGAGGAGCCTTAAAAAATTGATGTGTGTGTTTCACCTTCAATTACAAATCATGTCAATATGCTTCTCCCATGAATAGCAATGTGTTGATGATGGGTTTCATCTTTATCAACCATCTAGTGACATCAACTATTAAGTTCACATATCTATGATGGCTATCTTCATGGTGATCTTTATGATGGTTGTATTCTTACCACTAGTGATGTGCCTTGCTCACCTTTGTATGAGGTTACTTGGTCCACCATATTATCCATGATAGTCCTCCTATATGTTTTGGCTTAAGGTCCATTAATGATTTAATTTGCAAAGACTTGGTTATGTCCATTACATATCATATACTTCACTTGATATGGTTTATGACTTTTTATTCCATGATGATTTATTTTATGGCACACATGCTTTTAAAGAATTGATTATAAAGGCACTTACTAGAAATTAAGATTCAATGTGGTGTAGAAAATGTTTGAGCAGCAAATGAACAACCTTCAAAAAAGCACATAAATAGAAGAAAAATAAGGAAAACACTATGCTTGGCAACAATGGAAACCGAATGAAGTTGTAGAAAATGATAGAAAGAATATAAAGGGTCGTCATTCTATTTTACATAATCCTAACAATATATGTGTGGATGCTCTTTGCAACTACCTAAACCCAACTATTCTCTTAGATGAAAAATTACCCAAAAGCAACCAACCAAACTAGTTAAAATGACAAAAAAATCCTCATTATATAGCACATGACACTTGCATTGTGGATAGATGTTAGTCATTGAAATAAAAACACTAAAAAAGGTAGCTCAATTGCTAAGGTTTCATATAACAAAGAATAATATATCTACTCCTCAATAAATCTAAATTGGCATTCTTTCAACTCTAGAATTGATATGCTATAAAAAGATCTAATCATTTCATTTAGAATAAAAATTCTAATAGAATGACCAACTCCCTAAATTTGACATTGGATGATCATTGTGAAACATGTTACACAAAGGATTGATGACAATTCTTTAGTGAAAAAAAGCTTACACATGATAGAGATATGCACAAATGCACCAATTAAAAAAAACTACAGAGGACACTGCAGTTTTCTAACACAAAATCACATGTGCATTTAAGAAAGTGCATGATAAGTTCACATGCAATAAACTAAACATCTATTTTTGGGTGACAAAAGATTTTACTAACTTAAGGATGATCCTACATTAAACACCCTTGGTATAATAATTATGAGCGTGGCACTCATAATAAAGATTGTATGACTATAGTGCCTCTCATGATTGCATTTTGTTCCATGTTATTTTTTTCTGAGCTAGACTCTTGTTCTTATTCCATGACTATTATGTTAGGAATAACAGTCCACCAATACAACTAAGAGGGGGGTGAATCAATTGTAGGACATAATATTAGACTTTGAACATTGAATAGAAGAAACACTAAATCAAATGATAACACAGTAAGAACATAATGACACAATATTTTATTGTTGAGGAAACCCTGTTAAAGGTAAAACCCCGTTAAAGGTATACTGAGCTTACAACTCATAGAAATAATATGTCGGTTACAAAGAGTTCTCAAGAGTGAACAAAATAGGCATCTACTATGCTTTGATAGTTCCAGTCGTAGTCCTCAATAGTCTCTGTCAATCACTGATCTCGCATCTACCATCAACCATTACTATCTCATATAATGGGATACAGGGTGTCATAAATTAGGATATAATGGGAGGCTTGGTGGAGAAAAGTACATTTTTGGTTTTTGGATAAGTCGGGTGGAATGGTATTGTATTTAAGGTAGGTATATATCTTTCCGTAAGTTGGGGATTCTTTTCCAATAATATGACATATGATACTTGTATCATGATCATCATACGCGGGATAAGTCAAAGATTCCACCAAGAACTCAAAATAGGCTTTTGTATCTTCCACATCAAAAAGAGAAGCAATTGTAGCCATAGCATTTGCAACCTTGTTATCGTGTCTTGGGATTTGCTCCACCAATCCCATATTATCCACCATATTACTTGGTCCACCATATTATCCATGATAGTCCTCCTTCTATTGTGTTGGCTTTAGGTCCGTTAATGATTTAATTCAAAAGAGACTTGGTGATGACCATTACATATCATTTACTTCACTTGATGTGGTTGATGAATTTTTGTTCCATGATGATTTATTTTATGGTACACATACTTTTAAAGCATTGATTATAAAGGAACTTACTGGAAATTAAGATTCAATGTGGTTTAGAAAAATTTTGAGGAGCAAATGAACACCTTCAAACAAGTACATAAATAGAAGAAAAATAAGGAAAAACTATGAGGCAACAATGGAAACCAAATGAAGTTGTAGAAAATGATGGAAAGAATATAAAGGTTCATCATTTATTTAACATAATCCTAACAATATATGTGTGGATGCTCTTTGCAACTACCTAAACTCTACTATTTTCTTAGATGACAAATTACCCAAAAGCAACCAAAAAATGGGTTAAATGACAAAAAATCCTCATTATATAGCACATGATGCTTGCATTGTGGATAGATGTTGGTCGTTGAAATAAAAACACTAAAAAAGGTAGCTCAATTGCTAAGGTTTCATATAACAAAGACTAATATACCTATTCCTCAATAAATCTAAATTGGCATTCTTTCAACTCTAGAATTGATATGCTATAAAAAGATCTAATCATTTCATTTAGCATAATATTAGAAAGACCAAATCCCTAAATTTGACATTGGATGATCATTGTGAAACATACTACACAAAGGATTGATGATACTTCTTTAGTGAAAAGCATCCTACACGTGATAGAGATGTGCATAAATGCACCGATACAAAAAAAACTACAACGAACATTGAAGTTTTCCAACACAAAATCACATGTGAATTTAAGAAAGTGCATGATAAACTACCATGACACGAGATGCACACAAGATAAGTTCACATGCAAGAAACTATTTATTTTTGGGTGACAAAAAATTGTACTAACTTAAGGATGTTCCTACATCAAACACCCTTGGTATAATAATTATGAGCATGGTGCTCATAATAAAGACTGTGTGAGTGTAGTGCCTCTCGTGATTGCATTTTGTTCCATGTTATTTTGATGTGAGCTAGACTCTTGTTCTTATTTCGTGAATATTCACATGATTTGATTAGATGTTTTCTATGTGTGATGCATGTGATTACAGTACATTATTTTACTTTTACCAGTACCATTATCGATGTATATGTTAGATTATATTATTTTTTACTTCTTTGATCATATATGCATGACGATGCTTTTGTGATGTGACATGATGCTTAATGATGATATATGGTGTATTTTATATTAAAGAACATTTTTATTATGTGTATAGTATAAAATGGTTATCAATAGTAGACAACCACTTTATACATACATTGGGATACCAAAATCTAATCCATGGGCCAAATATGATTTGTATGACCCAAAAGGATGAAGAGATACAGATGCAAGATCTAGCTAAGGGAGGGATTTAGGGTGTTCCTTATTTGGATAGAAAAAGAAGGTTGCAAGAGATCTATGCTAATGACTAAAGAGATGTTAACTAGAAAGATATAATAGCATATCTAATCCAAATGTATCAACATAGATGTAAGGAATGTGTGCACTTGAAAATGAGAAAGGAAGAAGACACTCGAAGGCTGATTTTCTATATGTCGGAGTCCCAGAATGACCTAATCATTGAACCTAGCAATCTGTAACCTGAAAAATCTAAAATGGGTAACTTTATGTTTTTCTCCAGGAACATAGAGAGAGAGAGAGAGAGAGATCATGTGCAAATTGAAAAGAGATATGAAATCGCTAAGTTTAAGGACATAAGCCCCCAAACTAAGGATCTTAACTCATACATCCATATACATGGATACATAAAAACAACAACAAATGCCTAGAGATTACTAAGTTCCAAGTCAAGTAGTTAAAGAGACCTTGCTAGATAAAATGTCTCAACCACTAATATCATACTCAAAAAGATATTGCAAGAGTACAAGTGGTCACCTAAAAAGAGAGAGAATATACATCAAGGATAAGGTAAGACTCCATGATCCAATCCAATAGAAAAGTGTGTTATGATATGGAACCATGGAGGAGAGATCAAGACAATCATGGATGACATAGGCTAGGAAATTTTTATGTTGTGCTAGGTGATCCATGAGAGAAAGAGAAGAGAGAGGAAGGAAAATTGATGGTTTAGAAAATTGTGTTATGCTAGTCAACTATTCTTTAAGAAGTTTGTACCTATTGGTGACTTTTTGTGTGTGCACCTTATGAATGGGTCTAAACAACTTACATCATGAGGATTGATTTGTATGTGTACACTTCATGGATGGATCTATATCTCTTACACCATGAAAATTTGTTTGTGTTTGTGAACTTCATGGATGGATACAGATCACTTAATCTATAAAGATTGGTTTGTATATGTGCACTTCATGGATGGATATGGACCACTTATAACCATGAAGATTGGTTTATTTATTTGCACCCCATGGATGGATACAAATATCTTATAACCATGGGGATTATTTTTGTATATGTGCACCCCATTGATGGATACAAATCTCTTATAACCATAGGGATTTTTTTTGTTTATCATGAAAAAATGTGCAAGGGAGTTTGTATGTATGCCCCCCCTTAATATGGAAAATGAAGTATTATTTCTCATCTTAAGGAAGTGATGAACAAATATAAAATAATTTCAACATCAAGATAGTATCCACAAGCAACACCTAGTCCAAGCCAAAGAGATCACAACTCTTATGAGGCGATGGAAGGGATGAATGCAAAGAGATACCATGCAAGAAATGCAAAATCAATCCTTGTGAAGGATGACACATTGTTTAGTATCTAGGGTAAAGGATTTATTTACCATGAAAACCCAATTGCAAACAATAAAGAATGTTATGATCAAGGATATATATCCTTAATGTAAACTAACATTTCTATGTAAGATTGGATGTCGCATAGTAGATAAATAACATTCAACCAAGGGAAAAGTGGGTCCTTGAAGAAGATGAGAGATTGATAGAATATCCTTTCCTCCCAAGTGTCGAGACAAGGATGAAGGGGACCTATTATGCTACTCTCAAAATGTACTACACCATGCATGACAATGAGCCCCCAAGGAATAGGTTGACAATGCTACATAGTGTGGAGAAACATAATAGGGACTTAGATGTTATTTAGAAAAATCAGTATTGAAAAGTAACTCATTGCAAGATGATATACGAATAATAGCATTATCAATGAGTTGTTTAATTTTATAATATAAATCTTGACATTCATTATTAGAGTGATCATGAAATTAGTGATACATGCAGAAAGGAAGAGTCATAAGGTGTTGACTACATTTATTTTTGTGTTTGGGTCTAGTAATCACCTTAGCATGAAGAATTTGAGGCAAAATCCGTTCTTGATTGAAGGTAGATGTAGAAGAAGTGTTACATGATGAAGGAGAGGATGTGGACAAATAAGGAGGCTCAAAACTAAATGCTTCAATAGGTTTCTTATGATTTTCAATACTTTGTTGTGCACATCATGAATCATGTTTTGAAGTGTTATTTATGATGGTGTCTTACAAGTATTAAATCCTAGTCCATAAGAATGTTCATGCCCCCCATTTCCTAAGGGCACTTGAATTCATTGTTTAGTATTTTCCACATCCATTCCCATTGAATCCATATTTTTCTAATAAATGATAACCAGGACCATAAAGAGAAGCCATATCAAAAAGAGTTAATGGAGCTTTTTTAGTCACTATGTCATCACAATTAGGTTGGATGTTATCATCAAGGGTGGAAGCAGTGACAAAATTGTTAGTAAGGTAATTGGAAAGAGGAGTTGTTGTGTTGGAACCTTTGTTAGATTTAGGTTGCATGAATTGAAGGTTTGAAACTTTGTACTCTCCAATAAAAGTTGGCTTGAAATCTAAGGATCCCCAATTATCATTTGAAAGAGAACTAGAGGAAGGAGGATCCCCCTTAGGTTGAGAACCAATTTTAGGATCAGGGTCTTGTTTTTCTTCAACAAACACATGAATATTTATTGATTCAGAATTCAAACAACTATTTAGTTTATCATTCAATTTAAGAGTGTGCATCACATTGTTATAGAGAAACTTGATTTTTCAATAAAGAGTTGAAGGAACAACATGCATATTATGTAACCAAGGTCTACCTAAAATAAGGTTTTAATTAAGGGTTTGAGGCATCACATGAATACGAGTGTCTAAAAAGACCAGAAAAACCATAATAGGTAATGTGATGATACCCAATGTTTTCTTAGCAATATTGTCAAAGCCACGAATATGAGTGTAATCAGGTTTAATAGTTGATATATCAAATTTAATTTCTTTGAGCATGTCCATACTACAAACATTAAGTCTAGACCCATTATCAATTAAGGTCCTACAAATGAGATTACCATTAATAAGGACAGCTACCACAAGGGCATTGCATTAGTTTTGAACTTATTTTAAAGGAAAAAATCTTGAGTAAAGATCATTTGAGTGGGAACAGGTAGTATGCATACATTCCAAGAAGGAATTGATATTTTCTTGGTTAGGAGGTGGAGTTGGAGGAGTGGTTAAATTTTTTTGCAAGGCTTCATGATATGTAGGAGAAGTTTGAATAAGTTCCCATAAGGAAATCTTAGCAAGAGTAGCACATAATTGCTCTACCAAATCATACCCATTTCCAAGATTTTGAGAAATATGGGGTGGAGGAGGAAACACGGGTTGAGAAGGTGGGAGAGAAGTAGGAACAATCGAATTAGGTTGAGGATTGTTTCTTGTGCAATATTTGTGAGCCGTTGCATGATAATCCTTAAAATACTCCAAAGGACTTCTAGGTTTTCCTTTAACAATTATAATAGGCTTGTTTGGAGTTTTGAAAGAACTTTGAGGATTATATCCTTTAACATTAATCATAGGTGTAGTAAAGGTTTGAGGGGTAGATTGAGGATAACCCTTAACAATGATGATAGGTATATTAGGAGTTTGAGAGTAAGTTGATTGAGGGTATCCTTTGATAGTTATCACAGGTTTGTTGATTGAGAGTAGGTTGCATATGAATATTGAAAACATTAACTTGATTAGGCTCTTGATTCTTCATAGTTTCATCCCTAGAAGGGAGAGTCTTAATGAAATTGGTAATGAAAGGATCCTATTCTTCCAATATGTCCTTAGAATAGGGATTATGGACTTCCTTTAAGGCTTCATCTAAACTAAGAGTTTCAAATGAAGGTAAAGTGATATTAAGAAAAGTATCTATAATATCCTCGTCTTGCTCTAAAATATACTCATAAGGGGGGGATGTTTTAGGAGAAGGGTCATTTTCATATGTGAATTTTTCATCTCTAGAGGGGATAGGATAAATGTCAACCAATATATCATCTTCTTTTATCAAGGTTTCTTCATGAGGAAAGGAATAATCAATGTCCTTATCCAAGGGTTTGTCCCAAATAGGAGAATCATCAAGGGAAGGAATATTGTGTTAAATAAGGCACACTTTAGGAGAGAAATAATCATAACTCAAAATGGTTTCATGAGGGAGAGAGTAATCAATATCCCTATCCAAGGGTTCATCCCAAATAGGAGAATCATCAAGTATAGGAACATCCCTATGAATAAAGCACAATGTAAGAGAGGCATAGTCATGAATCACTAAAGTGTGATCCCTAAAGGAGGGAGATTTGAAAGAAATAGAAGGTGAAGTATTATCCTTAACTGAAGTATGCTCATAGAAAAGGCTTATATTAGGAGAAGATTTAACATCAATCATCAACTCTCATCCACAAAGAGAAATATCATTGAGAGAAAGGTTAAAATTATCTTCTTGATCTAATAGTTCCTTATAGGGTGTTATAAGAGAGGACAAAACAACATCACATACATTAAACTGATTCTTTTTAGGGGTAACATAATGTAAAGGAAAGCTAATAGGAGGGTGTTATTTTATCTCAAAAGTGATAGAATGGTGTTGGAAGAATTATTTAAATAACTTTTGCAACATGAGAAGAAAGAAAGAAGTACGTATAAAGGAAATCTAGATGTATATAAAGCCTACAAAGGAGGATCTAACTACCAATGCATACAAAGGAGGATCTAACTACCAATGTATACAAAATAGATTTAGATAACAAAAATGCATAAAAAGAGATCTAATTAGATGCATACAATGTAATAAAGTAGATCTAGATAGAAAAGGAAATCTAACTGTAGACGCTTAAAATCATCCCTTAACATTATAATTATTTAATTATATTTTTTATATTCTTCTACCTATTTAATTAAATTTATTTAATTAAATTGGGTTCACTATTCTATAGTATTTAAATTTAATTTAAATACCTTCTCTTTAAGTGTGTGTGTGTGTGTGTGTGTGTGAGCCCATATCAAGGATAAAAGTAGTAACTAAAGTCTTTGCAACCAAGTTCAGGAAAATGACTTCAAAAAAAACTAGAGAGTGAAGTTCATAAACACATTAGAGGAAATCTAAGGATCAAGACTCGCTAAATACAAAAAAAAACATCATCATTAAGGAGCCAATGTTTAGGCTCATCATTTTCCCCCTACTGAGACTATTGCTGGTACTCCAGCACTCCAAAATTCCTAACTTTAGCATTGATCTTGAAATCACTCACGATGTTATTACATGTACCTCTATACTCAAGACTCTAATAGAAACCTTTATTATTCTCCAACCTTTCCCATATGGAACTCTTTAATTCTTCATTATACCTCGGCTCTGCTTCATTGCAATTGTATAGAGGCCATAGCAATGTCAGTGGTTGGAATGTCAATTCCAACCAGTTCTCCTAAATCACTCTACCTAAGGTAATATACATAGGTTCTCTCTACATAGAATCCCTAAAATTGACAACATTACGAGGCTTTAACTTTTGGAGTTCCATTGTGAGTCTTCTCCATTGTTGGGCAAGGGCCTCTATGACAATCTACCCAGCAATAGTTGACATATTATCAAATTCCTTGTGCACTTCTTCTCGTAAAGGAAGAATTTTGTTTCTATAGCTGTTAGTAAGTAACGTGTAAGTTAAATTTAACCAGTTATAGTAGAGGGTCCTGGGATTCCTACTTTCAGGCCTTAGGAGAAGCATAACATGTCTTTCTCACTCCTTGTAAGTTCTAAGTTTCTCTCCCATATTGAGCTCATTTTTAGTCCAAGACATGAGGGCTCTCTTATGAATGTCACCTACATAAAGAAAATGATCCTATTATGTGTCTAATGGCACTACATAATTGTGGAGATATAGTTGACAAAGAAAATTTCTAATGGTTGTAGGAGATGACTGAAAAAACTTGGTACAATTTATGGGGTGTGTCTACATCAACATTTAGGTCCCTAATTATGATTCATCAACATAAATATAAATGTCATTCTTTTAGACATGAGGCATAGACCCTTGGAGGTGGTTTTCACTCCACGAGTTGTGGGATCATACCTGTAATAGTCTCTACCTTATGTTTAAGATAACTTGTACCCTATTTTTGTTCATTAATGACCTTTTGCATTTTATTCTTTTCAACTTCCCACTCAACTTGTTTGTATTGCATGTCCTTGAAAAATTCTAAAGATACTGAATGACAAGTTAAATAATCAAGATGGTGATGATCATAAATTTTTACCCTCGTACCAGTGTTACTAGTACCTTCTCTTGATTGTCCTTCTTGTGATTTTTGTTGCAAATCATGCAATTCTGGCTGAAAAATAAGTTGAGGTTGCTCTAGTTTTTCCATCTTTTCTATTGTAGCAATCAAATTGTCCAGTCCCAACATATCAACATCTCCATTTGACTGTATTTCCATCTCCTGAGTATCTAATTGTTATTTTCTTGGAGGATGTTATTCTCTAATCTCATGAACATACATTTCTTGAAGGGAAGCATCATCAAGTAGTTCCTCAACTATATCATCATATTCTGCAATAGGATCAACATCTGATGTCATTATTAGATCATTTTCTTCCAAAGGTAAACCCAGGGGACTTCCTTTTGTTCTTTCTACCTCATGCATTTCCCTATGTTCATCAGGTTCTTCAAGTTCCATGGGAGATGCTTCTTGTGGTTGGTCCTCCTCATTAACAACATGTATTTCTTCTTGTGGCACATATGGAATGGACTTAGAGGTTTCAATAAGAATTTATGTTGTAGACCCCTCATTCCATTTTGAATCCTTCTTTCCAAGTCAAGAGCTTCTCCATTTAGAAGTTTCTTCGGTGACTACAAGTTGTTTCTTTTGGTAGAAGTCATGGCTGCAGGAGTAGATGCTCCAGGAGGTGTTGTATCTTCTCTTAGAGCTAGGGGTAGCAGTTTTAGTTTTTATTTTTACTCAACCTCCTAAGTACTCTCATCAATTTTCTCTTTACCCTTTTCTTTTCTAGCAACTGCCCTAGTTCATATAGGGGTTTGTGGTGAAGTGCTAGGAGTAGGGTTTGAAAGAGGGGTTTCTTTAGCATTACCAAAAATCAATTCTATGGACTCTAGTTCATGGGATGCTACGGATGTAGAAGTTTTGACAGTAGGGGATTCCCTAAAATATGATTCTCTTGTGGTTATTTTAGAAGTCCCCCTAGGAGTTTTTTTTCCTTGCGTTATAATTAGACCCCTAGGTCCTATATCTCCAAATTAGACCCTATAGCAACTACAAACTCATCCTAGGTCATGTGAGAGACATATCTTAATGACCTTTCTACTAATAACTTAATCAACCCATGATGAATAACTGAATGAGGTTTTCTCTTCTAGGTTTCCCCAACACTAATTGAAATCAAATTATACAAATAACTTGACACATTTACCTAATATTGATAACACATACAACTCATCAATTTGAAATGACAGAACACAAGCAATAAAACCTACCTTCATAGGTTAAATACCGAATAATATAGACATCTATTTCATCCCAAGTGGGAGATAATGAGATCCTTCTCTTACATTTCTTGTCAACCTAAAGAGGGGGGTCTATAGGATGTTTAAATTATGCCCTTTCTATTCAAGCATCATAGTCTTCATGATATTTGTCACTTATGGCTAGAAGCCTTGTTACTTCAACAATTCTTTCCTATGTGGAAACAACTCTCAACCCCTTCACTCTGGCTTCATAATTGGAAAATACAATGACAAATTCCCTTTCAATGTCATTCTCGTACCCATCTAACTTCAATAAATAATGTAGCCACCCATAACGTGTAAATGACCCTACACAAACTTGGTCCTGCTATAACATAGTATGAACTAGAGGTTCGTGCCTCACTAGAGGTCCTCCCATGGTAATTGCACAACAATGATACAATTCTTCTAACACCCCTCAAAGAAAAAAACAACTAGCTTTCTTCCCCCAAAAACCTTCTGCAAATTTGGACAATGTAGCTCAAACAACTCTTTATGCAACTTCCACACTACTTGAAAACCCTCAACTTTGCCTAAATTTTAAAATTTTGGAATTGGCAATTATGGAAAGTTAGGATTCTTGAGCTTTTGGTGGTTTTTAATGGAGGGGAATTAATTAGGCAGTTCATATGGAAGTCCGCAAAAGGATTTAGAAAGATTTCAAAAATATTTCAAATGTGTTAGAGGTCACATCAGCTCATTTAGAATTATAAAAATTTGCAAGAATATTGCAACTTGACTCATTATTTGACACTCCCTTTGTATTTTCACATAACTTGGACTAACATGGACATGATGACACCCTTGTCTCCTACTAAAATTTTGGCATGTATTCACACATGTAGATGGAGGAGGATAGGCTGGACTCAAAGAAATGTGATAAATATATCTTAGCTAAGTTATGCGTAATGAATAAATTATTTGCTAAATAAATACATGTGCATACCTTTTATGATCATTAATTAAATACAAAGTTATATGATTATTCTAAGTAGAACTAGCTTTTACATCATCGTAGGAAGTAAGGTGGAATCAGTTGGTGAAGTGGAGTTTGAAGTGGTATGACAGACAGGTGGCATGAATGACGACGAGCACTGAATGGAGAAAAAGTATTTCCATGAGAAATGGAATATTTATTATGATTCCATGCATGCAAAGTTAAATATTTGACACTAGGTGAAGTTTCCCAACTTCAGCTGTAGGATTCTCATACTTTTGCTACATGTCAAACTACTACAGGAACTCTTGCTTTGTGGAAGGCTTATGATACAACTTGATTCTATGAGCATTCACCAATAATTTAAACCTAACGAGATCAATGGTAGACAATTCTACAGATCCATTATCAAAGACTTCTACAATTTCATATGGCCCAAGCCATCTTGTGTGCAATTTATCCATGTTTTCTTTGTATCTAGAGTCATACAACAATGTCCAATGACCAAAATAAAAATTTGTGTCTTTGATATGTTTATCATTCCATCTCTTGCACTGATTTTGAACTAACTCTTTTTGTTGCAAGGTTGATTTCATAATCTCATCCAAGACGCTTTGTAGATGTCCATGCCAATCTCTAATGTCATTTTTAGAGTTTTGTGCTCAAATTCAATTGAATCATATATGATTTTCCATATAACATTTCAAATGGCGTGAATCCTGTTGTTGTCTTCTAAGTTGTTCTGTATGCCCAAACTGCTTCAGAGAGTCCATTTGACTAGTTCTTCCTATGAAGGTGAACTATTTTGGTAAGAATTGACTCAAGCTCTCTATTTTTTATTTCTTCCTAACCATTTTCTTGTGGGTGATATATGTTTTATTTCCTATTCCAGATGTTATATTCATTGATCAATGCTTAGATCAATGTAGATGTGAATCAAGCTCCTTGATCAAAGAAAAGATCCCTTAGTACTCCATACCTTGTGAATATCTCTTCATATAGAAAATATGAAACCTTTTTGCCTCTAACATGTTTCATAGGCCTAACCTCTACCCATTTTGTCACACAATTTGTGCATACTAGGATGTATGAATTACCAATTGAAAGTGGATCAATTGGTCCAACAAAGTCTAGCCCCCATTTAATGAATGGTGTTACCACAAATTGAGGGTACAGGGGCATCTCATCAGACTTAGCGGGTCTACCCATTCTTTGGCATCTATCACATTTTGTGGTATAATTTATTGCCTCTTTGTGTAAGGTGGGCCAGTAATAACCTGTACTTAATATTTTCATTTTTTTCCTTTTTCCTACAAAGTGACCTCCACATGGTTCATCATGATAGGCATAAAGGATATCATACATCTTATATTCTCTCACATGTCTCCTCATAACTTGGTTGGGTCCTATATATAATAGGAAGTTAGCTATCTAAGAGAAGTTGAAACTCTTTTCAACTAGTAATTTCTTCTCTTTGGGTGAGAAGTGTGCAAGATTATACTGGGGTTTCCACTGATTATTATAAGAATTTGAATAAGGACCACTAAAAGTTAAGGGGTCTTATGGAATACCTTGTCTTGGAGCCCATGAATTTATTTGAGAAATGTATAAAACTTGATCATCATCCACCTCTACCTGCTTGAACTTAGTAGGTAATTGCTTAGTCTCTAGATTATCCACCATCTTGCATCTACAATCTTTCCTCTTTTGTTTGCAGCGAGGGAAATATTCTACCAGAATTGCCTTTGCCTCCTCATGCTTCTTTTTGGATTTCATGGTATCCAATTATGTGGCCATGTTGTTGATAATGTCTTGGTTAAAATCTGACAATAGGTTAGTGATTTTTGTCCTTGATACTCCACTACCAATTGACTTGCTCGTAGTAGAGTGATAGCCTCTTCCCTTTTTAACATCTTCTCTTGAGTAGTTGAGGCATATCTTCTTAATATCATCCAAAATTTTCTTGGGTGATATATCCTCCTACCATTAAGTCCAAGTCTTCATTACAACCGTCATTAGTTCCTATTAGAAAGAGCAACTTTTGTAATTCTTCATTCAACTCATGATGTGTGGGCTTTTGTAGGCTAAATAGAAACCTTGATATGTAATCCTCTAGACTTTCATCTTCTTTTTGATCCATTCTAAATATATCATATCCTCTCATTTCATTTCCTCTACAACACTCCTTATAATTCATCAAGAATGTTGTCTTTACCTCTTCCCAATTATGTACAACATCACCTCCAAGAACCATAAACCATCACACTATTGATTCCTTCAAAGTAACAGGGAATAAATTAATCCTATGAGAATCAGTGGCGTTGTCATAGCTTCGACAAAGGATATCATAATTCAAAGAGGAATGTATCAGGGTCCTATGTGACAAGACCATAAAAATTGGGAAGAGCCAGAGAAGGGATGTTCTTAAGATTATTCTTGTCATGCTGATCAGTAATAGGATATGGAAATTAGGAGGAGGATTTTTCATTCTTAGTTGAGTCCTTGGCTAAGCACCTGGTTGATAAATTATTAGATCCAGTGGGTTGTCCATGTGATTTTGATTAAAGAGGTTGACAGGTGGAGGATTACACAAGTTGGCCAAGATGTCAGCAAAAGGATTTGGGTCAAGTGGCTCTTTAAAGATATTCAGACCAACTAGTTCTTCTTCTAAGGAAGATGAGGAGGGGGCTAAATTTGGTTCAGGATCAACATAAGGGTTCTCTTCTTCTTCTTCTTCTTCTTCTTAGTGCTAAACAAAAATCTCACCTAATTGATTGTGAGGGTAGTTAGGAAGGAATCTTCCTAAGGCATCTTTTCTTATGTGCATGTAGATTGATGATTCAAAACTAAATTAGGTTGAAATGAAACTTGCAAACTGACTAGGGTAAGGAAAATAATAAAAATATGAAATGAACTAGAAATTAACCCATGACTACAATAGGTTCTTAGCTTGACACCATCCTTGACCATGGTGCCAAAAATGCTTGACTTGCCAAATGGGTTGATAACTAGGTCACCTAACTCCACTCAGGAATTGGACATCCAGACTAAGAAGTTATCTTCTTCATAGTAA